>JARQOC010000008.1:25237784-25730284 GCA_033576535.1 Allobates femoralis | reverse complement strand
AAGTAAAAGAAACTGTTGGAGCGTTATGATAGAGTAAAAGTCCAGATAGTAGGATGCGTAACCTCTGATATTTAGAGGTATAATACAGTCTGATTGTTAAGTAGAGGTTTCTTTTTATAAATCTGTATTTATTGAATTATTGATATGATTGATTGAACTTAATTCTTTTTCTATTTCCTACTCTTGCAGATTTGACGATGGCTTGCATCCTTCTAAGGCTATGTGTTATAGACTCTGCCATACCTATCGATATGTACTGATAAGTGACCATTATATTATTTTTTTTGGAAATAAAGAGCACATTTAATGACTAAATATACTGTGTGGTCTATATTAATAGGGTGAGGAGTACTAAACTAGAGTGTATATCACAATCATGCTTTGATTGTAGTAATGCCCCATAGATCCCGTTCTGGATGAGGGGATTATATGAATATAATATACACTGCGTTTACTATGAATATTATTATTCAAGTGCCCCGTGGACCCCTGTTATTGTATATTAAATAGATAGACCGCTTTTTGATGTAATTTTGAATAAAGGAAGTGCTCTGGTATCCTTGCGTGTACAACATGGTATTGTTGACAGCGTTACTATGGTGAGAAAATGGCCGCCGAGATTCTCGTTCTGTGCATTGCGCACGCGCGGGAGCTCGTGCGAGCTGGGAGCACGAGATTCCCGTTTGCGATGCAGCACGCACGCGCGAGAGGTAAACGATGGCGCAACTGGGCATGCGCGAGCGTTCCACATGGAACGCCAGTATGTACATCGAAATGGTATAGGTGAGCTGTATACAGGCTGTAATTTAGGTGCAATCATCGGAATCTTGCATACATGTGTGGGAAAGGAATAAGATAAGTACCAATTAAAGGGATATGATATATTTTAACTGTCTAATAAGGGATTTTAAGAATGTTCTCACTTGAGCACTATGTAATAAGCACTTTATGATACTAAGGGTACTTTTGTTCACTGTTAATTACTGTGTTTAAACAGTTTTTATATCTAAATTATGTAACCACTATTGATTGTAATTGCCCCTGTGTGGGCCCTATATATGTGCACTACTACACTAAGGCTGTACTGCTTGAGGAAGGCTGACATAGCCGAAACGTCGCAGTCCAGGAATAAATCCACATAAGTGTTTGAAAAGGATGTGCTGCTGTCCATTTTTTTGATCTATCTATCATACCTTGGTGACGGTAGGACTGGCCTGCACCCGCTTTTTAATGTGATAGTGCTGTTCCACTTTTGCTATTAGATAGATAGATAGATAGATAGATAGATAGATAGATATGTAGATTGGTCTTACCAGTCTCCCGCAGCTACTTCTAGGGACACCTATTAAGCTTTTTGCATATTCACTGCATTGACTGGCAACAGCCAATCACATATGTTCACACTTTGTGAGAGCGTCTGTGATTGGCTGTTGCAATCAGACTGCGTTTTCTCAATTAGATGTTGAGGCCAGTGCAGTGAATATGCATGATGCCTAATGGGTGGCCCCAGAAGCAGCAGAGGGAGACTGGTAAGGGCCACGTCACACACACAGATAATTGTGCAGAGATTGTTCACAGATCTCTGGTTGTAGTGAAATCATGGACACTTTGCTCCATTTTGTGACTGTGTACAAATGTAGCCATGTGTCCATGATTTCACTACAACCAGAGATCTGTGAACAATATCTGCACAATTATCTGTGTGTGTGACGTGGCCCTTAGGGCCACTTTACACACACCAACTTCTGACCAACTTACTGGTTGCAGTGAAATCATGGACACATTGTTACATTTGTATACAGTCACAAAATCTAACAATGTGTCCATGATTTCACTGCAACCAGTAAGTTGGTCAGAAGTTGGTGTGTAAAGTGGCCCTAAAGCGGCCGTCACACGGTGAGATATCTTGCCCGATATCGTTTAAGCGATCTCCTTTTTGATCGCTTAAGCGATATCGGGCTTAAAATCGATGCATGTAATCAAGCGATTCACGATGGTAAATCGCTTGATCGTGACATCGCTGATCTGAGGTTCGGTTCTCAGATCTAGCGATGAACGATGCAACGATCTGCATCATCGTGGTGTATGACACCACGATGATCCATCTCCCAGCGCAGAGTCTATGCTGGGAGATGGTAACTATGGTACACGTCGGGTAACAAAGCGACGCGCGGCGCCTAGTTACCCGATGTGTACCATAGTTACCAGCGAGATCGCGGCTCCACATCGCTGGTGAGTCTGTCTGTGTGACATCTCACCAGCGATGTGAGCGATATTGTAAGCGATTGCGCGTGCACGTGATCGCTTACAATATCGCTATAGATATCTGTGCGTGTGACGGCCGCCTTAGACTGATCTATCTATCTATCTATCTATCTATCTATCTATCTATCTATCTATCTATCTATCTATCTATGCATCCATCCATCTATCGATCCATTCATCTATCCATCCATCCATCCATTCATCCATCCATCCATCCATCCATCCATCCATTCTAACTTTTAACAGTATGGGACTGACCACATTAATAAAGCATGCCATACTTATGACAGGTGCATGACATACGGATGCTAGGTGCGGGGTAACTGCCCTTTGTCATGTCATACACGTCATACAGGTGCCAGACTGCATGACATCCTGATACTTTTGCCGCTGAGGCAATAACCTATCCGGAGTGAGAGCCCGGGGCACCTTCCAACGGGTCCAGCAGAGACGATTCATTTTTGCAGGCTTGGTTTTATAACATGGGAGTCTATGGAGAACGGATCCAGTACCTGATTGGGTTGATCTGCAGGATCTCTGGATTACTATGCGGCAGCCTCCTGGATCTCCGCTGCTCTATGAAGGGAGATGACCCCTAATATCCTGTGGTTATGAATAGAGGTTGTGGGCCGGGGCTGGCAGGCGGGTGCTGGTCGGGCTGGGACCTGGCAGAACGTGCTGCCAAAAGAGGAAGGTGAGCGCAGGAAGAGCGAGCGCTGCAGATAATGCCAGGGCCGGCCTGCACTCATTTCCTCCGCAGCAGATGGGCAGAAGATCTCGTGTATGATGTTATCATGACTCTCACTTCCCTTCTGGCCTCTGCTTCATGCACCCTCTGCTCCCACTTATTGGACATTTCCGGTACCGGCTGACGTGGATTGGTCATGTAAATAAATATCTCCCCCCCTCCCCCCGCCCGCAGCCGTCGCCCCAGCTCAGTTTCCCTTTAAGTGACCCCGCGACGGCACACGCAGGGTTAAGCGACTACTGGAAGCCATCACACCACACAGCGGACGTTCAGCTCCGGCTCCTTGATGGTCCGTTAACACCCGAGCGATAACAAACTCATCCAGCGTCACACGCAGACTTCCCATTGGTCGACAGCGGCCGCGGCGTCCTCATTACCTGCACTAATGAAGAAACCACGGAAATGAGAGTCATCAGAGAGGAAACCTCATGCCTCATATACCAAAGGATCAACCCAGGCTGGGGCCGCCGAGGGGCCCGGAGAGGACCAAATATATCATATATACCAGAGCTGCCCAGGTTATACCAGCTGTACATATATAATTATATACAGGAGATGCCCAGGTTATAGCGGCTGTACATATATAATTATATACAGGAGATGTCCAGGTTATACCAGCTATACATATATCATTATATACAGGAGATGCCCAGGTTATACCGGCTATACATATATAATTATATACAGGAGATGCCCAGGTTATACCAGCTGTACATATATAATTATATACAGGCGATACCCAGGTTATACCAGCTGTACATATATAATTATATACAGGAGATGTCCAGATTATACCGGCTGTACATATATAATTATATACAGGAGATGCCCAGGTTATAGCGGCTGTACATATATAATTATATACAGGAGATGCCCAGGTTATACCGGCTGTACATATATAATAATATACAGGAGATGCCCAGGTTATACCGGCTGTACATATATAATTATATACAGGAGATGTCCAGGTTATACCGGCTGTACATATATAATTACATTCAGGAGATGCTCAGGTTATACCAGCTGTACATATATAATTATATACAGGAGATGCCCAGGTTATATCAGCTGTACATATATAATTATATACAGGAGATGCCCAGGTTATACCAGCTATACATATATCATTATATACAGGAGATGTCCAGGTTATACCGGCTGTACATATATAATTATATACAGGCGATGCTCAGGTTATACCAGCTGTACATATATAATTATATACAGGAGATGCCCAGGTTATATCAGCTGTACATATATAATTACATTCAGGAGATGCTCAGGTTATACCAGCTGTACATATATAATTATATACAGGAGATGCCCAGGTTATATCAGCTGTACATATATAATTACATACAGGAGATGCCCAGGTTATACCGGCTGTACATATATAATTATATACAGGAGATGCCCAGGTTATACCAGCTATACATATATCATTATATACAGGAGATGTCCAGGTTATACCGGCTGTACATATATAATTATATACAGGAGATGCCCAGGTTATACCAGCTGTACATATATAATTATATATACAGGAGATGCCCAGGTTATACTGACTGTACATATATAATTATATACAGGAGATGCCCAGGTTATACCGCCTGTACATATATAATTATATACAGGAGATGTCCAGGTTATACCGGCTGTACATATATAATTATATACAGGAGATGCCCAGGTTATACCGGCTGTGCATATATAATTATATACAGGAGATGCCCAGGTTATACCGCCTGTACATATATAATTATATACATTGGGCGAAATAAGTATTTGATCCCTTGCTGATTTTGTAAGTTTGCCCACTGACATGAACAGTCTATAATTTTAAGAATAGGGTAATTTTAACAGTGAGAGAGAGAAAATCAAAAAAATCCAGAAACTCACATTGTCCAAATTAAATACATATATTTGCATTTTGCAGAGAGAAATAAGTATTTGATCCCCTACCAACCATTAGGAGTTCTGTCCCCTACAGACCAGTCAGACGCTCCTAATCACCTCGTTACCCACATTACAGACAGCTGTCTTACATTGTCTCCTGTATAAAGACTCCTGTCCACACACTCAGTCAGTCAGACTGTAACCTCTCCAACATGGGAAGACCACAGAGCTTTCTAAGGATGTCAGGGAAAAGATCCTAGACCTGCGCAAGGCTGGAATGTGCTACAAAACCATAAGGAAGACAAAGCTGGGGGAGAAGGAGACAACTGTGGGTGCAATAGTAAGAAAATGGAATAAATACAAAATGAGGTCAATCCACATCGATCTGGGGCTCCATGTAAGATCTCACCTCATGGGGTATCCATGAGAAAGGTGAGAGATCAGCCTAAAACTACATGGGGGGGGGGAATTAATAATGATCTCAAGGCAGCTGGGACCTCTGTCACCAAGAAAACCAATGGTAACACATTATGCTGTAATGCATTAAAATCCTGTGGAGCCCGGAAAGTCCCACTGCTGAAGAAGGCACATGTGCCCCCGTCTGAAGTTTGATTCTGAGAGTGATTGGGAGAAGGTGCTGTGGTCAGATGAGACACACATTGAGCTCTTTAGTGTTAATTTTACTCGCCCTGTTTGGAGTTAGAGAAATGCTGCCTATGACCCAGAGAACACCATCCCCACAGTCAGGCATGGCAGGGAAACATTATGTATTGGGGGTGTTTCTCAGCTAAGGGCACAGGACGACTTCACTGCATCAATGGGACGATGGATGGAACCATGTACCGTAAATTCCTGAGTGACAACCTCCTTCCCTCCACCAGGATACTAAAAATGGGTCATGGCTGGGTCTTCCAGCATGACAATGTCCCAAAACATACAGCCAAAGCAACAAATGAGTGGCTCAAAAAGAAGCACATTAAGGTGATGGATTGGTGTAGCCAGTCTCCAGACCTTAATCCCATAGAAAATGTATGGGGAGAGTTGAAGCTCCAAGTTGCCAAGCGACAGCCTCAAAATCTTAATGATTTAGAGATGATCTGCAAAGAGGAGTGGAGCAAAATTCCTCCTGACATGTGGGCAAACCTCATCATCAACTACAAGAAACGTCTGACTGCTGTGCTGCCAACAAGGGCTTTGCCCCCAAGTATTAAGTCTTGTTTGCCAGAGAGATGAAATACTTATTTCTCTCAGCAAAATGCCAATAACTTTAAATCATGTAGACAATGTGATTTTCTGGGTTTTATTTTTGATATTCTATCTCTCACTGCTAAAATGAACCAACCCTTATAATTATAGACTGTTCATGTCTTTGTCAGTGGGCAAACTTACAAAATCAGCAAGGGGTCAAATACTTATTTCGCCCACTGTACAGGAGATACCCAGGTTATACCGGCTGTACAGATATAGCTGAACATTATATCCACCCACAACCTCACCCTGGATCATTAATCGTCTCCGCGTCACCTGCGTTTCGGTCACCTTTTTGTCGCCATTGTTACCTCGTCACCGGTGATTGAACGGTCTCCGGCAGGTACGGCTGATTCTTCACAGGAGAGGAGGAGGATGAGGACGGCTTTTGTGATTTTCCAGTTGATTTCCCTTACAAGTTCTGTGCCGGATATTTCTACAGATTAATAATTATGGCTGTTCACTCTTCTTTTCTCTCTCTCCGTTTTCCGTGGCGCTAATTGTCGTCAAGGCCAATCAGAGTGTGTAATTACAGCCCAAGTGGAAAAAAAGAGGTAATTTTAATGTTGAGAGCAGGCGCTGGAAATAAGGAGGAATTAAAAATGGAAACATTTTTGGGAGATTGCGCTGGGCGGCCAATCATGGAGGTGATGTTACCCGTAGCTAATTAGAATTAGATACATATAAGGATTGTCCAATCTCAATTATTCAATAATAAAAAAAAGTTTGGCAACTTTTCAATATAATTTGGCTTTAATTCATTCACGATTTTGACAATCTCTGCTTGCTGTAAGTGAATGACGGAATTCTTGATACCCTCCCAAGGCTAAAAACACCCAGGAGTCCAATACCTCCCACTGATAAGGCAGGGTTCAGACGGGGGGGTGTTTCACAGTCCTTAAACAGGCAAAAATGACCTAAATTGATGGTCTCAAATAAGCCTGTAAGTTCAGGTCGGGGGACCCACGATCAGTCCAGTCATTGTGGTTCATATATCGATCAAACTATGCCCGTCTGACCACAGCCTTATTTTCAGACTCAAATTCTTGCTTGCTCTGGGAAAGGCGGAGTCACTTAATGATTGTCAGCCAATGAACAACGAATGCTCCTCCCCCTTGCCCCAAGCTCCCAGAGCAAGCAGGTCTTCCATCTCTGTAAACTGATAGATTGAATTTTTCTCCATGAAACTATATGTCATTCTGTTTGTGTCATCCTACTTTGTCAAATGCTACATACAGGTATGGGGCAACCTCAACGTGCTAAATAAACAGAACACTCCCATGAGGACCTGAAGTTGTGGGTTGTAATAAGCAGCAATTTTTATTTGTATCCATACAGGGTATTACAACAGCTTCAGGGAGATGGCCACAATTCAATGCCACCATCCCACAAGATCAGAAACCAGCTGGCAACAATAGTCTACAAGTTTCTCTAGATGACGGATAATCACAACAGTAGCGCATATATCCATGTTCAGTCAGCAAGAATACACCTTATAATAGCTCCTGAAATCCAGAAGGTTGATATCATGACCGTAGCACGTGCATTCAGGTCCAGTTGGCAAGAATAGTCTTTATCATAGTTCCTAAAATCTAGAAGGTAGATATCATGACCGCAGCACGTGTATCCAGCTCAAATCTCTATAGTCCATCCATAAGGTTCAGGACCTGGCCTCATCACTGATCCTCTCCCTACTAATTCACAGCATCAACTAACTGCCCCCAGACATGTGATTCCAAGTCCATTCGGAAAGGATAGTCTTTATCATAGTTCCTAGCACCCAGAAGGTAGATATTATGACCGTAGCACGTGTATCCAGGTCCAGTTGGCAAGAATAGTCTTTATCATAGTTCCTAAAATCCAGAAGGTAGATATCATGACCGCAGCACGTATATCCAGCTCAAATCTCTATAGTCCATCCATAAGGTTCAGGATCTGGCCTCATCACTGGTCCTCTCCCTACTAATTCACAGCATCAACTATCTGCCCCTAGACATGTGATTCCAAGTCCATTCGGAAAGGATAGTCTTTATCATAGTTCCTAGCACCCAGAAGGTAGATATTATGACCGTAGCACGTGTATCCTGGTCCAGTCGGCAAGAATAGTCTTTATCATAGTTCCTAAAATCCAGAAGGTAGATATCATGACCGCAGCACGTATATCCAGCTCAAATCTTTATAGTCCATCCATAGGGTTCAGGACTTGGCCTAATCACTGGTCCTCTCCCTACTAATTCACAGCATCAACTAACTGCCCCCAGACATGTGATTCCAAGTCCATTCGGAAAGGATAGTCTTTATCATAGTTCCTAGCACCCAGAAGGTAGATATTATGACCGTAGCACGTGTATCCTGGTCCAGTCGGCAAGAATATTCTTTATCATAGTTCCTAAAATCCAGAAGGTAGATATCATGACCGCGGCATGTATATCCAGCTCAAATCTCTATAGTCCATCCATAAGGTTCAGGACTTGGCCTCATCACTGATCCTCTCCCTACTAATTCGCAGCATCAACTAACTACCCCCAGACATGTGTCTTCTTTTTCTGCCCTTCTCTTGGAATTCGCCCCCTAGTTGGACAAAGATAAGCACACTCCACCCTGTTATCCATCAGGTACATTCAATTGATAGAGTAAAAGAAGTTCAATGAAGTCTCCAGCAAATCTGCAAAGGTGTGTATCCAGGAGGCCCCCTGCAGGGAGAAACAAAAGATTCACCAGACTACCAACAAGATGCAAGACAATGAATTCTACTGGAGCCCTGATTACATTGGAGTCTAGGGAGGCCAACTAGGATGACACATTGTTACCACCCCTTCTCCTTTCAAATTGTGTACCAAATGGACAAGCAAGGAATCTCTAATAAAACACAATAATAAGATTGATGTAACCAGCACTCTGTGCTGTAAAAGGTCCACTCTATCTATGTTCATTAATCCAATCTTTAATCCTGGTCCAGCTCCTCACACTAAAAAATAGAAGGACCCAATGCCCAGAGACAACAGTCCTATCATTTATTGTCCCCCCCAGATTGGTTCAATGGGTGTCCTGTAGTGGTGAGCGAGCACTACCATGCTCAGGTTCTTGGTACTGGTAATGAGCAGTTGGACTCTCGGTGCAACTTGAGTATCTAGTAAAATGGAAATCAATGGGAAAATGGAGCATGGTTGAGTTTCCCATTGACTTCCATTATACTCGGTGCTCGAGTCGCACCCATCTGAGCCTCTGACTGCTCGTTACGAGTACTGAGCACCCGAGCATGGTAGTGCTCGCTCATCACTAACACCCTGAACAAGCCCATATAACCCACCACAACGAAGATGGAGAAACCTAGAGAAAGGTCAGCTCTGTGAACAAGCAGCTGGTTTGGACTTCCTTGCCCCCTTTTAAAAAAGTTCATTTTTTATAATATTGCATTAGGGAATGGTTAGTTAGGCGATTCTCTAGTTTAACATAAAATACATTGTTGTAATAGACTTCATGGATGCCCCCCACCCCAACAAATGACTCAATGTAGAGGCCATGTGGCGCCCCTGCGACCAGAAGGCCACAAAGGGAACTACAGCCAGGAAGGTAGGAACGACAGTTGCACCCAGCACAGGTCTGCACCATACCTTACACTATAGACTTTATCATCACTGCCCCGGGGAACCAAGTTCTCCACACGGAGAACTATACCATCCCAAGATGCTATAACATCATCCCCGGAGGTTCCGCAGCAGCGGTGTTCCCCCATACTGACCACACACAGTGGGTGGCGTCACGACTGACACTATCCCCTGTAAACATCCCCTTTATTGTCCGGACCAGGAGCCCGTGACATCCCCCAGCAGCAAACCCGGTCCGATACCGAGTACCCCATCCCAACGGGCTCGATAGCCACATTTAGCATAAGCGGCTGCTCATGGGCGTAACCCTTCCCACCTCTCTAAACTCCCATTGGCTATCAGGAAGGGATATAGGTAAAAGTTCCCCTGTGGGTGGGGGGTGCTGCAGCTACTCAATAATTCAGACAAGTTGTTTTTATCACTGGAGTTTCAGGGGCTACAAGTGAATCATAAACATTCCCCGAAGTTTTCTGCCTTGCTCATTCCTCAATGGTTAAAACAGGAGAGAGCGTAATGAAGAGTGAGTGATTTGCAGCATATTGGTGGAGGTCCTGCGGGTCGAGAAGTAAGGAGGAACAGCTGAGACAGTACTTCAGAGTGTTATCTACATAAATAAACAATTTCACACCTTAGCAGAGCGCTCTCTGCCATTAATTGCTACATACATGTATTAACATTCTAATACACAGTATGAAATTGTAGCCATCTGTCCATTCCCGTCACATGATCACGGTGCGGGGTGGGGGGTGGTGAAAAAAAAATCTACATTTTAATCAATTTCCAACCGAGAATCTTCTGCCTCTAACTTTGAATTCTACAGTAGGAACAAACTCCTCACATCTTCCAGACGCTCCCAAGGACAGTGTGCACCTATCCAAGATGTCCCCAAAGATAGTGTGTACCTATCTCAGGTGCCCCAAAGATAGTGTGTACCTATCCAAGGTGTCCTCAAAGATAGTGTCCATTTGCCTCATGTATCTCCGAGGACTGTGTGGACCTGTCTAAGATGCTCCTGTGGATAGTGTGCACCTATCCAAGATGTTCAGGATAGTGTGCATTTGCCTCAAATGGCAACAAGGATAAAGGTATCTGTCTAATAGACACCTAAGGACCCTGTGTATAATCCTAGATGCCCCCAAGGACAGTGTTTACCTATCCCAGGTGCTTCCAAAAATAGTGCTTATTTGCCTCATGTGTCCCAAAGCACTGTGTGTACCTGTCTAAAATGCCCCTGTGGATAATGTACACCTGTCCAAGATGCTGCAAAGGATAGTGTTCATTTGACTCAAATGCCAGCTAAGGCAAAGTGTATATGTCTAACATGTTCCCAAGAACAGTGTGTACTATCCCAGATGTCCCCAAGGACAGTGTGTACTATCCCAGGTGTCCCCAAGGACACTGTGTACTATGCCAGGTGTCCCCAAGGACAGTGTGTACTATACCAGGTGTCCCCAAGGACAGTGTGTACTATCCCAGGTGTCCCCAAGGACAGTGTGTACTATGCCAGGTGTCCCCAAGGACAGTGTGTACTATCCCAGATGTCCCCAAGGACAGTGTGTACTATCCCAGGTGTCCCCAAGGACAGTGTGTACTATGCCAGGTGTCCCCAAGGACAGTGTGTACTATGCCAGGTGTCCCCAAGGATAGTGTGTACTATGCCAGGTGTCCCCAAGGACAGTGTGTACATATACCAGGTGTCCCCAAGGACAGTGTGTACAATGCCAGGTGTCCCCAAGGACAGTGTGTACTATCCCAGATGCCCCAATGACGGTGTGTACTATGCCAGGTGTCCCCAAGGACAGTGTGTACAATGCCAGGTGTCCCCAAGGACAGTGTGTACAATGCAGGTGTCCCCAAGGACAGTGTGTACTATCCCAGATGCCCGAATGACGGTGTGTACTATCTCATATGCCCTTAAGGACATCTAAAACAGTGTCCATCTAAATCAGATGTCCCCTAATACAAAGTGTACCAGTTTCATATGCCCCAAAATAGTGTACCTGTCCCATTTGTCCCTAAAAATAATTTTAGTCTGCCAAAAAGTCCCTCTTCCATAAAATGCTGCATATCTGCTTTTAGTTGCCCCCATAAAAAAAGTGTTCCTACCTCAGATGCCTCGTAAAGTAGTGGGTGCCTGATACCATGGTCTTCTAAACAGTATCTACTTGCCTCAGATGACCCTCCCAAAACAGTGTGTACCTGCCTAACAGCCTCCTAAACAGTGTATACCTGCCTAACAGCCTCCTAAACAGTGTGTACCTGCATAAGAGCCTCCTAAACAGTGTGTACCTGCCTAAGACCCTCCCTAAACAGTGTGTACCTGCCTAAGACCCTCCCTAAACAGTGTGTACCTGCCTAAGATGCCTCCTAAACAGTGTGTACCTGCCTAAGATGCCTCCTAAACAGTGTGTACCTGCCTAAGATGCCTCCTAAACAGTGTGTACCTGCCTAGGATACCTTCTAAACAGTGTGTACCTGCCTAATAGCCTCCCTAAACAGTGTGTACCTGCCTAATAGCCTCCCTAAACAGTGTGTACCTGCCTAATAGCCTCCCTAAACAGTGTGTACCTGCCTAATAGCCTCCTAAACAGTGTGTACCTGCCTAAGATCCTCCCTAAACAGTGTGTACCTGCCTAATAGCCTCCCTAGACAGTGTGTACCTGCCTAAGATCCTCCCTAAACAGTGTGTACCTGCCTAAGATCCTCCCTAAACAGTGTGCACCTGCCTAAGACCCTCCAAAACAGTGTGTACCTGCCTAACAGGCTCCTAAACAGTGTGTACCTGCCTAACAGGCTCCTAAACAGTGTGTACCTGCCTAAGGCCCTCCCAAAACAGTGTGTACCTGCCTAACAGGCTCCTAAACAGTGTGTACCTGCCTAAGACCCTCCCAAAACAGTGTGTACCTGCCTAAGATCCTCCTAGACAGTGTGCACCTGCCTAAGATCCTCCCAAAACAGTGTGTACCTGCCTAAGATCCTCCCTAAACAGTGTGTACCTGCCTAATAGCCTCCCTAGACAGTGTGTACCTGCCTAAGATCCTCCCTAAACAGTGTGCACCTGCCTAAGACCCTCCCAAAACAGTGTGTACCTGCCTAACAGGCTCCTAAACAGTGTGTACCTGCCTAACAGGCTCCTAAACAGTGTGTACCTGCCTAAGATCCTCCCTAAACAGTGTGCACCTGCCTAAGACCCTCCCAAAACAGTGTGCACCTGCCTAAGACCCTCCCAAAACAGTGTGTACCTGCCCAAGATCCTCCTAGACAGTGTGTACCTGCCTAAGACCCTCCTAGACAGTGTGTACCTGCATAAGACCCTCCTAGACAGTGTGCCAACCATAAAGCGCCTTTCTTACCTGTGATGTCAACTACTCATCTACATTGACGGTGACCTTGGTGGGTAGTCCCCATTTCTAACCACCAGTGACCAAGGGGCACCAGGTCGTGGGCCACCATTGAGACTTATTTTCCTTGGCCCCTGGTAGCCGTCCACCCATAGTGCCCGGTTGGCCCTTCATTATCCTATTATGGGGGGTCCGGCTCGGTTGCCCCCTCATTTTTCCCAACCTCTGGCAGTGAAATGGTCGTCGAGCAGATACATTCATTTGCATTTTGATGAGACATGTAATCAGCCGATCATTAGGCGCTTCATTTCGAAGTGTTATACACACTTATTAGTTACAAATTATTGAGACGCCGCTATAATTGGTGGAAAAGAGCTGGAATTTTCGTAAATAATTCAGTGGTCGTCGCGTCTCTGAGATTATTATTATTATAGACTCAGCGCGGCTTCATGATAGAAATATATAGGGGAAAAAAGAGGTGAAAACGGTAAATGGTGAGCGCAGGTGACACTTGCAGCCGCTCATCGCCCTGATGTGTAAGTGACTTACACCCGGATTGCTAATAAAGTGATACATGGTACAGAAGATTTAAGTCAAGGTGAGGATGATGTGCTACTTATTAACATGCATTATACCCTATTCTCGCCTGACATTTCACCGCTCGGCTTTGGAAACTTGACTCTCCTCCGCAGGCGGACGCCTGTATAATTGGGCCGAGCTGAGCAGCGTTGGATGCCGTAATTTCCAGGAGCAAAGTCGCTTCATTAGCAAACATTGGCATTGTCACCTTCTGCCGGGCTGGGAGGAATGAGGAGAAATATCTGTGACTTGGGAAAATAAAAAAAAAAAAGTGTCTTTTTTTGCATTGAGTAAAGCAAAAACCTATCTTCTTAAAGGGCCAGTACTGATATATTAAAGGGGGGGTCTGCATTTTCTTTTGGAGCCTACAATAGTCTGAAGCCCGTGACCTATGCTTTACACTGCAGCTCTGCTCCTTTAGAGTCACAGTTTACAGGCTCAATAGTCAATGTAGTTATATTTCCTATATCCGGTCACTAGGGGCGCTGTAACATTGCTATTCAGTGACAGAGGATGTTCAATCTGATTCAGACCTGCTGTTTATCTGCCAAAAACATCCCCATATTTCTGTTTAGTCTTTTGAGCGAGCAATACCCTTATCTCCGTCCTCTGTTAAACAAAAGAATGTTTAATGATGATCCGCAGTTAATGTTTATGAAGGTAAAGTGCAAGTTTGGAGCATTTATGGGACTACTCAGCCCTAATGGAATGTACGCTTTTCACTTATCCCAGGGTTAACCCTTTCACTACGCATGAGGGATTGCAGAGTTTATAAAAAAAAAACATTTAATGTACAAGAATATAACTACTATAATACTGCTCCTATATACAAGAATATAACTACTATAATACTGCTCCTATGTACAAGAATATAACTACTATAAAACTGCCCCCTATATACAAGAATATAACTACTATAATACTGCATCTATGTACAAGAATATAACTACTATAATACCGCCCCAATGTGCAAGAATATAACTACTATAATACTGCTCCTATGTACAAGAATATAACTACTATAATACCGCCCCAATGTACAAGAATATAACTACTATAATACTGCCCTATGTACAAGAATATAAACTACTATAATACTGCCCCATGTAAAAAGAATATAACTACTATAATACTGCTCCTATGTACAAGAATATAACTACTATAATACTGCTCCTATGTACAAGAATATAACTACTATAATACTGCTCCTATATACAAGAATATAACTACTATAATACTGCTCCTATGTACAAGAATATAACTACTATAATACTGCTCCTATATACAAGAATATAACTACTATAATACTGCTCCTATGTACAAGAATATAACTACTATAAAACTGCCCCCTATATACAAGAATATAACTACTATAATACTGCATCTATGTACAAGAATATAAACTACTATAATACTGCCCCATGTAAAAAGAATATAACTACTATAATACTGCTCCTATGTACAAGAATATAACTACTATAATACTGCTCCTATATACAAGAATATAACTACTATAATACTGCCCCTATGTACAAGAATATAACTACTATAATACTGCCCCTATGTACAAGACTATAACTACTATAATACTGCTCCTATGTACAAGAATATAACTACTATAATACTGCCCCTATGTACAAGAATATAACTACTATAATACTGCCCCTATGTACTAGAATATAACTACTATAAAACTGCCCCCTATATACAAGAATATAACTACTATAATACTGCAACTATGTACAAGAATATAAACTACTATAATACTGCCCCATGTAAAAAGAATATAACTACTATAATACTGCCCCTGTGTATAGGAATATAACTGGTACTATAGTGATTCACACCTCGGCTGATTGTGTCTCTGTATATTCAGGAGGTCTATAGCAGGTTATGAACTGACCCTCATTTAAAAAAAGAGGAACATAATCTCTCACTTTTGCATCCACCATCCACTTCTTCCTTCATGATAATGATAAGTCTTTAAGCAAAACCCCCCACCACAGCCTCCCATGATGTCACCAGTCGTCCATGTTGTTCCATCTCTGAGTATAATGAATGGTACATGAGTTTTTGGTGATTGCCAAGATAAAACCTTCTATCATTCCCTGATTATGTTTTTCATGTTTATCTTCCCGGGTCTATGAGTAGAAGTTTTACTTTTAGTTGTGCAGCGTCGTCCCTGCTGGATTTCTAGTCGGGAGCCAAGTTTTCAGAATCCTGATGTGCCAAAAACAACCTAATTTGCTATTTCATGCTGAATAAGCTTTGGAAAAGCTGATTTTGGGATTGCATGCTTGTGTTTGCGTTAGTTAAATGGCTTATTGCTGGTCAGATTCATAGTTTGGCCAATTTGGAATCTGATCTGCTCCCCCTCAACACCAGCGACACGTAACTCTCCAGTCGTAGCTTTGATTGGGTTCATAAGAGTTCTTTAATCACACAAAAGCACATTGGTTTACATTCCAGCTGTTCTTATTAAACAAGAAGTAAGAGCAATACAACAGTGCAGTCCTCGGGGGGCCTCCTCCGATTCTCAGCTGTTGAGAAAGAAGATTTCTTTAGAAACGTAAAATGTTTTCTGGATGAGTTCGTGCTTTCATCTCACAGCAGATGTCCCTCAACTCGGTAAAGGTTCTGCTAAAATTCCAGAACTTTGATGGTGAAGACCTTAATATCTTCTGATGGTTCCCCAGAACTTGTTCTTCAAATATCCATTTTCCAAGATAAGTGGTGCAATATAGATGTCTCACTAATGACAATACCCTTAGGGGTAAGGCCAAGTAGGCCTTGATGGCGGCCCTGCCCGTGGTGAAGGCGACGGTGGTGATGGTGGACATTTGTAATGGTGACAGTGGACGATGGTGATGGTGACCCTGTCCTTGGTGGTGGTGATTGTGGACGATGGTAATGATGACAGTGGATGATTGTCATGGTGGGACGATGGTAATGATGACAGTGGATGATGGTCAAGAAGTACGATGGTGATGGCGACCCTGCCCTTGGTGATGGTGACAATGATGATGGTGGATGATGGAGATGATGGGGATGTGACCCTGCCCTTGGTGATGGTGGACGATGGTGATGGTGACGGTAGAGGTTGGTGATGGTGGACGATGGTGATGGTAATGATGACAGTGGACGATTATGACCCTGCCTTTGGTGATGGTGACAGTGGACAATGGTGATGGTGACTCTGCCCTTGGTGATGGTGACGGTGACGATGGTGGATGATGGAGATGATGGTGATGTGACCCTGCCCTTGGTGATGGTGGACGATGGTGATGGTAGAGGATGGTGATGGTGGACGATGGTGACCCTGCCCTTGGTGATGGTGACAGTGATGATAGTGGATGAAGGAGATGATGGTGATGTGACCCTGCCCTTGGTGATGGTGACGGTGGACAATGGTGATGGTGACCCTGCCCTTGGTGATGGTGATGGTGATGATGGTGGATGAAGGAGATGATGGTGATGGTGACCCTGCCCTTGGTGATGGTGACGGTGATGATGGTGGATGAAGGAGATGTGACCCTGCCCTTGGTGATGGTGGACGATGGTGATATTGACGGTGGAGGATGGTGATGCTGGACGATGGTGATGGTAATGATGACAGTGGACGATTGTGACCCTGCCCTTGGTGATGGTGACTGTGGTGATGGTGGACGATGGTAATAATGAGAGTGGATGATGGTCAGGGTGGATGATGGTGATGGCGACCCTGCCCTTGGTGGTGGTGACGGTGCTGATGGTGGACAATGGAGATGATGGTGATGTGACCATGCCCTTGGTGATGGTGGAGGATGGTGATGGTGATGGTGACCCTGCCATTCTTAGCATAATATAAACCACACTAAAAAAATGAATGCAAAGAATTAAGTAAATAAGGTCCAAATAAATACTAGGCGGTGTCGGCATCCATCCAGTACACGTCTATAGATTTGAGAGTTTTTTACAGTCGTGGAGCAAGAACCCATCCAAAAATCTATTCTTACACCAGAAACCAAGAAACTATCCAAAACCTTTTGTTTCGAGAACTTCTGTAAAAAACTCTTCTAAAGTCACCAAGAGCCCATCAAGAAGCTCCTCCAAGAACCCCCTCATATGCCATAAAACAAGAGTCCATCCAAGAAGCTCCTCCAAGAACCCCTCATATGCCATAAAGCAAGAGTCCATCCAAGAAGCTCCTCCAAGAACCCCCTCATATGCCATAAAACAAGAGCCCATCCAAGAAGCTCCTCCAAGAACCCCCTCATATGCCATAAAGCAAGAGTCCATCCAAGAATGTCTTCTATCGAATTATCTCTCCTCCATGTAGCACAAAACCATCCAAAAACCTCTTCTTCAATCATGGAACAAGAACCTCTTCTCTAGTCATGAAGCAAGAACCTAGAGCGTCTTCAGGTACAATGAAGCAAGAACGAATCCAACAATGTCTTCTGTAGTCATCTGGTAGCACCGAAAAACTCCAAGTTCCTTGTCTGTGGTCATATAGCAAGAAATCATCCAAGATCGTCTTCTTTTGCCACAACGTAAAGGAGCCATTAAAAAAACTCGTGGTTATGAGCAACAAACATCTTCTTTAGTAATGAAGTAAGAAACTACAGTCCATAAAAATTGTTCCAGATAATGAAGTGTTTCTACCTGAAAATTATTAACATTACAGATTTTGTTATACATCTTTATTTCCTTTGTGTGTATTGGAACAATACAAAAAAAAAACTGAAAAAAGGCAAATTTACCATAATTTCACACAAAACTCCAAAATGATGAATTTATTGTCCCCCGCACCTTTATATTTGGTTTCCCCCTTTGTAATAAATCCCTGCAGTCAGTCGCCCCCTATAACCTCCACAAGCTTCTTCTCCTGGATTTCTCCTCTTCTTTATAATCTGCCCCAGGTCTCTCGTCTTCTCCCAATCTTCAGATCTCTCCACAGGTGATCAATGGGATTTAGATCCGGTCATTGCTGACACTTCAGATCTCTCCAGCACTTTGTTTCCTCCATTTCTGGGGCTTCTTGATGTTTGGGGTCATTGTCCTGCTGGAGACCCCTGAGCTAGGACACCCCCAGCATTCTGACACTGGCTCTACATTGTCACCCAAAATCCTTTGGCATCTTCATATTTTGTGATGTCTTGCACACAGTCAAGATCCCCAGGGCTGGAGGCAGCAAAACAACCCAAAATCTCTCTAAACTTGACCATATGTGACTGTAGGTCCTGTGCTCTTCTCTCTAACCTCCCCCATATGTGACTGTAGAACCTGTGCTCTTCTCTCTAACCTCCCCCATATGTGACTGTAGGTCCTGTGCTCTTTTCTCTGACCTCCCCCATATGTGACTGTAGGTCCTGTGCTCTTTTCTCTGCCCTCCACCATATGTGACTGTAGGTCCGGTGCTCTTTTCTCTGACCTCCACCATATGTGACTGTAGGTTCTGTGCTCTTTTCTCTGACCTCCACCATATGTGACTGTAGGTCCTGTGCTCTTTTCTCTGCCCTCCCCCATATGTGACTGTAGGTCCTGTGCTCTTTTCTCTGACCTCCTCCATATGTGACTGTAGGTCCTGTGCTCTTTTCTCTGCCCTCCCCCATATGTGACTGTAGGTCCTGTGCTCTTTTCTCTGCCCTCCCCCATATGTGACTGTAGGCCCTGTGCTCTCTTTTCTCTGACCTCCTCCATATGTGACTGTAGGTCCTGTGCTCTTTTCTCTGACCTCCACCATATGTGACTGTAGTTCATGTGCTCTTTTCTCTGCCCTCCCCCATATGTGACTAGAGGTCCTGAGTTCTTTTCTCTGTCCTCCACCATATTTGACTTTAGGTCCTGTGCTCTTTTATCTGACCTACCCCATATGTGACTGTAGGCCCTGTGCTCTTTTCTCTGAACTTCCCCATATATGACTGTAGGTCCTGTCCTCTTGTTCTCTGACCTCCCCCATATGTGACTGTAGTTCATGTGCTCTTTTCTCTGCCCTCCCCCATATGTGACTAGAGGTCCTGAGTTCTTTTCTCTGACCTCCACCATATGTGACTTTAGGTCCTGTGCTCTTTACTCTGAACTTCCCCATATGTGACTGTAGGTCCTGTGCTCTTTACTCTGAACTTCCCCATATGTGACTGTAGGTCCTGTGTTTTTTTCTCTGTCCTCCACCATATGTGACTGTAGGTCCTGTGCTCTTTTCTCTGACCTCCACCATATGTGACTGTAGGTCCTGTGCTCTTTTCTCTGACCTTCAACATATGTGACTGTAGGTCCTGTGCTCCTTTCTCTGACCTCCACCATATGTGACTGTAGGTCCTGTGCTCCTTTCTCTGACCTCCACCATATGTGACTGTAGGTCCTGTGCTCCTTTCTCTGACCTCCACCATATGTGACTGTAGGTCCTGTGTTCTTTTCTTTGTAGCCTATTTCCATTTTCGGTAAGCAGTAGAATGATGCTTTACCAAAAAGCTCTATCTTGTCTCATTTGTCCACAAGATGCTTTCCCAGAAGGATTTTGCCTTATATACATTTTGATAAACTTCAGTCAAGTTTTTTCTGTCTGTGTCAGCAGTGAGATTCCCCTGCATAGCGTTTAATTTAATTCACATGGGGACGGATAGTTTGCGCTGACACTGATGCCCCCTGAGCCTGCAGAACAGCTTGAATTTCTTTGGCATTTGATTGGGACTTATTCACAATCTGGACTATCCTGAGTTGTAACCTTTCAACTTTTCTCTGCTATCCACATCCAGGGAGATTAGCTACAGCGCCATGGGTCATAAAGTTCTTGATTATGTTGTGCACTGTGCACAAAGGAACATCAAGATCTCCTGAGACGGACTTGTAACCTTGAGATTGTTGACAATTTTGCTTCTCCAGTCCTCAGACAGTTCTCCTCTTTCTGTTCTCCATACTTAGTGTGGCACACACAGACACACAATGCAAAGATTGAGGCAACTTCTCCCCTTTTTATCTGGTTTCAGGTGTGATTTTCATATTGTATTACATGCTGCAACCAAATTTGTTTAGCCACAATTTTGCAAAGGTGCCAACACTTTTTTCAAGGCCTTTCTTGGAGATTGTGTGAAATTCTGTCCAATTTACTCATATTTGTCTATGTTTTTGTGCTGTTCCAATACACACAAAGGAAATAAACATGTTTATAACAAAACATGGGTAACTGCAATCATTTTCTGGGAGAAGAACATCATATTCTGGAAACATTTCAAGGGCGAAGACTTTTATCTGAAAAACTCTTCTTTGGTGGTGAAGCAAGGTATAACCTTTTTGTGTCATCATGTAAGAAATGATACCAGAATTTCATCATGCGTCATGAAGCAGGAGCCTAATCAATAATCTCTTCGCCAGTCAAATAGCAAAGGCCATCCAAGAACCTTTTCTCATGCTATGAAGCAAGACGTCATTCAAGAATCTCCACAATAGTCACCATGCAAGAACCTTTCTAAGTATTTTGTTTTTTCTCTACCGTCCTAGGACCTCCTCACCTGCCATGAAGCAAGAGGCCGTACAGGAACCTCTTTTCTAATATTACAGAAGGTGCTATCCATAGACCATCTTCACTTGTCATGTAGCAAGAGTCTAGTCATTATGTCTTCCCATTGACACGTGTTGACTGCTTTGCAGTCCATGCGTGCTGCTGCTGTGGATTAAGTCTGAGTTAATCTCCTTTGGCACATTGAGTATGCGGCTCTGGAAGTGGAGGTAGAGATGGAGCGGTGTGTCAGAGCATTTTGTTCTCCACTTTCTTCCACCGGGTGTCGCAGATAGAGTTCATTTTGCCTTGTTAGGACGTAGGGCAGTGTGTGCTGATGCCTTCCTGCTTATCCTGCCTGCAGTTTAGCTCTCTTGGAGAAGTTGCTGTTTCCCAGTCCGTTGGTGGAGGTTGGGGCTTTTCAGGAGTATAGGGCAAGGGTGGCGACTGAGACCTCCTCCCCTTCTGAGTTACCTCTGAGAGCAATGTGTGCCAGGGACCCCCAGTCTAAGGGCTAGACTAGCATCCCTGAACGCCCTTAGCCCATCTTACCATCCTGCTACCTGATTCCCTTACCACTGAACCACCCCATGACACCCACTCCATGAAGAAAGTGTTCATACAAGAACCTCTTCCCTAATCATCGAGTCCAACAGCCTCATAGCTAGCTGTAAAGCAAGAGCACTTTCCAGAATCTCTTTTCCATGGAGCAAGAAACTCTATGGAAACCTTTTCTCTAGTAATGCTTTCGAAGAACCTTTTCTCATGCCATGTAGCAAGAAACTATCCAAGAATTTCCTCAATGGTTATTGAACAAGAAGCTATCCACTTTGTCTCTGGACACGTAGTAACAAAACAAATCTTGGAGACTCTTCTCCTTCTTCTGTCATGACAGAAGAGCCCATACCAGAGCTTCTTCTCTAATTGAGTGAGAGCCATCCGAAAACCTCTACTTTTGTCCTATCAAGAGTCAATCCGGTAACCTCTTCCCATTCCATCGAGAACGAGAATCTTTTCCATCGTCGTTAAGCAATTTCCCGTCCAAGACCCTCATGTCTATTAAGAACCCTACAACGTCTGTGCCATGGAGCAAGAAACTATCCAGGAACCTCTATCCTTGTCTTGAAGTAGGACCTTTTCCAAGATCTTCATCCCTAGTGATAAAGCAAGATTGCTCTACAGACTTAAAGAATATTAGTCTTGGCGTCACGAACGTAAGCATCAATCATGAACCTCACAAGGATCGCCATCGCTTTAAGTCTTGATGAGTCATCTCAACCATATTCTTCCCGCATTATCTACTTAACCCCATTTTTGTCCTTTTGTATCCAAGAGTAGGGTCGTATATGGCTGACTGTGTCTTTGGGGCCATAACTCTTGACATGACGATACACGACATTCCGCTCCTACGTTCAGGCTTCGACAGTCAACCCCCCCTTCCAAATGGAGCCCCTCTACCAGTCAAAAAGCTTTTTTCCAGCCTCCTGTAATGAGATTGCTTTCATTTATTTTCATTTCAGCAGTCTCTCGCTCACTCGCTCGCTTGTTTTTTGGGGAAAGTGATGTTGCTTTAACAGCTTCTAGGGTCACTAATTGCACTGAACTGTTCCACTTGTGACTTGAGTGGTTGAGACATAAAGTGGAGTGTGAGATTAAAGGCACCATTTTACGGTGTAAGCTTGTGTTACATTGTACTACTTTTATGATGGGGGGGGTTAGGAGTGAATTAATCTGTCAGCGCACCGAGCTTGAAAACTAGCGGAAGTGGAAAAAAATACAGAGAGCGCTCCTCTCGTCCCTGATCGGTGCTGTGACCCTGCAAATGTGCAGACACTTATCAGACAAATTATGTAAGTGTATTCAAGTTCAAGAGAAACGCAGATCTCAGAAGTTACAGAAAAGTAAACGGAGACGACTAAAGTAATGCACCGAGGGGTCCCTAAAATAGGAGATTGGGGCGCAAGAATAGGTCTTGCCTATAATGGGTCTCTAAGGTACAAAGAAGTTTTGTAATTGGATGTAACACAAGGGTAGCTGCCTCCTCTCAATCCTTTTCTAACATTACAGGTCATGGTGGTTTTACACGCTTCAATATCATTGCGATATCGCAACTCAATGGCGCGGGAGCGCGCAATTAGTGCACGTTTCTCCCGCATCGCATCGGATGTTTACACGCTGCGATATCGGAATACAACGTCCGTGCGATGTCTACGCCCCCCAACCCAGGAACGATCCTTTAACATGGGAGTGAATGGGTGACGTTTCAAATCGCATCGTAGTTGTGCGTTCACACAGCGCGATCCGGCTCCAATCTCCCTTCAATATCGGAGCATTGAATAGCACGCTCATTCAATCCCCGATATCGCATTGACATCGTTCCTGCATCGTATTGGACGTTCACACCATACAACGCAGGAACGATATCGGGGACAACGATTGAACCACGTGACTTTTGATTGAAATCGTACTACGATATCGCAACGTGTAAACCCACCATCAGACGAATCTGGCCAAAAACTATTGAGCATAGCAGGGTCCACAGAATCAACCTGGCCCATCAGAAAGGCAAGAACCCTTTAATCAAGGTGTACAACAGTAGTCCAATAGAACCAGAATGACCTATGGACCCTCAGAGAATGACCTATGGACCCTCGGAGAATGACTTATGGACCCTCGGAGAATGACTTATGGACCCTCAGAGAATTACTTATGGACCCTCAGAGAATGACTTATGGACCCTCGGAGAATGACTTATGGACCCTCAGAGAATGACTTATGGACCCTCGGAGAATGACTTATGGACCCTCAGAGAATGACTTATGCACCCTCGGAGAATGACTTATGGACCCTCAGAGAATGACTTATGGACCCTCGAAGAATGACTTATGGACCCTCGAAGAATGACTTATGGACCCTCGGAGAATGACTTATGGACCCTCAGAGAATGATGACCTATGGACCCTCGGAGAATGACTTATGGAACCTCAGAGAATGACTTATGGACCCAAGGAGAATGACTTATGGACCCTCAGAGAATGACTTATAGACTCTTGGAGAATGACTTATGGACCCTCAGAGAATGACTTATGGACCCTCGGAGGATAGATAATGTCTTAGTCGGCAATGGTCCAACTCTTTTTATGGTGCCGTAAATTTGCACATGCTCCTATTTTGTATAGTTAGACGGTGGACCCAATTGTAGACTTCAGTTAGTCCAGTACAATCTTTACACCCCCCATACACATTAGACCAATGTCTATGATAGCGATGGGATCGGCTGATGGTCTGATGTGTATGGAGTGCCAGCCAACTGATTGATATTGATCAAACATGTCCATTTTTGGACGGCCAATCAATTTGTTCTCTCGGAGATGAACAGAACTACCTATCAGCGACTTTATCACAGAGAACGACGAATGAGCGCTCTCATGTATGGCAGAGACGGCCAAGATGGCCGTCAGCTAAATAATAGACTGAAGCCTCGTCTGGTCCACAGCCATCTAATGTATACAGCCCACAGCCATCTAATGTGTATGGCCCACAGCCATCCAATGTGTACAGCCCACAGCCATCTAATGTGTACGACCCACAGCCATCTAATGTGTACGGCCCACAGCCATCTAATGTGTACGGCCCACAGCCATCTAATGTGTACGACCCACAGCCATCTAATGTGTACGGCCCACAGCCATCTAATGTGTACGGCCCACAGCCATCTAATGTGTACGGCCCACAGCCATCTAATGTGTACGACCCACAGCCATCTAATGTGTACGGCCCACAGCCATCTAATGTGTACGGCCCACAGCCATCTAATGTGTACAGCCCACAGCCATCTAACGTGTATAGCCCACAGCTATCTAATGTGTACGGCCCACAGCCATCTAATGTGTACGGCCCACAGCCATCTAATGTGTACGGCCCACAGCTATCTAATGTGTACGGCCCACAGCTATCTAATGTGTACGGCCCACAGCCATCTAATGTGTACGGCCCACAGCCATCTAATGTGTACGGCCCACAGCTATCTAATGTGTACGGCCCACAGCTATCTAATGTGTACGGCCCACAGCCATCTAATGTGTACGGCCCACAGCTATCTAATGTGTACGGCCCACAGCCATCTAATGTGTACGGCCCACAGCCATCTAATGTGTACGGCCCACAGCCATCTAATGTGTACGGCCCACAGCCATCTAATGTGTACGGCCCACAGCCATCCAATGTGTACGGCCCACAGCCATCTAATGTGTACGGCCCACAGCCATCTAATGTGTACGGCCCACAGCCATCTAATGTGTACGGCCCACAGCCATCTAATGTGTACGGCCCACAGCCATCCAATGTGTACGGCCCACAGCCATCTAATGTGTACGGCCCACAGCCATCTAATGTGTACGGCCCACAGCCATCTAATGTGTACGGCCCACAGCCATCTAATGTGTATAGCCCACAGCCATCTAATGTGTACGGCCCACAGCCATCTAATGTGTACGGCCCACAGCCATCTAATGTGTACGGCCCACAGCCATCTAATGTGTACGGCCCACAGCCATCTAATGTGTACGGCCCACAGCTATCTAATGTGTACGGCCCACAGCTATCTAATGTGTACGGCCCACAGCTATCTAATGTGTACGGCCCACAGCCATCTAATGTGTACGGCCCACAGCCATCTAATGTGTACGGCCCACAGCCATCTAATGTGTACGGCCCACAGCCATCTAATGTGTACGGCCCACAGCTATCTAATGTGTACGGCCCACAGCCATCTAATGTGTACGGCCCACAGCCATCTAATGTGTACGGCACACAGCCATCTAATGTGTACAGCCCACAGCCATCTAACGTGTATGGCCCACAGACATCTAATGTGTATAGCCCACAGCCATCTAATGTGTACGGCCCACAGACATCTAATGTGTATAGCCCACAGCCATCTAATGTGTATGGCCCACAGCCATCTAATGTGTACAGCCCACAGCCATCTAACGTGTATGGCCCACAGACATCTAATGTGTACGGCCCATGGGCATCTAACGTGTATGGCCCACAGCCATCTAATGTGTATGGCCAACAGCTATCTAATGTGTACGGCCCATGGGCATCTAACGTGTATGGCCCATGGCCATCTAATGTGTACAGCCCACAGCCATCTAATGTGTACGGCCCACAGCTATCTAATGTGTACGGCCCACAGCTATCTAATGTGTACGGCCCACAGCTATCTAATGTGTATGGCCAACAGCTATCTAATGTGTACGGCCCATGGGCATCTAACGTGTATTGCCCACAGCCATCTAATGTGTACGGCCCACAGCAATCTAATGTGTAAGACCGACAGCCATCTAGTGTGTACAGCCCACAGCCATCTAATGTGTATGGCCCACAGCCATCTAATGTGTATGGGCCACAGCCATCTAATGTGTATAGCCCACAGCTACCATATGACCAGTTTAACTCATTTTGTAGTATGTTCTGTCATGTTTTTCTGACACGCCCCACAGGGGTACTCGGAATCGGGCAATAGTATTGCTGGGGAGTCACGGGGGTTGAGACCCGGCTTCGTAACCCTGGCGGTGTCAATGAAAGTTCGGTAAATAGGGTTTTGGGGATTTGTCGTGACGCTACCCACGGTGCTTGGCCAGGGATAGCCGACGCTGCAGTTCAGACCTCCGGGGCAGATGATGGTGCAGCTAGCTGTTGTCGCTCCCGTAGATGGAGCGGGACCGCGGGGCAGTATTTAAAGTCAATGTGTGGATAGTGGTGAAGTGATAATGTAGATCCAGGGACACCGGAATGATTTGAGGACACAGCGGGTGCAGTTTCACTCATTTACTCACAGTTCTTTAGCAGCCACATCCAGCTGGGTGCTGGGTCTTAGGATTAAGGGGTTCAGCCACTCTCAGGTAGATTGGAAACACTTAACCAGCACCCCATTCTGTGTACCTTTTCCGGGTCATCTCACTCGTGCTGGCTCTCTCCCTCCAGCCCTGCACTTCACGCTCAGTGTCCAGCGCCAGCAGCCATGGACCCTCCCGGGCGACGTTTTCTCTCAGTCCTCTTAGGCCTTGTACGCCCATCTTTGCAGTAATTGACGTGGCTATGGCTGCTGCTCCTGGAGATACAGCAGCCTCCGGTTCGCTAGCTGAGTCCTTAGTCCACTCCACTAGTCTGAGCCCGGTGACCCTCTGCGGCCCTGGTCCCTCCACTGCCTGCGACCGGCAATGGATGCGAGACCCATGGGTGGATTGCTCTCTTCCCGTACCTCTGGGACCCCTTCCTTCTCTGGAGCTCCTGCCTGGCTCCCTCTGTCTTCCTTGTCCTGGGATGAGCCTCTCTGCTCCAATTCTCCTCTTCTCGCATCTCTCCTGCGACTCCTCTACTCCTCACTCCTCTCTCTCTCTCCTCGTGGTTACTACTTCCTGGTGTGCTTCTCTAAACTGTCCTGCTCTTCCTGTCACTCCCTCTAAGTCACTCCTCTACCTACAGTTCCATCCATCACCCTCTTCTAGTCCCATTTCCAGCCAGGGATAGGGGGTTTGATCAGTTCCTCCACCTTTCTGGCCTGGAGTGCCTAGTGGTGCATGCGGTGTCAGTGGGTACCGGCAGGGGGGTAACTATAATAGGTGCAGGGGTTGCGATCGCACCCGGGCCCTGCAGCCTAGGGGGACCCCGAAAGTCCCTTTGGCCTATAGAAAAAGACTAATACTATTAAACAATAATTGGGGGCCCCGTTGGACCGTTCGCATTGGGGAGCCCTGGGCCTGAAGTTACGCCACTGGGTACTGAGTAGTGTCCCCTCCTCCCCTGGGGTTGGGGGTACCACACCTCTGGCGGAGGAGGGGACCCTGGGCCTGAAGTTACGCCACTGGGTACCGAGTAGTGCCCCCTCCTCCCCTGGGGTTGGGGGTACCACACCTCTGGCGGAGGAGGGGACCCTGGGCCTGAATTTACGCCACTGGGTACCGAGTAGTGTCCCCTCCTCCCCTGGGTTTTGGGGTACCACACCTCTGGCGGAGGAGGGGACTCTGGACCTGAAGTTACGCCACTGGGTACCGGGTAGTGTCCCCTGCTCCTCTGGGGTTGGGGGTACCACACCTCTGGCGGAGGAGGGGACCCTGGGCCTGAAGTTACGCCACTGGGTACCGAGTAGTGTCCCCTTCTCCCCTGGGTTTGGGGGTACCACACCTCTGGGGGAGGAGGGGACCCTGGGCCTGAAGTTACGCCACTGGGTACCGGGTAGTGTCCCCTCTTCCCCTGGGGTTGGGGGTACCACAGCTCTGGCGGAGGTGCAATACCTCTGTGGCGACTGGACCCTTAGGGTGTCTATCCTGATAGCATTTTACCCCAGCCTGGGCAATATGGCAGACTATCAATTCCTTTTTTTTAGACATTTAATTTTTTACAACCTCCAGAATGGGGTCTAGATTATCTAGCAGATAATTGTATTATCAGAACGGCACAGAGTATGACTTCACGCAGGACCCCCCTAGGGAGCTCAGTGCTGCCCCCTCCCTTACCAAAAAAACCCTAAAAATCCTGTTGAGCCAATTTACCTGATTTCAGCCTAATCTGTATGATCTGTAAATTGAGTCGCTCCCGCGTGGACTGAAAATCAGCATTCCGCATAATGACAAGTCTGGAAGATATTTTTTGGGTAAGGCGGGGTGGGTGGGGGTGTATTGATCCTCTTCCCGACCGTACTCTATCCCGCCATCCTTGTGCGGCGGCTTAGGCAAAAAAAAAACCATTCCCCCTCCTGACAAGCCTTAAATCCCCCCTCTGTCAAATCCCTGTCATTAGAGCGGAGGCAAAAAAAAAATAAAATCCGAGCAGGAAATTACGGCAAATTATATCCATGTCAATTCGACGGCCCATTGTCAAAGCGTATTATTTGCTCAGCCGGCAAAAGTGTCCGCGGAGTGGTAAGGATTCATTATCTGCACCTCGCTCTCTCCATTAAAAGAACACTCTAAATGCGCCGAAATAAAAGGCATTTGTAAGTTATGTGTAAATGTGAGCGCGCCCGGCTCTCTACAGATGGCTTCCAGGCGCTCTATAAAAATCGCATCTCCTTATTGCCGTCGAGGGCGGAGGGGTTACTAAATGCAGCTGGTAGTAATGAGCTTAAATTGAAATTACATGGAGATTTCACTCTTAAATGGTTAAGATAATAAGAGGGATTTAAACACCGGAGTTTAAGTGCCTCATTTAAGCTGCTTTCGAGAAGGCAAAGTGGGGTTGGGGGGGGGGGTACTTAAAGACAAGGGTAAGGGGGGGGGGAAAACGACGCGGAGGGGGCTGAGACGGGGGACGGTATAAAGAGGGACAGGGAAAGTGAGAGCAAGATAATGGGATAAAAGGGATCGATAGCGCGGCACTCAGGGGGTCTGTCATTAGGTTTCAACAGTATTGGCCAAACGACAGCATGGAGGCAAGTATATAAGCAGCATCGGCTCCGCCGCTGAAAACCTGTCTCATCAAGGGGCCCCGATCGATTAACTACACGGGGAGTGGACCAGACGGCGGTAAAATAATATTTAAGCGAGAAAATGGGATCTTGATATATATCAATGCTGCTTCCGTAGAGAATCCACCGGTAAAACCGACTGACTGGACCGGGGGGCAGGAGAGCACATGCCTCCCAGGCCCACTGGTCAAACAGCAGTTTTGGGACCGCCTGTCTTGTTGGTCTGGGCTCACTGCTCATGGACCACTGCCCCAGGCCCAGTGGCGTAACTTCAGGCTCAGGGGCCCCGATGCGACAGCTTCAACGGGGCCCCCAATTATTGGAAATCTTTAATAGTATTAGTCTTTTTCTATAGGCCAAAAGGACTTTTGGGGCCCCTCTAGGCTGCAGGGCCCGGGTGCGATCGCAACCCCTGCACCTGTTGTAGTTACGCCCCTGCCCAGGCCCAAATTTGCCAGCCAGCCCCTGCTGACCGGTATAAGGAGATCAACCATGTAATGCTGGCTAGTCCTGAAGAAGGGGCCCGAGAGCCTTGAAACGTGTTGACTAATAGACCGCAACTCCTTTTCAACCTTTGATGTCTTCCAAACACTCATGTCCTTTGAAGTCCGGAGGTTCGGTCATTAACCCTTTCAACTACCGTGGGTTCTTGTAAAGAAGCCACGAAACGGGATGATGCAAGACTGTTGAAATCAATGGTTGATCATATTATACATAGCGAATTATTATTGGAGCCGATTATGTAAATGAGAGCAATGTTGGGGAAAACGCTGGTGGAGTTATAGAGATGTATTAGTGCAGTTACTGTGAAGAATCCTGCAGGAGGCAGTAGATAAATATAAAGTGATAATATCACACTTAATGATTATGTTGGCAGTGAGGACGATGAGTATAGACTTGAGAGTTATAGGGTTGAATGAATGCAGTAACTGAAAAGAATCCATAAAGGATATTAGAAATGGCAAAACAGTACTAAACCTTTATGTACTTAAGGAAGTGATAACTGTCACAATGGTCTCTCTTATTTTGGAGACTTGTGACTGGTTTGGGACCTCTGTCTCATGTCTGTGTTGAGACTTCACATTAAATTCATTTCTTTCCTTTGGCAGTGTTGGAGTTAATGTCAGTTTTCTGTTTCTAGCGAGCTCCTTAGTTCTCTTTCCAGGTGTGGCTACTTTGTGATCACTGCTGTCTCCTTTATATGGTCACATGATCCAGATTTCCTTGCTGGTGATTGAACCCCATTCCTGGCCAAGCTACCTGAGGTGAAGGAGCTATTCTGGAGAAGCTGACCATTGCCAAGCCGTCTGCTGCCTAGGAGTGTGGCAGCAGGAGTGAAGTTGTCTTGTCGTTGCCCTTTCTGTCTTTCCTTCCTTTCTTGTTGATTTTATTGCAGTGGTTGGGACTAGTGCTCCCGTCAGCCATCTCCTTATTGAGGAATATCATCAAGGCTAGCGAGGGACTAGGTATCCTGTTCGGCGACTGGATGAAAGAAACTGTATATGTTGTTGTGTGTAGTGCGCCAGACACCGTTGGTATTTGCACCACTGTCACGCACTGTATCCGGATGCTCCCTACTCCCGTGGCATGACAATAACACCCTCCTTATGGTAATTCTGGGTAGTGGTGGAATGACCGGACTGTCATTCACGTTACTGTTCACCCTTAAGGGTCGGGGTACTGTTCACCCACCTCCTGGCATGACCTGATGGAGAGCCAGAGTGCGCCCAGAATTATACCATGATTAATTCTGATAGTGTAATTGAGATGTTAATAAGCAAATTTATAAAATATGTATGAAATTGGGACTGTATTAATGCAGTAACTGAAAAGAATCCTTGCAGTAGATTAAACTCCAGCGTTTTATTTGTATTCAGTTCTGCAGCGGTGCTGAGCAATTCCAGGGATTAACTATAATAATTTGATGGAGAAAAACGTTCTAAGTACATAATTACTATATTATTGGCAAGGAAAATGATATTTTGGATTGTCATGATATAAACAATGGGTGAAATAAGTAATGAACACGTCACCAATTTTCTAAGTAAATATATTTGTATAGAGGCTATGGACATGAATTTCTCACCAGATGTCAGTAACATCCTATTCAATCCAAACCAGAGATGTTCATACATTATGTGTAATAATGATAAATAACACAGGAAAAAGTATTGAACGCTCTTATTGGTCTTGGCTGATTTATGGGGAGATTGTGTCCTTTCCCCAGCAGAGCTGACTGGAGCCTTCAGTAGTTTAGACATTCTTCTGTAACAATGCCATCACTATGTTTTACAACAATAAGGGTGTGAAGGTCATGAGACAGCTCACTGGTTTTACCCATCATGAGATGTTTCTTGTGTGGCTCCTTGGTAATGAGACCTTTTTATCAGCCATCAGTTGAACCAGCTGATACTATTTATCACTAAGTGGCAGGATTGTTTTCTAATTACTGATAGATTTCAGCTGGTGTCAGGACTTTTTGCACTTCTCATTCTTCATGTATTCAATACTTTTTTTTATGTGTCATTTCTCATTATTACAGATAACTTAATGTATTAACATATATGGTTTGATTTCTTTTCCTGTGTGGATTGGATGGGTTGTTACTGACATCCGGTAAGAAATTCATGTCAATATTAATATAATAATATACAAAATATTACTCTAAAAAATTGGTAACTGGTTCAATACTGGTACTCACTGTATACTGCTATATCTGCGCTATTCCTTGTAAGGAATTATAAAGGCCACTTACATTATAACTGAAACATCCATGGACGTCTGACTACTATGTCTATATGGAAGTCCATCTCTTCAATAGTCAGTTTGGGTTACCTTCACCCTCTTTCTAGGCAGATGGAACCCCTCATCTGGTCAGCCTGGTATATAGCATGTACTGTCTATATACAGCTGGTGTATCGGCAGCACGCGAGGTCATGCCCCATGTCCTGGACTGACACCAAAATCTACCTCACCTGTTCCCACCACAGATACTGTATCCATAGCGGGTTTCCACTGATGGCAGGGAAGAGGTTAATTTGTGATATTGTAGATGTTTTTTCTTTGATTCATACCAGATTGTGAGAAGTATAAACACAGTGAAGGCCGGAACGTGCAGCTCCATCCATCCTCCATCTACTGAGGACTGTGACCTGCAAATGTCAGATTTACAGCAGGCGCCGATCATCAGTCACAAAGGCCAGAGGCCCAAAACTCAACATGTACAACATGGGGGTGTCCGGAACACACTGAGGGGTCCTAGGTGGAGACCAAAATATTGATATTATAATCCAGCCCAATATAATATATAACAATAAAACTACAAGAAATCTTCACTTATGTACAAGAATATAACTACTATAATACTGCCCCTATATATAAGAATATAACTACTATAATACTGCCCCTATGTACAAGAATATAACTACTATAATACTGCTCCTTGTACAAGAATATAACTACTATAATACTGCCCCTATGTACAAGAATATAACTACTATAATACTGCCCCCTATGTACAAGAATATAACTACTATAATACTGCTCCTATATACAAGACTATAACTACTATAATACTGCTGCTATTTACAAGAATATAACTACTATAATACTGCCCCTATGTACAAGAATATAACTACTATAATACTGCTCCTATGTACGAGAATATAACTACTATAATACTGCCTCCTATATACAAGAATATAACTACTATAATACTGCACCTATGTACAAGAATATAACTACTATAATACTGCCCCTATGTACAAGAATATAACTACTATAATACTGCCCCTATGTACAAGAATATAACTACTATAATACTGCCCCTATATACAAGAATATAACTACTATAATACTGCTCCTATGTACAAGAATATAACTACTATAATACTGCTCCTATGTACAAGAATATAACTACTATAATACTGCCCCTATGTACAAGAATATAGCTACTATAATACTGCTCCTATGTACAGGACTATAACTACTATAATACTGCTCCTATGTACAAGAATATAACTACTATAATACTGCTCCATATGTACAAGAATATAACTACTATAATACTGCTCCTATGTAATAGCATATAACTACTATAATACTGCCCCTATGTACAAGAATATAACTACTATAATACTGCCCCTATGTACAAGAATATAACTACTATAATACTGCCCCTATATACAAGAATATAACTACTATTAATACTGCCCCTATGTACAAGAATATAACTACTATAATACTGCTCCTATGTACAAGAATATAACTACTATAATACTGCTCCTATGTACAAGGATATAACTACTATAATACTGCTCCTATATACAAGAATATAACTACTATAATACTGCCACTATGTACAAGAATATAACTACTATAATACTGCCCCTATGTACAAGAATATAACTACTATAATACTGCTCCTATATACAAGAATATAACTACTATAATACTGCCCCCTATATACAAGAATATAACTACTATAATACTGCTGTTATATACAAGAATATAACTACTATAATACTGCCCTATGTACAAGAATATAACTACTATAATACTGCTCCTATGTACAAGAATATAACTACTATAATACTGCCCCTATGTACAAGAATATAACTACTATAATACTGCTCCTATGTACAAGAATATAACTACTATAATACTGCCCTATGTATAAGAATATAACTACTATAATACTGCCCCTATGTACAAGTATATAACTACTATAATACTGCTCCTATGTACAAGAATATAACTACTATAATACAGCTCCCATATACAAGAATATAAACTACTATAATACTGCCCCTATGTACAAGAATATAACTACTATAATACTGCTCCTATATACAAGACTATAACTACTATAATACTGCTACTATTTACAAGAATATAACTACTATAATACTGCTCCTATGTACAAGAATATAACTACTATAATACTGCTCCTATGTACAAGAATATAACCACTATAATACTGCCCCTATATACAAGAATATAACTACTATTAATACTGCCCTATGTACAAGAATATAACTACCGTACTATAATACTGCTCCTATGTACAAGAATATAACTACTATAATACTGCTCCTATATACAAGAATATAACTACTATAATACTGCTCCTATATACAAGAATATAACTACTATAATACTGCTCCTATGTACAAGAATATAACTACTATAATACTGCTCCTATGTACAAGAATATAAACTACTATAATACTGTCCCCTATGTACAAGAATATAACTACTATAATACTGCCCCTATGTATATGAATATAACTACTATAATACTGCTCCTATGTACAAGAATATAACTACTATAATACTGCTCCTATGTACAAGAATATAACTACTATAATACTGCTCCTATGTACAAGAATATAACTACTATAATACTGTCCCCTATGTACAAGAATATAACTACTATAATACTGCCCCTATGTATATGAATATAACTACTATAATACTGCTCCTATGTACAAGAATATAAGTACTATTAGGGTATGTGCACACTGGGCGGGTTTTCGGCGGTTTACCTGTGTAAACCGCCGTTTTGCATACATTAGTTTTATTTAAATTTATGTTAATCCAAACCGACGTTTGGATTAACATTGAAACTAATGTAACCCGCCCAAGCCTGTGCACATACCGGCGGTTACCCAGCGTCATCCGTTGCTAACCCGCAGGTTTCCCAGCGGGTTAGCAAAGAATGACCATGTTCTAAAAACCGTCCGGTTCTGCAGCGGCTGCAAGCAGAATCATGTGCTGCTTCCAGCCGCTGCAGAATCGCCGCCGAGAACCCGCTGGGCAGCCGCCGGATACCGCCCGGCTCCCGCAGCTCATACCCGCCAAGAAGCCGGTGCACGGCGCCGGGATTCCTGGCGGGTCCCGCCAGCAGCCGCCGACCGAACCGCCGGGTAAGTGTGCACTTACCCTAATACTGCCCCTATGTACAAGAATATAACTACTATAATACTGCTCCTATATACAAGAATATAACTACTATAATACTGCTCCTATGTACAAGAATATAACTACTATAATACTGCTCCTATGTACAAGAATATAACTACTATAATACTGCTCCTATGTACAAGAATATAACTACTATAATACTGCCCCTATGTACAAGAATATAACTACTATAATACTGCTCCTATGTACAAGAATATAACTACTATAATACTGCCCCTATGTACAAGAATATAACTACTATAATACTGCTCCTATGTACAAGAATATAACTACTATAATACTGTCTATTACAAGATATAACTACTATAATACTGCCCTATGTACAAGAATATAACTACTATAATACTGCCCTATTACAAGAATATAACTACTATAATACTGCTCCTATGTACAAGAATATAACTACTATAATACTGCTCCATATGTACAAGAATATAACTACTATAATACTGCCCCTATGTACAAGAATATAACTACTATAATACTGCTCCTATATACAAGAATATAACTACTATAATACTTGCCCTATGTACAAGAATATAACTACTATAATACTGCTCCTATGTACAAGAATAATAACTACTAAATACTGCCCTATGTACAAGAATATAACACTATAATACTGCTCCTATATACAAGAATATAACTACTATAATACTGCCCTATGTACAAGAATATAACTACTATAATACTGCCCTATGTACAAGAATATAACTACTATAATACTGCTCCTATGTACAAGAATATAACTACTATAATAACTGCTCCTATGTACAAGAATATAAACTACTATAATACTGCCCTATGTACAAGAATATAACTACTATAATACTGCTCTATGTACAAGAATAATACTATAATACTGCCCCTATGTACAAGAATATAACTACTATAATACTGCTCCTATGTACAAGAATATAACTACTATAATACTGCTCCTATGTACAAGAATATAACTACTATAATACTGCTCCTATGTACAAGAAATATAACTACTATAATACTGCCCTATGTACAAGAATATAACTACTATAATACTGCCCTATGTACAAGAATATAACTACTATAATACTGCTCCTATGTACAAGAATATAACTACTATAATACTGCCCCTATGTACAAGAATATAACTACTATAATACTGCTCCTATGTACAAGAATATAACTACTATAATACTGCCCCTATATACAAGAATATAAATACTACTATAATACTGCTCCTATGTACAAGAATATAACTACTATAATACTGCCCTATGTACAAGAATATAACTACTATAATACTGCCCCTATGTACAAGAATATAACTACTATAATACTGCCCTATGTACAAGAATATAAACTACTATAATACTGCCCTATGTACAAGAATATAACTACTATAATACTGCCCCTATGTACAAATATATAACTACTATAATACTGCTCCTATGTACAAGAATATAAACTACTATAATACTGCTCCTATGTACAAGAATATAACTACTATAATACTGCCCCTATGTACAAGAATATAACTACTATAATACTGCTCCTATGTAAATATAACACATAATATGCCTATGTACAGAATATAATACTATAAACTGCTCCTATGTACAAGAATATAACTACTATAATACTGCTCCTATGTACAAGAATATAACTACTATAATACTGCCCTATGTACAAGAATATAACTACTATAATACTGCTCCTATGTACAAGAATATAACTACTATAATACTGCTCCTATTACAAGAATTAATCTATAATATGCCCTATGTACAAGAATATAACTACTATAATACTGCTCCTATTACAAGAATATAACTACTATAATACTGCTCCTATGTACAAGAATATAACTACTATAATACTGCTCCTATGTACAAGAATATAACTACTATAATACTGCTCCTATGTACAAGAATTAACTACTATAATACTGCTCCTATGTACAAGAATATAACTACTATAATACTGCTCCTATTACAAGAATATAACTACTATAATACTGCTCCTATGTACAAGAATATAAACTACTATAATACTGCCCTATGTACAAGAATATAACTACTATAATACTGCTCCTATTACAAGAATATAACTACTATAATACTGCCTCCTATGTACAAGAATATAACTACTATAATACTGCTCCTATGTACAAGAATATAACTACTATAATACTGCCTATGTACAAGAATATAACTACTATAATACTGCCCCTATGTACAAGAATATAACTACTATAATACTGCCCCTATGTACAAGATAATATAACTACTATATTAATACTGCTCCTATGTACAAGAATATAACTACTATAATACTGCCCTATGTACAAGAATATAACTACTATAATACTGCTCCTATTACAAGAATATAACTACTATAATACTGCTCCTATGTACAAAATAAACATATAATACTCCATATCAAAATATCACTATTACATATGCAATTACAAGATATCTACTATAATATGCCCTATGTACAAGAATATAACTACTATAATACTGCTCTATGTACAAGAATATAACTACTATAATACTGCCCTATGTACTAAGAATATAACTACTATAATACTGCTCCTATTACAAGAATATAACTACATAATAATACTGCCCTATGTACAAGAATATAACTACTATAATACTGCTCCCTATGTACAAGAATATAACTACTATAATACTGCCTATGTCACAGAATATAACTACTATAATACTGCCTACTAATCGTACTATAATACATTGCTCCTATGTACAAGAATATAACTACTATAATACTGCTCCTATGTACAAGAATATAACTACTATAATACTGCCCCTATGTACAAGAATATAACTACTATAATACTGCCCCTATGTACAAGAATATAACTACTATAATACTGCTCCTATGTACAAGAATATAACTACTATAATACTGCCCCTATGTACAAGAATATAACTACTATAATACTGCCCCTATGTACAAGAATATAACTACTATATATACTGCTCCTATGTACAAGAATATAACTACTATAATACTGCTCCTATGTACAAGAATATAACTACTATAATACTGCTCCTATGTACAAGAATATAACTACTATAATACTGCTCCTATGTACAAGAATATAACTACTATAATACTGCCCTATGTACAAGAATATAACTACTATATACTGCTCTATTACAAGAATATAACTACTATAATACTGCTCCTATGTACAAGAATATAACTACTATAATACTGCCCTATGTACAAGAATATAACTACTATAATACTGCTCCTATGTACAAGAATATAACTACTATAATACTGCCCTATGTACAAGAATATAACTACTATAATACTGCCCCTATGTACAAGAATATAACTACTATAATACTGCTCCTATGTACAAGAATATAACTACTATAATACTGCCCCTATGTACAAGAATATAACTACTATAATACTGCCCCTATGTACAAGAATATAACTACTATAATACTGCTCCTATGTACAAGAATATAACTACTATAATACTGCCCTATGTACAAGAATATAACTACTATAATACTGCCCCTATGTACAAGAATATAACTACTATAATACTGCTCCTATGTACAAGAATATAACTACTATAATACTGCCCTATGTACAAGAATATAACTACTATAATACTGCTCCTATATACAAGAATATAACTACTATAATACTGCTCCTATGTACAAGAATATAACTACTATAATACTGCTCCTATATACAAGAATATAACTACTATAATACTGCTCCTATGTACAAGAATATAACTACTATAATACTGCTCCTATGTACAAGAATATAACTACTATAATACTGCCCTATGTACAAGAATATAACTACTATAATACTGCCCTATGTACAAGAATATAACTACTATAATACTGCCCTATGTACAAGAATATAACTACTATAATACTGCCCCTATGTAACAAGAATATAACTACTATAATACTGCCCCTATGTACAAGAATATAACTACTATAATACTGCCCTATGTACAAGAATATAACTACTATAATACTGCTCCTATGTACAAGAATATAACTACTATAATACTGCCATATGTACAAGAATATAACTACTATATACTGCCCTATGTACAAGAATATAACTACTATAATACTGCCCTATGTACAAGAATATAACTACTATAATACTGCTCCTATATACAAGAATATAACTACTATAATACTGCTCCTATGTACAAGAATATAACTACTATAATACTGCTCCTATGTACAAGAATATAACTACTATAATACTGCTCCTATGTACAAGAATATAACTACTATAATACTGCCCTATGTACAAGAATATAACTACTATAATACTGCCCCTATGTACAAGAATATAACTACTATAATTACTGCCACTATGTACAAGAATATAACTACTATAATACTGCTCTATATACAAGAATATAACTACTATAATACTGCTCCTGATATACAAGAATATAACTACTATAATACTGCTCCTATGTACAAGAATATAACTACTATAATACTGTCCTATATACAAGAATATAACTACTATAATACTGCTCCTATATACAAGAATATAACTACTATAATACTGCTCCTATGTACAAGAATATAACTACTATAATACTGCTCCTATGTACAAGAATATAACTACTATAATACTGCCCCTATTACAAGAATATAACTACTATAATACTGCCCCTATATACAAGAATATAACTACTATAATTACTGCCCTATGTACAAGAATATAACTACTATAATACTGCTCCCTATAGTACAAGAATATAACTACTATAATACTGCCCCTATGTACAAGAATATATAACTACTATAATACTGCTCCTATGTACAAGAATATAACTACTATAATACTGCTCCTATGTACAAGAACATAACTACTATAATACTGCTCCTATGTACAAGATATAACTACTATAATACTGCTCCTATGTAACAAGAATATAATACTACTATAATACTTTCCCTGTTGTTGGGACACTTCCCCTCCTCGCTCTGGCGGCAGTGACCAGGATAGCGGTGTAGCCGGGCGTCTGTACGATCCATTACTGTGAATCCAGAGCGCCTCTCGCCAGAAGAATTGATGAAGCTTGAAAAGGGAAGGATGCAGTGAGCGGTGGAGAAATCCTCAGTCTTTCTAGGCCAAACATGGCTTCTATCTGACTGTACCTGGGAAAGCTGAGTGACTGCCGCTCATTCTCCTCTGTATAGGTGCAAATATCTGAAAAAGCCGGGTGAAGGCAATGGGGCGGCCATGATAACTCCAATGTGAATGACACTCAGCTTTTTTAGATTTTTCCATGGTTCTACATATTGGAGCAGTGTGCTGGGAAAGCTGGGTGTCTGTCCCAATGTGGGACCTATTACAGCAGCCATATTGGTTATCCAGATACAGGTGAGTGCGACTTTCTTATGACAACCCTTGATGCATGAAAGGAAAGTGATAGTGCCATACCGCCATGCAGAATATGTTGGTGATAAAGTGTAGTAATCATAATACAGAATGAAATGAATCAGTGTCTATATGTCTTTCTATGTCAGGTTTCTTCTTCAGTCCCACCACCCCAGTGGATTACATCTGGATCTCATTGCGCCTGCCTTGAGCTTAATAGCCGAGCAGCTGCAGCCGTACATCACCAAGCATAATGTCGAGCATCAGATTGAGCGGTGTACGGCCGCCAGCACTGAACTCTGGAGGAGATGTGTTCTGTGCAGCCGTACATCACCAAGCACAATGCTGAGCGACGAATGGTGTAGTATAAAACCTCCATCACTGGACTCGGGAGGAGACGTGTTCTGTGCATGATGCATCACACTGCTCAATTTGCGTCTGGTAGAGGAGTCTGGGTTTGGTGAATGGAGAATGTTACCCCCTGACTGCACTGAGCTCACTGTACAGATGGTGGAGGAGGATAATGCTCTGGGCTGTCATCAGGGGTCAGCATTGGGCTGTCATCAGGGTCAGCTTTGGACTGTCATCAGGGGTCAGCATTGGGAAGTTATCAGGGGTCAGCATTGGGCTGTCATCAGGGGTCAGCATTGGTCTGTCATCAGGGGTCAGCATTGGTCTGTCATCAGGGGTCAGTATTGGGCTGTCATCAGAGGTCAGCATTGGGCTGTTATCAGGAGTCAGCATTGGGCTGTCATCAAGGGTCAGCATTGGGCTGTCATCAGGGGTCAGCATTGGACTGTTATCAGGGGTCAGCATTGGGCTATCATCAGAGGTCAGCTTTGGGCTGTCATCAGGGGTCAGCACTGGGCTGACATCAGGGGTCAGCATTGGGCTGTCATCAGGGGTCAGCATTGGGCCTTCAGTTCATGATGGAAAATCTTACTACTTCTGCACAAGATATTACTGATAATTGTAACTTTTAGCTTTGTGGGAACAGTTTGGGTAAGGATATTTTTTTGTCCCCAATGACTGTGTCCAGTGCACAAGCTCAACATCATCCAAGAACAGAAATTGTGAGCCTCACATCCCCCAACAAATGCTCTTCTGGATGAAGGTTCAAAGATTCCCCCAGACGCCTCCAATATCTATCTATCTATCTGTCTATCTATCTATCTATCTATCTATCTATCTATCTATCTATCTAGTACCCAGTTGTCCAGCATCTCCTCTCTTCTCCTTATTCTTCTATCTCCTTGAGACATCTCCAAGCTCCTCCACCATCTCAGGGATCACGTACCTCTTCCTCCAGACATACACTTATGATATGATCCTCCGCTCCCCTCCCATGGATTTGGTGCGGTTGGGAGGTCATTAGCGGTTTCAGTTCCTTTGAAGAGATTTCTGTCCATTTTGGCCTAGGGAGCGATCGTTAGTAATCACGGCCAAGAACAATACAGCCCGTTTGGCAGGGAATATTCAATTTAACAGGCCGGAGCTACCCTGGGAGCGCTGCTGTGCGCTGGAAATTCTTCCTTTTTTGGACAAGTGCGGATCAGGATATTCTCCATATATCTGTGTTTAAGGATTAAAGGACTTTAAATGAGAAGTAACCAGGAGGCTGGACTGACGGACATCATATTGTCCTGGCACAAGGTGTTACTGAGCATGAGAGCGAGCCGCCATCAAAATACAAAGTGACTGAGAAAACGTGGAGTTAGAACTGAAATCTCCCACAATTCCATACTAGTTCCTGGAGTCATACACAGTGACTGCACCAGCAGAATAGTGAGTGCAGCTCTGGAGTATAATACAGGAGGTAACTCAGGATCAGTAATGTAATGTATGTACACAGTGACTGCACCAGCAGAATAGTGAGTGCAGCTCTGGAGTATAATACAGGAGGTAACTCAGGATCAGTAATGTAATGTATGTACACAGTGACTGCACCAGCAGAATAGTGAGTGCAGCTCTGGAGTATAATACAGGAGGTAACTCAGGATCAGTAATGTAATGTATGTACACAGTGACTGCACTAGCAGAATAGTGAGCGCAGCTCTGGAGTATAATACAGGAGGTAACTCAGGATCAGTAATGTAATGTATGTACACAGTGACTGCACCAGCAGAATAGTGAGTGCAGCTCTGGAGTATAACATAGGAGGTAACTCAGGATCAGTAATGTAATGTATGTACACAGTGACTGCACCAGCAGAATAGTGAGTGCAGCTCTGGAGTATAATACAGGAGGCAACTCAGGATCAGTAATGTAATGTATGTACACAGTGACTGTACCAGCAGAATAGTGAGTGCAGCTCTGGAGTATAATACAGGAGGTAACTCAGGATCAGTAATGTAATGTATGTACACAGTGACTGCACCAGCAGAATAGTGAGTGCAGCTCTGGAGTATAATACACGAGGTAACTCAGGATCAGTAATGTAATGTATGTACACAGTGACTGCACCAGCAGAATAGTGAGTGCAGCTCTGGGGTATAATACAGGAGGTAACTCAGGATCAGTAATGTAATGTATGTACACAGTGACTGCACCAGCAGAATAGTGAGTGCAGCTCTGGGTATAATACAGGAGGTAACTCAGGATCAGTAATGTTAATGTATGTACACAGTGACTGCACCAGCAGAATAGTGAGTGCAGCTCTGGAGTATAATACAGAGGTAACTCAGGATCAGTAATGTAATTATGTACACAGTGACTGCACCAGCAGAATAGTGAGTGCAGCTCTGGAGAATAATACAGGAGGTAACTCAGGATCAGTAATGTATGTACACAGTGACTGCACCAGCAGAATAGGGGAGTGCAGCTCTGGAGTATAATACACGAGGTAACTCAGGATCAGTAATGTAATGTATGTACACAGTGACTGCACCAGCAGAATAGTGAGTGCAGCTCTGGAGTATAATACAGGAGGTAACTCAGGATCAGTAATTAATGTATGTACACATGACTGCACCAGCAGAATAGTGAGTGCAGCTCTGGAGTATAATACAGGAGTGGCTCAGGATCAGTATTAATGTATGTACACAGTGACTGCACCAGCAGAATATGAGTGAGCTCTGATATAAATACAGAGTAACTCAGGATCAGTAATGTAATTTGTACACAGTGACTGCACCAGCAGAATAGTGAGTGCAGCTTGAGATAATACAGGAGGTAACTCAGGATCATAATGTATGTAAACAGTGACTGCACCAGCAGAATAGTGAGTGCAGCTCTGGAGTATAATACAGAGGTAACTCAGGATCAGTAATGTAATGTATGTACACAGTGACTGCACCAGCAGAATAGTGAGTGCAGCTCTGGAGTATAATACAGGAGGTAACTCAGGACAGTAATGTAATGTATGTACACAGTGACTGCACCAGCAGAATAGTGAGTGCACTCTGGGTATAATACAGGAGGTAACTCAGGATCAGTAATGTATGTATGTACACAGTGACTGCACCAGCAGAATAGTGAGTGCAGCTTGGAGTATAATACAGGAGGTAACTCAGGATCAGTAATGTAATTATGTACACAGTGACTGCACCAGCAGAATAGTGAGTGCAGCTCTGGAGATAATACAGGAGGTAACTCAGGATCAGTAATGAATGTATGTACACAGTGACTGCACAGCAGAATAGTGAGTGCAGCTCTGGAGTATAATACAGGAGGTAACTCAGGATCAGTATTAATGTATGTACACAGTGACTGCACCAGCAGAATAGTGAGTGCAGCTCTGGAGTATAATACAGGAGTCTCAGGATCAGTAATGTAATGTATGTACACAGTGACTGCACCAGCAGAATAGTGAGTGCAGCTCTGGAGTATAAACAGGAGGTAACTCAGGATCAGTAATGTAATTATGTACACAGTGACTGCACCAGCAGAATAGTGAGTGCAGCTCTGGAGATATAATACAGGAGGTAACTCAGGATCAGTAATGTATAGTTACACAGTGACTGCACCAGCAGAATAGTGAGTGCAGCTCTGGAGTATAATACAGGAGGTAACTCAGGATCAGTAATGTAATGTATTACACAGTGACTGCACCAGCAGAATAGTGAGTGCAGCTCTGGAGTATAATACAGGAGGTAACTCAGGATCAGTAATGTAATGTATGTACACAGTGACTGCACCAGCAGATAGTGAGTGCAGCTCTGGGTATAATACAGGAGGTAACTCAGGATCAGTAATGTTATGTATGTACACAGTGACTGCACCAGCAGAATAGTGAGTGCAGCTCTGGAGTATAATACAGAGGTAACTCAGGATCATAATGTAATGTATGTACACAGTGACTGCACCAGCAGAATAGTGAGTGCAGCTCTGGAGTATAATACAGGAGGTAACTCAGGATCAGTAATGTAATTAGTACACAGTGACTGCACCAGCAGAATAGTGAGTGCAGCTCGGAGTATAATACAGGAGGTAACTCAGGATCAGTAATGTAATGTATGTACACAGTGACTGCACCAGCAGAATAGTGAGTGCAGCTCTGGAGTATAATACAGGAGGTAACTCAGGATCAGTAATTAATGTATGTACACAGTGACTGCACCAGCAGAATAGTGAGTGCAGCTCTGGAGTATAATACAGGAGTGCTCAGGATCAGTAATGTAATGTATGACACAGTGACTGCACCAGCAGAATAGTGAGTGCAGCTCTGGAGTATAATACAGGAGGTAACTCAGGATCAGTAATGTAATATATGTACACAGTGACTGCACCAGCAGAATAGTGAGTGCAGCTCTGGAGATAATACAGGAGGTAACTCAGGATAAAGTAACGTATGTACACAGTGACTGCACCAGCAGAATAGTGAGTGCAGCTCTGGAGTATAATACAGGAGGTGACTCAGGATCAGTAATGTAATGTATGTACACAGTGACTGCACCAGCAGAATAGTGAGTGCAGCTCTGGAGGATAATACAGGAGGTAACTCAGGATCAGTAATGTAATGTATGTACACAGTGACTGCACCAGCAGAATAGTGAGTGCAGCTCTGGGGTATAATACAGGAGGTAACTCAGGATCAGTAATGTAATGTATGTACACAGTGACTGCACCAGCAGAATAGTGAGTGCAGCTCTGGGGTATAATACAGGAGGTAACTCAGGATCAGTAATGTAATGTATGTACACAGTGACTGCACCAGCAGAATAGTGAGTGCAGCTCTGGAGGATAATACAGACTTCAAGTCTGTTCAGACAATGCTTATTATAAATGTAGTACAGAAACATTTGAAGTGTCTCATGCTCCTGCAGTTGTAATGTAACTTCCCTACAATCCTGATAGCAAATCTTCTTAGAAGCAATAGTTCTTCTTACCGATAAGGTGTATAACTTGCTGTTATTAAGCTCAGCTTGTAGCTGACTCTTCAGAGACACAGATATGACTATACAGGATGAGCTGTGTAGAATCTGTAGGGACCTGACAGACAACAAGGAGGAATCTGTCATTCCAATGTATATGAAGTGATTGACAAGTTTCAGGGATGTGTCCAGGAAGGGGTTAACAAGAAGCTGCCCCCTGCCCCATTCAGTGACTGGCCTTGTTCATAGACTCCTTTATTCTGAGTCCCAATGCCCACCGCTCTGGAGCTACATTGTACAAGGAAAAGGGCAGCCAGTTCCCAGGGAGGGTGATCACGTGACGCAGGGTCGGAGGTCACAACCCCGCGCAGCCACCGATAAGGGTGGTTCTTCAGAATATTTAAGTAATTGCCCTCTCCGAAGGGTCTCATTAGATTAGAGGAGGATGCCATATTACATGGGGGCTCCCAATAAACCAATGAGTGACTGCCAGGTGTCCGGACAAAGCTAATGGAGTCGTACTGGGCCATTGTTCTGCAGCTTCACCAGATCCAATCATTGCTATACAAGTCTGCACATTCTCATACACTTTATAGTTCAATTCCTGCCTATTTTCTGGAGTGCAATAAACTACAAGTTGTGTTATTTTAACATTCTGTGTCCTTTGCTATAGGCAACCGGAAAATATATTTACATTAAAGTCTGTCATTAGTATTGACGGTAATTACCAATCCCAGTGCCTCTGTGTTGAAATGTAACCTCCAAGCCCTGTGCCTCCATCCATTGTGTGTAACCAGCAAGCATGGTGCCATGACTGTTGAATAACCACCAAGCTATGTGCCCGTGTTGTTTTATAACAAGCAGAGTGCAACCATTAAGTAGTGTCCTGGCTGTAATGTAACCACCGTTGTATCTCTGTAACCATCAAGCGCTGTGCCCTGGTTACTGTGGAACTACCAAGCTTCATACCCTCACATCTGTGTCCCCGCCAAACTCAGCGTCTCCATCCAATGTGTAACCATCAAGCGCTGTGCCCTGGTTACTGTGGAACTACCAAGCTTCATACCCTCACATCTGTGTCCCCGCCAAACTCAGCGTCTCCATCCAATGTGTAACCATCAAGCACTATGTCCTAGTTACTGTGGAACTACTGTCGAGCCCAGACTTTGGGGTACTCAGGTATCAGGCCGCAAGGGGTTAACGCTCCTGTTGTCACGGGGAGTGGTGGCCGCGCCTGATCCCGTGTCCTGGGTATATCTTCAAAAAAGGGGAAGATTTACAGGGGATTATATATACAGTTTGTCGTGACGCCACCTGTAGCTTCTGGTGATGTGTCACCAGCGCCAACACAGTCCGCCGGAGGTGGATGGTAATGCTTCGTGCCATCACACAGCATGTAACCATCAAGCACCATGCACTGTACCCTGGTTGAGGTGTAGCTGCTAAGTTTGATATCTTTGCAGTTAGTTGTGTAACCAGCAAGCTCTGTACCTTCACACAGGTTTAATAGTCCTATAGTTTGTCACCATCAGGAACTATGCCCTGGTTGTTGTTTAATTGCCATGCTCTGAGCCCTGATTGTTGTGTAACCACTGTAATGATTCACTCACTGTGCATGTTGGAGGACGCTCAATTGGTAACGGGATTGAGGCAAACAGGCATGCTTTTACAGTAATATACTTGTTACAGTCCATTAACATCAACATCATGACATTTAGTCTGTTCCAATGGCGAGTATGCCAACCTGGCATTATATACCTAGTCCCTATTAGACACATGGTTACCTTCAGGAGGTATTCCCAGCTCCATTCAATGGCTCCTGCCAGTCCATCTTTCAGGAAACTGCCTCTCTGGGATCACCGACACCTGTCAGTTCCAAATTCTCAGCAGGACTGTGAATTCCTGAATATCCCTGTGGTCTCCTTGTCGCGTACCTTCCAGGATGCCAGCAGTTTCCACTCTTCCATACCAGGTGTACTCCAGGACAACGGTCGAACCAAGCACTGAGAGAGAGCCGTCACAGGTTCTGCCACAGCCATCCTAAGCTCTGCACAAACATGGATTCTCCACCATATGTTTCTGGCAACATGGCTGTGGCAAACCCAGGAGAACATGTGACCAAAAACGAGACCTTTTCCACATGAGACACACCTATGGGAGGTTTCAGGTTTGTCAGACACACTCATGTTCTTCTGCTAACTTGCAAACCCACCACTTGTAATGCATTACCTGAACCTGTGGAACTACAAGTCCCAGCATAATGTATTATTTAAACTGGCTGAACTACAAGTCCCAGCATACATATTTGCAATGCACCAAGCCACTGCATCACACCACCACCAGCTGCGTCTTTACCATCATTGTTGTGTACCCAACAAGCGCAGTGCCTTTATCCAATGTTTAACTATCAACCACAATGCCATAGTTAATGTGTAACCACCAAGCTCTGTGTCCTGATCATTCTGTAACCACCAAGCTTTGTGCCACCACACAGCAAGTAACCATCAAGCACCGTGCACTGGTTGTGGTGTAACCACAAGCTTCATATCCTTGTAATTGCATAACTACTAAACTAGATATTTCTGTAAATGTGCAACTATCAAGCATAGGGCTGTGGTTGTTGTGTGACCACTCAACCTTTTGCCCTGATAGTTGTGTAACGAACAAATATTGTGCCACTTTATAGCTTGTAACCATCAAGTACTGTGCCCTGGTTGTGGTGTAACAGTTAAGCTTTATACCTTTGTAGTTAGCTGTGTAACCAGGAAGGTCTGTACCATCATGTAAAATTGATAGTCATATGGTGTGTAGCCATCAAGAACCTTGCCCTGGTTGTTAAGTAACTGCCATACTCCTGCACCCTGATTATTGTGTAACCACCAAGCTCTTTATCATTGTTGTCGGGTACCCAACAAGTGCAGTGTCTCCATCAATGTGTACCCATCCACCACAATGCCATAGTTATTGTGTAACCACCAAAATCTATGTCCCAATTGTGTAACTGCCAAGCTTTATACCCTTGTAGCTTTATAACTACTAAACCTGATGCTTCTATCCAATGTGAACTATCAAGCACAGTGCCCTGGTTGTGCTGTAACCATTAAGTCTTATACCTTTGTTATTGTATAACAACTAAACTTAATACTTTCCTCCAATGAGCAACTATCAAGCATGGTTCTGTGGTTGTTGTGTGACCACCGATTGCAATACCTTTGTAGTTGTGTAACCATCAAGCTCTGTGCCTTCATATTATATGTAACTATCAAGCATGGTACTGTGGTTGTTGTGTGACCACCGATTGCTAAACCTTTGCAGTTGTGTAACCATCAAGCTCTGTGCCTTCATATTATATGTAACTATCAACCATTGTGCTGTGGTTGTTGTGTGACCACCGATCTCTATATCTTTGTAGTTGTGTAACCATCAAGCTCTCTGCCTCCATATTATATGTAACTATCAAGCATGGTGCTGTGGTTGTTATGTGACCACCGATCTCTATATCTTTGTAGTTGTGTAACCATCAAGCTCTGTGCTTCCATATAATATGTACCAATCAAGCATGGTGCTGGGTTGTTGTGTAACCAATGAGCTCTGTGCCTTGATAGCTGTGTGACCAACAGGCTGTATACTTTTATAGTTGTGTAACTATCAAGCTCTGCGCCTCCATATTATATGTAACTATCAAGTATGCACAATGTTGATGCCATCGCTGCACCTTCCTCGTATGTCAGCCATATTTGGGGATAAGGGTCATGTAAGAAATACAAACGGACAAAAAAAACGCTGATTTTTTTACCCTCTTTTTGCCCTGGGTAATGGTGGCCATTAGGTGCTGAGACCAAGCAGTACCGTAACTACAACAGGTGCAGGGGTTGTGTCACGCGCTTAGATGGCGCTGACCTTGCTGGATGCTGATGTGTATGTGTTTGTCTGTAAGAGCTGCATGGTTGATAGTTGTGAGGGTCTTTGCCTCCTGTGTTGTGCTCCAGAGCTGCATTCACTATGAGGTTCGGCTGCTGGTTGAGGGGTTAATGTGTGACTCACCTGGGCTTCCCATCCCCCTGGCCTTTAAATAGCCTCTCCTTCCACCAGGTAGTGCTGCTGATAGAGTTTCACTCTATGCCTGGAAGCCGTGCTGTGCTGACCTGTGTGTTTGTGTGGCTGAAGTCCTTTCCTTTGGAGTTGCTGTATCCCAGTTCTGTGGAGGGAGGTGAGGGGGGAATAGCGCAGGGCTGGTGGAGGAGGTTAGGGAGAGGCTGGAGGCCTGAACCTTCTCACCATCAGAAATACCTTTGGGATCAGGGCCATTCAGGGTTCCTAGACTAGGGTCAGACTAGTCTTCCCTGGTCACCCTGCCCATAACTGCCATTCCCTCATCAGCAGTCTCACTACACCATGACAGGTTGAGATCGCACCCAGCCCCTGGAGCCTAGGGGGCCCCAAAAAGTCCCTTTGGCCTATAGAAAAAGACTAATGCTATTAAAGATTTGCAATAATTGGGGGCCCCGTTGGAGCTTTCGCATCGGGGCCCATGAGCTTCGATTTACGCCAATGAGAACAAGACTACCAAAGTTTCTTAGAACTGCGCCAGACTATTAATGTGCCGCCATTTGTAACTTATCCCTCCAAGCAAAAGAAAAGCATCGCTTACCGTACGGAAGGCGCTGCCGAGTGACTGCCGACTCCTTGGAAGGTAAATGGATTTTCTGTGTCGCCGGGTCCCCTGACACCGAATCCATTAGCTCTTTTGTGACAGAAAGTAACATCACTCACTGATATTAGGGATCTGGGGGCACGTTAGGCCACCGACAGCCGCCACTTCCCAGACATACGCTGTATCTATAAAGCAAGAAAGTGAGATTCTGCAAACACTATTCGATTTGTCCACCCCCTGCAATGCTGGTGACTGTGTCCTCCATTGTCTCCTACCAAAGCTCGAGTATGAGAGCGGACTCCGGGGCACAACACGGTCCTTGGTACATCAAACCGCCAATAGGCTTCACAGGTGTAGGCTGAGTTGCCTCAATTCTCTTGGGTGCTGCTCCCCCCAAAAAAATGGCATCCAACCCAAATTCTCAAGGTTGGTAGAGGACATCTAGGGCTTCAAAATGTATATCTCAGATTTTTGATTGGACCCTCAGAACCAGAGATATTGGTCCCAGAGTTTGGGGGAGCTCATGGATCACCTCTACGATGAGGTCACACCACCGGCTCCCTGGGGGCGGTACACTTTGATCCAAGCCCTAAGTCCCCAACCCTAGAATGTCTGGACAGTGTTCCAGCAGTGAATGGGTTAGCACGTCTTCCCCACCGCCATCATAGGCATTAACAGTTTCATTTGCAAACTATGAAAGAAGCTCTCTGTATTCTTGTAAAGCCCCCCCCCACCTAAAAAAAAAACAACCAATTTCCAAAGCCACTAATTGGTGCCAATCTGTTTAATTAAGAATACCCAGGATTGTTAGGAAGTGTTTCTGATGCCAAATGTTGTGTTATCTCCATGTTACAGCCCCTCTGCTGCATGCAGACTGGAGGGGGGGGGGTCCTAGGTACAGTCACATAGCGGCAGGGAATTAACCCCTCCCCGGCTTCACACGCTGCCACCTGCCGCTCTGTCACTTGTGTCTGTGATGTCTCTGCATTGTCAAAAAAGGGGGAAAAAAAAGCCTTTGATGTTGGAAAATATTTGGATGCAAAATTGCCATTGCTTTCAGGGGTAATACGGCGGCCAAGAAGAGCGCAGGGCACACATGGCGGCCACCGTCAGTATAACTGCTCACAATTAGGCCGTGGATGGTGGAGTCGTGGGGGCATGGTCACGGGGTCACCAAAATGTCCTTATTAAAGCTATTTAATGATAAATATGTAGTCTGGGTACAATAGGGGGCACGCAGGTCCCACCTGACATTTGCCTGTCAGGGGGTGTATGGCTACCGTGCAGGACAGTGGTGCACGGACCGACGATGTCCTCCGGCGCACTATACTAAATAACTGACAGGGAGACAACAGGGGGGCCTGCTCGTAGGGAACGGGGAAGAGGTGACCTCCTGCACTCACCTGTGGCTGTTTCCTAATCTCCCTACTGTCCCTATACAGGTTATTTCAACTCATCGCTGAGCAGGATACCTAGGGCCTTGCTGGCCCTGATGTTAGCCCTCAATAAGGAAATGGCCGGCAGGAGCACTAGCCCCAACCACTGCAATAATAACAACAAGATGGAAGGGGAGACAGACAGGGGAACAAAGGCAACTTCACGCCTGCTGCCTCGCTCCTTGGCAGCAGATGGCTTGGCAAAAGACAGTTCTTTAGATAACCTTCTTCACCTCAGGAAGCTTGGCCAGGAATAAGCTCAATCACCAGCCAAGGATGCTGGAACCATGTGACCATATAAAGGAGATGGGAGTGATCACAAAGTAGCCACACCTGGACAAAGAACAAGCTATCTTGCAAGCAACAGAAACTGACATTAACTCTTAAACTGCCAAAGGAAAGAAACATGTTTAATTTGAAGTCTCAATAAAGACATGAGACAGAGGTCCCAAACCAGTCACAAGTCTCCCAGGTAAGAGAGACCATCGTGACATTGTCAGAGGAGGCTTATATTCTGCACATAAGGAGACAGCGGTATAATGAAACATGAGGATCCAGTTTTATGCTGAGCTGGCAGATTTCCTAAAGTATTAAATATAACAACCAATCAAAATTAGGGGGCATATATATTTAGTGTGGGACACCCCTGTCCCCCGTACTTCTCCTGGTGTGTCTTCATTCTTTGATACCAATGCCAAGATAGAAAGGTTTGGGTGCTGGCTGCTCTTCTTTATATAGCTGGATCACTTCCCTGCAAATGTAATAATTGTGAAGAGGAGGAGCTCTGCTCAGGTTGTCCCCGCCCATGAGGAACATGAATAGAGCTAACCTGTGTTTGGAGCCTCTCTGATTGTCCACAACCAATGATAGACCAACTATGTGAAGATGAGTTATCATCTATCCACATCATGGGAGTCCGGCTGTCGGAGTCAGCCCTCTGGCTGACCAGTGCTGCACTTGCCTCTTTCTGTCAAATCATTCAGTTCTCCACCCCCTCAGCCTTTAATTAGTTCCACTTCCTTCCAACAGGTGTCGCTGATAGTTTTTCTCTGCCTTGACCGCGTGAGCTGAAGACGTCTTTACACTTGTGCTGAAGCTTCTTGGTGCTTTCCTTCCGTGGTGGGACGCGAGGGGGTGTAGCACAGGGCTGGTTAAGGAGCAGAGGGCAAGGGTGGTGGCCAAGACCTCCTCACCGTCAGAGGTACCTCTGGGTACAGGGCTAGCCATGGATCCCAGTCCGCTATACCACACATTCATTAATGGACATCTCATCCTCTGAAACTGGTTCGTCCCTTTAACTGATGCTTCAGTTCCAAATTCTCTACGTTCGGAATGTTAGGATTTTGCACTTTGTGTCCTCATTAACCCTTTATATTGTAGTTGACAAAAGGTTTAGCCCGTTACAGGCTTTTTTTTTTTTTCTCTTTTTCCGGGCACTTGCGGGTTAACCGGACGGCGGCGGCGGATGAAATAACAGAGCGAGCGGCTAATGAAGGAGAGTTTGAGACTGACCATTTCACTTTACAAGCTCATTACGGCGGCAGCGATTACTCAGGGTACATTAGGTAGAACACATGCCAGCCCAGGCAGAAGAAAATACATATATATTCACGGGGGATATTCTTTCTGCATACACTTAATGGACTAATTAAAAGAACTTTGGCCGGAGCGGCATCTGAAGGCGAAGCTGTATGAGCCAATTAGTCATATTGTGTCTGGAAAAAAACGACTCCCACTCCGCGGCCGGCCTGAGAAAAGGTTCTCGTGTTTAGACTCCGTCTGGATCCGTAAGACTCTGCCGCCGAGCCAGTCCTGCTTATGTGCTGGCAGCGTGGCCAATGGCGCTCGCTGATTGTCAGCCCTCTGCCATGTGTTCAATTCCGTCAAGTGGGCACCTAAATCATGAGCGCATGCCCAGATTTAGAAAGCAAACTTCACTATGGACTGTTCCTTTAAGAAAATCAGCTACTAGTAGATCCCTGTGTCATTCTCTGCCCGGTCCCCTGTACAGTTTTCTTTCAAAGGGGATACGTCAGCAGGTTTTTGCTATGTAATCTAAAGACAGCACACAGAATTCAGCTATGCCTGTCTTGTCATTGACTGGTTTTGCTTATTTGCCATGTTTGTTTTAGCAGCAGGATATTATCATTGCTGTGAACATTGATTCTTTTAAAAGGAATCTGTCAGCAGGTTTTTGCTATGTAATCTGAATACAGTGTGCTGTAAGGATTAACACAGAGAATTCAGCTATGCCTGTTTTGTCAAGGTCTGTGGTTTTGTTTATTTGCCATGTTTGTTTTAGCAGCAGGATATTATCATTGCTGTAAAAAAAATGATTCTTTTAAAAGGAATCTGTCAGCAGGTTTTTGCTATGTAATCTGAATACAGCATGCTGTAAGGGTTAACACAGAGTATTGGCAAACACTGTGTTGTTTATTTGCAATGTTTGTTTTAGCAGCAGGACATTATCATTGCTGTAACTAGCTAGCTCCTACCATGTTGTCTGACACAGGCTCCCTCCTCTGACAGCTCACTGTCAGTGTACAATGTCTATAGAGAGACTGGAGTGGGAGAGGGCAGCTCTCTCAGCTCTGCTACATGGCTAAATCTAAAACCTTTGATTGTGTGAGAATGCCTTCACCCAGTAAGTGACACATCGCTGGATTCAGGGTCTCTTTGTCTATATCGTGCTGCTCTCAGATGAGGTAGCAAAAACCTGCTGACGTATTCCCTGTAAAGGAAACCAACCACCAGGATTTTACCACCTGTAAATCAGTGCAGCAGTTGATTGACGTGTGCAGCAGGACATCACTATTTGTTTTGGCTTTTTCCTCCCCTGTGGGCTTGTCTTTCTGCTGTAAGCCAAACCCCCTCCCTCTGATCCAGACTCATCCAGTGGGGCCGGGTTCAGCTTACAGCAGAGAGACAAGCCCACAGGGGAGGAGTACAAAACAAGTGGTGATGTCCTGCTGCACAAGTCAATCATCACATGAAATTATCCTTACATTTCCTGCAACTTAATCACCAATAAGAAGTGAAGGATAATATGTACACCCCCCTCAGTGCACATGCTCAGTTCATGCAGCGGTGAGGGGTGCAACCTGAGCGTTAACAGCAGACTTTATACCACAGCACTAGATGGGACATTATGGAATATATAGGTCTAATGTGTTATTGCTGCTCTGTCACCGCCTTATTATCTCCTGGACATTGTAGATGACCCACAGCCCGCCAGAGAGGTCCGTAAACAGACGGCAACGTTTAGCGGTTGGTAGATGTGGGATTCAGATCTTATTACCATTGGATCAGACATGGACTCCGGCTCCGCTTGTTAGGATAAAGCTACACTGTTTATGTTCCAAAAGCCGGGGTCAGCGCTGCCGATAAATACAGCTGCCACTGCGAGCAAACCAACTGCTCCGCTATACAACAGCGCAATCAAACGTCTGATCAGCAAATATGGACACATCCGAGAAAAAACACAGATGTCCACAATATATTCCATAGCGCAGTATTATAATAGTTATATTCTTGTATATATAGAGCAGTATTATAGTAGTTATATTCTTGTATATATAGAGCAGTATTATAGTAGTTATATTCTTGTATATATAGAGCAGTATTATAGCAGTTATATTCTTGTACATAGGAGCAGTATTATAGTAGTTATATTCTTGTATATATAGGGCAGTATTATAGTAGTTATATTCTTGTACATATAGAGCAGTATTATAGTAGTTATATTCTTGTACATAGGGCAGTATTATAGTAGTTATTATTCTTGTACATAGAGCAGTATTATAGTAGTTATATTCTTGTACATAGGGCAGTATTATAGTAGTTATATTCTTGTACATATGGCAGTATTATAGTAGTTAATTCTTGTACATAGGAGCAGTATATATAAGTTATATTCTTGTACATAGGGCAGTATTATAGTAGTTATATTCTTGTACATAGGGCAGTATTATAGTAATTATATTCTTGTACATAGGGCAGTATTATAGTAGTTATATTCTTGTACATAGGGGCAGTATTATAGTAGTTATATTCTTGTACATAGGCAGTATTATAGTAGTTTATATTCTTGTACATAGGAGCAGTATTAATAGTAGTTATATTCTTGTACATAGGGCAGTATTATAGTAGTTATATTCTTGTACATAGGGCAGTATTATAGTAGTTACATTCTTGACATAGGAGCAGTATTATAGTAGTAGTTATATTCTTGTACATAGGGCAGTATTATAGTAGTTATATTCTTGTACATAGGGCAGTATTATAGTAGTTATATTCTTATACATAGGGGCAGTATTATAGTAGTTATATTCTTGTATATAGGAGCAGTATTATAGTAGTTATATTCTTGTACATAGGAGCAGTATTATAGTAGTTATATTCTTGTACATAGGAGCAGTATTATAGTAGTTATATTCTTGTACATAGGAGCAGTATTATAGTAGTTATATTCTTGTACATAGGGAGCAGTATTATAGTAGTTATATTCTTGTACATAGGAGCAGTATTATAGTAGTTATATTCTTGTACATAGGGCAGTATTATAGTAGTTATATTCTTGTACATAGGGCAGTATTATAGTAGTTATATTCTTGTACATAGGGCAGTATTATAGTAGTTATATTCTTGTACATAGGAGCAGTATTATAGTAGTTATATTCTTGTACATAGGAGCAGTATTATAGTAGTTATATTCTTGTACATAGGGGCAGTATTATAGTAGTTATATTCTTGTATATAGGGGCAGTATTATAGTAGTTATATTCTTGTACATAGGAGCAGTATTATAGTAGTTATATTCTTGTACATAGGAGCAGTATTATAGTAGTTATATTCTTGTACATAGGGGCAGTATTAATATATATTTGTTAGTTTATATTCTTGTACATAGGGCAGTATTATAGTAGTTATATTCTTGTACATAGGAGCAGTATTATAGTAGTTATATTCTTGTACATAGGAGCAGTATTATAGTAGTTATATTCTTGTACATAGGGCAGTATTATAGTAGTTATATTCTTGTACATAGGAGCAGTATTATAGTAGTTATATTCTTGTACATAGGAGCAGTATTATAGTAGTTATATTCTTGTACATAGGAGCAGTATTATAGTAGTTATATTCTTGTACATAGGGGCAGTATTATAGTAGTTATATTCTTGTAATAGGGGCAGTATTATAGTAGTTATATTCTTGTACATAGGAGCAGTATTATAGTAGTTATATTCTTGTACATAGGAGCAGTATTATAGTAGTTATATTCTGTACATAGGGCAGTATTATAGTAGTTATATTCTTGTAATAGGGGCAGTATTATAGTAGTTATATTCTTGTACATAGGAGCAGTATTATAGTAGTTATATTCTAGTACATAGGAGCAGTATTATAGTAGTTATATTCTAGTACATAGGGCAGTATTATAGTAGTTATATTCTTGTACATAGGGGCAGTATTATAGTAGTTATATTCTTGTACATAGGAGCAGTATTATAGTAGTTATATTCTTGTACATAGGAGCAGTATTATAGTAGTTATATTCTTGTACATAGGAGCAGTATTATAGTAGTTATATTCTTGTACATAGGAGCAGTATTATAGTAGTTATATTCTTGTACATAGGGCAGTATTATAGTAGTTATATTCTTGTACATAGGGCAGTATTATAGTAGTTATATTCTTGTACATAGGGCAGTATTTATAGTAGTTATTTCTTGTACATAGGGCAGTATTATAGTAGTTTATTCTTGTACATAGGAGCATATTATAGTAGTTTATTCTGTACATAGGACATATTTAGTAGTTAATCTTGTAATAGAGCAGTATTTAGTAGTTATATCTTGTACATAGGGCAGTATTATAGTAGTTATTCTTGTACATAGGGCATATTATAGTATTATATTCTTGTACATAGGGCAGTATTTAGTAGTTATATCTTGTACATAGGGCAGTATTATAGTAGTTATATTCTTGTACATAGGGCGTATTATAGTAGTTATATTCTTGTACATAGGGCAGTATTATAGTAGTTATATTCTTGTACATGGGCAGTTATAGTAGTTATATTCTTGTACATAGGGCAGTATTATAGTAGTTATATTCTTGTACATAGGAGGCAGTATTATAGTAGTTATATTCTTGTACATAGGGGCAGTATTATAGTAGTTATATTCTTGACATAGGGCAGTATTATAGTAGTTAATTCTTGTACATAGGGCAGTATTATAGTAGTTATATTCTGTACATAGGGGCAGTATTATAGTAGTTATATTCTTGTACATAGGGCAGTATTATAGTAGTTATATTCTTGTACATAGGGCATATTATAGTGTTATATTTTGTACATAGGGCAGTATTAAGTAGTTATATTCTTGTAATAGGGCAGTATTATAGTAGTTATATTCTTGTAATAGGAGCAGTATTATAGTAGTTATATTCTTGTACATAGGGCAGTATTATAGTAGTTATATTCTTGTACATAGGGGCAGTATTATAGTAGTTATATTCTTGTAATAGGGCAGTATTATAGTAGTTATATTCTTGTACATAGGAGCAGTATTTAGTAGTTATATTCTTGTACATAGGGCAGTATTAAGTAGTTATATTCTGTAATAGGGCAGTATTTGTAGTTATATTCTTGTAATAGGGGCAGTATTATAGTAGTTATATCTTGTACATAGGAGCAGTATTATAGTAGTTATATTCTTGTAATAGGCAGTATTATAGTAGTTATATTCTTGTACATAGGGGCAGTATTATAGTAGTTATATTCTTGTACATAGGGCAGTATTATAGTATTATATTCTTGTACATAGGAGCAGTATTATAGTAGTTTATTCTTGTACATAGGGGCAGTATTATAGTAGTTATATTCTTTGTACATAGGGGCAGTATTATAGTAGTTATATTCTTTACATGGGCAGTATTATAGTAGTTATATTCTTGTAATAGGAGCATATTATGTAGTTATATTCTTGTACATAGGGCAGTATTATAGTAGTTATATTCTTGTACATAGGGGCAGTATTATAGTAGTTATATTCTTGTACATAGGGCAGTATTATAGTAGTTATATTCTTGTACATAGGAGCAGTATTATAGTAGTTATATTCTTGTACATAGGCAGTATTATAGTAGTTATATTCTTGTATATAGGGCAGTATTATAGTAGTTATATTCTTGTACATAGAGCAGTATTATAGTAGTTATATTCTTGTACATAGGGCAGTATTATAGTAGTTATATTTGTAATAGGCAGTTTAAGTAGTTATATTGTATAGGCAGTATTATAGTAGTTATATTCTTGTAATAGGGCAGTATTATAGTAGTTATATTCTTGTACATGGAGATATTATAGTAGTTATATCTTGTACATAGGGGCAGTATTATAGTAGTTATATTCTTGTACATAGGAGCAGTATTATAGTAGTTGTATTCTTGTACATAGGGGCAGTATTATAGTAGTTACATTCTTGTATATAGAGCAGTATTATAGTAGTTATAGTCTTGTACATAGGAGCAGTGTTATAGTAGTTATATTCTTATACATAGGGGCAGTATTATAGTAGTTATATTCTTGTACATAGGAGCAGTATTATAGTAGTTATATTCTTGTACATAGGGGACAGTATTATAGTAGTTATATTCTTGTACATAGGGGCAGTATTATAGTAGCTATATTCTTGTACATAAGGGGCAGTATTATAGTAGTTATATTCTTGTACATAGGAGGAGTATTATAGTAGTTATATTCTTGTACATAGGGGCAGTATTATAGTAGTTATATTCTTGTACATAGGAGCAGTATTATAGTAGTTATATTCTCGTACATAGGGGGCAGTATTATAGTTGTTTGCTAGAGTGTAATGGGTTTAGAGTAGTTTTAGGTTGTTTTTTTCTCTATTTCTTGGTTATGTCCATTTCAATATTTCCAATGTTGTTTATTTAGGTAATTATGGGTTTGAGGGGAGAAAAAAAAGTGCGAGAGGAATCTCTCAATTACCTGTGATGGAAGGGGTTAATTATAAGTGAAGTTTTAATTTCTGAGATATGTCAGCGACATGAGCTTCTCACAGCAGCTGGCAGGGAACACGCCAGACCCAACCAGCTGGGACGGCAGCTGCACTGTCCCTCAGAATGCAGGAACTAACGAAGACGATTGTCCGATGCGCTAATTATACCCTCTGTATCTGTTACATTTAGGAAGGGCTCTGCATCTCTCCCCACTAATTAGCAATGTTTTGCTGTTTCAGTATGATATATGCAAGCCCAATTACCATCTCGTTCCCCCGCCTCCCACCTTATCTCCGGCTCCACGGTGACACCACAGAAATCTCGTTACATTACGCACCTGTATCTGTATGAACGTGGCGGCTTTTACCTTACAGTCGCCGTGTGCTTTACTCCTATCTACAAACATTTCTGCTGATTGCAGATACAGAATCGGGAAGAGGAAAGTTTTAGAAACTGAAAAAGTTACAAGGCAGCAGTTCCCTTCAATGGAAACAAATCGGGTACAATACAGGTTTCAGGACGGCCTACCCTCTGTATGTTCTCCATGTAGCTGTAGATAAAATATCTGCTTTATATGAAAAAAAGCAGTGATGCAGGAGGTGAGTCTACACAATGATTAGCTGCAGAGTTATATTACTTTCCCTGTCTCACACTGCCTGTCTATATCTGGTGCTGTGTGCAGAGAAACCTATCACAAGCAGGAGGCAGGGGAGTCGAGCTAAAGTTTGATAAACTAAGATGCTGCAGCAAGAAAATGCATTAGATTAGATATTTCAGAATGGTCTATGAGACATGATGGAAGGAACAATCAGAGATAAAGGAAATATTAGTTACAGCAATGGGCAGCATTATTTACTAAACTGAAGGTCTGTGAGCAATATATGGCACTCTATACATGTGTAACATGGCGCGTGGTGGTGGCCGTGGGTAAGGTACTTGTCTCCGATGCACTGACACGTTTCATGAAGTTGGGGGTCCTGGCTGCGTGTGTGGACTTTTGCTGGGGGGGGGCGTTGTTATGCCTGTGCAAACCACTCGATGCTGGTGTCTTGGGTTGGCCAAGAGCAGATGTTGAACAGTTCAATAAGAGAGAAACCGCCTCTCAAAAATAAACTTTTTAGTAAACTGTAGCTTGGTGGGGATTAGTTTGTCAATATAACTGATACTTATCTTCTCTACTTCTGACGCCTGGGGCACTCTCTTCATCTCATTCTCTGTTCCATCATGGCCCATTATCATCTCTTGGTTGTACTGCAAGGTGTCCTATCCCAGGACCGTTCTCCAGTTGATCACTCTATCCTTCCATCAATTCTACCTATGGTATTTCTTCCTCTTCAGGATCTTGCTATCCTATATCTCGGTCTCAAGTAACATCAGAGACACCCAAGTCATGTGGCTGTGCTCCCTAGACAGACCTTAGGTCTGTTTCTATCACAAGCTAGGCCCTATCTAGCCTCTCGGAAGGAAGCTGTCTCTGTCTCTTCACTTTAGCCGCTCCCAATCCTGGCTAGTCCGAACATTAACTCTGATTTTGCCTACTGTTGGCAAAATACAATCAATCACTAATAACATATGTTACAATAGACATTATACAACAACAGTGCTTGTGTCTCCAAGGGGAAACATGGGAAGTATGTCCATCTCCTTACATTTTCCCCTTCTATAATGATGGTCATCCTCGGCCATCTGGAACCTGGAAGACACTATACAGTTTGGCACACACATTAGGTTAACCTTTTTCTTTCCGGAGAGGAACACAGACCCAGTCCTATGTGGTTAGGATCCTGGAACCTGAAGCATCGAAGGGTGTTTTCTTTCCTCTAACCCAGCACCAGTCCTTTGAGTTGATTTGGCCCCTTTAAGCAAAGGCCTTCAAGCCAACATAATGGCACAGTCCATCAGTTAAAGGGTCACCATTCACACCAAAAGCAGTCTGTTGTCACAACCATCAGTTGTTAGGATGAGGATACAGTCCTTTTACCTCACATTTGTCCACGAAATCGGCACACAGTCAGTGTCTATCCTGGATTGTGCTCAGTCCTTAGCTGAGGAACTACAACGGCTTCAACGTCTCTCAATCCGGAAGGGGAACTCACAACAAGCGCAACAAAACTAGGGAAGGGGGTGGACAACTTCATTCATCTGTGATCAACAACATGGGGAAGTGCCGGATACATGTGGATCCTAGATCCACTAGATCATGGCCTCTAGGAATCTGGAATTATTCCGATAACTAGGTGCAACAAGCACAATACGGATTTTCCAGCTCCCGACTCCATTTTCCTGTTCCTTCATTGGTCTTCCTCCAATCTTACACTGGTTCTTCTTCAGGGTAACCAGTGACCTTCTCCACCGGCACACCCGGCCTTACCTCTTCATCCGTAAGCACCATTATCTGCCGCCACCGAGTGCATCCTGTTCTCCCATCGGACAGCTTGTCGAGTGCACAACTTCCTCTTGCTATCATGAGTTTCCACACATTACTAGTCTCATTCACTCAACTCAATAAATAGCGCCGGTCTTCTCATTGCCCATCACTGCTTTGTCTTTCACTCTGGGGGTTCTCTTTTGCTCACCCTCCCATTTGGCTCACACCTCATTGAGCGGGCCTTTTTTTCCACTTCGCCCCACTAGGGCAGACACCTCACACTGTGGGCTGGCATTTCCAGACACGATGCTCCCTTCAGTAGGCGTCACCTTTGGAGGGCTGTATGGCTATTCGCACCCTATTGTATCTTCTATGCCCAAGATGGGTGGGCCCTTCTTTCTGTACTGCGCTACTGACATTTGGAAGCTCATACAAGACGCCATCCTCCATGCAACTCGAGTCTTCCCCTCTTCCCTTTGTTCTTCCTGGTGAAGACTCGATCCTGCTGACTACGCTAAGTGTAAGGTGGCATGGCGCGATAGCCGTTGGCAAAGTACTCATCTCCGATGCCCCAGCACATTAATGAAGGTGGGGGTCCTGGCTGGGTGTGTGGACTAGTGCTATGGGGGCATTATGCTCTCAGGCAACATGATGCTGGTGACTTTGGCTGGCCAGGGCCAGATGTTGAACACTTCAATGAGACAGACCACAACTCAAAAATAAACTTTTTACTGAACAGTAACTTGATGGGGAGTATGTACAGTAGATTATGTACACATCTTAAAGAACATTATCTTCATGATATAGAGCATTTCCACACACAGTCTCTTTAAGTTTACTTGTTTCTGCCTCAACTAGTCTTGTTTTCTTCACGACACCCCAGTACGATGCTGTGGTCTTGTTAGTGAAAGTTCTATTCTCGATGAGGTTCCGTGCCGTCGTCCCTCTTCAAGGAACTAGTCAATATGACCAGACTTGGCTTCTCTATGTCTGATGCCTTTGAACTAGGGCCCAGGGCACTCTCGTCGTCTCATGTTCTGTGTTCCATCCTGGCCCATTACCTCTCCAAGTCACACTTGTAGCCGTACTGCTTGGTGTCCTGTCCCAGGATCTGTCTCCAGTTGATCCCTCTATTCTTCAGTCAATTCTCTCTCTTTCTTTATCCAGAATCTTGCTATCTTCTATCTTGGTCTCCACTCAAGTCATGCGGCTCTGCTCACTAGTCAGACCTTAGGTCTGCTTCTGCTGTACGCTTGGCCCTATCTAACATCCTAACAGGAAATTGTCTCTGGCCCTTCACTTTAGCCCCTCCAACCTATCTAACATCCTAACAGGAAACTGCCTCTGTCCCTTCACTTTAGCCCCTCCCACCTAACAGGAAACTGTCTCTGTCTCTTCAATTTAGCCCCTCCAACCTAACAGGAAACTGTCTCTGTCCCTTCACTTTAGCCCCTCCCACCTATCTAACATCCTAACAGGAAACTGTCTCTGTCCCTTCACTTTAGCCCCTCCCACCTATCTAACATCCTAACAGGAAACTGTCTCTGTCCCTTCACTGTAGCCCCTCCAACCTATCTAACATCCTAACAGGAACATGGCCCTGTCCCTTCACTTTAGCCCCTCCCACCTATCTAACATCCTAACAGGAAATTGTCTCTGTCCCTTCACTTTAGCCCCTCCCACCTAACAGGAAACTGTCTCTGTCTCTTCAATTTAGCCCCTCCAACCTATCTAACATCCTAACAGGAAACTGTCTCTGTCCCTTCACTTTAGCCCCTCCAACCTATCTAACATCCTAACAGGAAACTGCCTCTGTCCCTTCACTTTAGCCCCTCCCACCTAACAGGAAACTGTCTCTGTCTCTTCAATTTAGCCCCTCCAACCTATCTAACATCCTAACAGGAAACTGTCTCTGTCCCTTCACATTAGCCCCTCCCACCTATCTAACATGAAACTGTCTCTGTCCCTTCACTTTAGCCCCTCCCACCTATCTAACATCCTAACAGGAAACTGTCTCTGTCCCTTCACTTTAGCCCCTCCCACCTATCTAACATCCTAACAGGAAACTGTCTCTGTCCCTTCACTGTAGCCCCTCCAACCTATCTAACATCCTAACAGGAACATGGCCCTGTCCCTTCACTTTAGCCCCTCCCACCTATCTAACATCCTAACAGGAAACTGTCTCTGTCCCTTCACTTTAGCCCTTCCCACCTATCTAACATCCTAACAGGAAACTGTCTCTGTCCATTTACTTTAGCCCCTCCCACCTATCTAACATCCTAATAGGAACCTGTCTCTGTCCCTTCACTTTAGCCCCTCCCACCTATCTAACATCCTAACAGGAAACTGTCTCTGTCTCTTCACTTTAGCCCCTCCCACCTATCTAACATCCTAACAGGAAACTGTCTCTGTCCCTTCACTTTAGCCCCTCCCACCTATCTAACATCCTAACAGGAAACTGTCTCTCTCCCTTCACTTTAGCCCCTCCCACCTATCTAACATCCTAACAGGAAAATGTCTCTGTCTCTTCAGTTTAGCCCCTCCCACCCTGGTCTAGTTCCAAACATTAACCCTATAACTCCCTACTGTTAGGGAAAATTCAATCTATCACTTATAACGCATGTCACAATGCAAATTACACATGGTAACAGTAGTTGTGTCCTCAAGGGGGAACACAGGCAGTATAGCTGTCTCCTTACACTTGCAAGCAGAGGCATTCTGCGGACAACGTTAGACAGTTTGTTAGCACTATCTGACGGCACATTGGTAAAGTAACTTATTCTGTTCACCGCATGGCACCAGCTGTGTATCAGGTTCTCATATAAAATTATTATATTATAAAGTTTCTGTCTCTAGCTCGCACCTTCAGATTATAGGACATAAATGTGAACACAATGTAATGGAAATGCTCAGAGTGCAGAATGTGATCGAAATAATGAACACTTGTCCAATTCCATTTACTGGGATTTATGAGAAAAATATCAGATAGCTGTTTACTCAGAGCCCCCCTGCCGGGCAAGAAAAGACCCGCGCATACCGGCATAATGGATGGTGGGAAGGAGGTCGGGGACTGAGGATGCACAAACAGCAAATACACAGCACAGCGCGGAGATACACAGAAAGCAGCAGGCGGACTCTCGCCATTTCATCTCAGCCAGGCGGTTACCAATATGGCGGTCTCACTAATGATAAGGACAATAGCTTCTATCTTCAAGTCAAGAAAAAAAACATTTAATATTGCAAAAAAAAAACAACATTTTTTTTACCTTCCAATCTTATCTGGTAATTATCACCCCGCTCTTCTGGCATCTCTTCCAATGACTCCGGAATAATTAGTTTACACAAATTAACAAAGATAATAACTGTGGAATATTCTGGAAGAATTACGGTATACGCTGTGAGACAGAAAAAGAAGTCAGTCCGGATAACGGTCCAGCTCCGACTGCTGGGTAATCCGGAATCTCCAAAAAGTAGAAAAGACCCAATCGGGCTGGTAGAGAGTTGCCCTTAGGCCGAGCTGTTAAAGCCCAAGTACCCGGCCTCCCCACTATGTGCCCTTAATCGTATTGATGTCTCCTTATGAGTCTGTTGAGTCAGGGTGTGATTACTACCTTTATCCCCTCAATAACTAAGCCCTTATCCTCTTACCCCTTGGGTAATCTACATGATGGTTCCCTACTATGATAGTTTGCCTTCCTGGAGGGTCATTTCAAGGCTTATTCACCAATGGACCCTCTCATTTTCCAGATACCATTCTTAGACCGGCTTCACATCACGGTTTTGGAGCTGTCAGGTTCTGTCCGGTGTTCTCCAGGAGGCACCGGACACAGCCTGACAGCTCCGGACAAACAGAACCGAAGGGTTAATATACCCTCCGGTCCTGATTTCTGCTGGAATCGGCAGTCTGCAGTCCCTTGCTGAAATGTGAGAATCCCTAGCCGCTAGCCGCGGTTCTGGAATCTCAGCCGGGAGCTCTCCAGGTGCTGAAGTTGGGCGGCGTCCACCGCTGAACTTCAGCACCCGGCATCTGGTAGCCGGATCCGATTTTTTGTCGATCCGGCACCATAGAATCCCATGTTAGAGGGCGCCACATCGCACCGGATTCGGGAGGATCCCGTTTTGCTTAACTTTTTGCCCTGGACACAAAAGTGCTGCAAGCTGCGATTTTGTGTCCGGGACAAAAACTGAATGCAGCCGGACAGGGACAAAACCAGATGGTAAATAGTTGTCCAGCACTATATGTGTTAAACTCTCCAAGTGACCAGTGTATTATTGATGTTCTTATGGTATAGTGTACTTACCTGTCATGAATATTCCGCTGTCAATTGTCTACTGTTATGTTGTAATTCATGTCTATGTCCTGCTGCTGTGATACTGTAATGTCCCTCAGGTTCAATAAACTGTATCTTATGTTGACCAAACGGGGACTGATTTTGCAAAAAGCTTCATCCATCTTTCTAGGGCTCCATGTTCCTATGTCCTTCCCTGGCCGGATGGACTCTGGTGGTCTCCACCACGTTCGTAGGCTCCATCCACTTTGGAAGAAGATTGAAGAAGTTTAGAAAACTTCTTCATGGTCAATGGTTTCTTCTATTCTCTTATTTTCGAGGTCTTTCCACTTCTTCTCCATCGCTCCCCTCCCCGTCTCACTCACTATTTATGTTGCTGAGGAACACGTGGCTTCATTAGCACTTATTAATTAAGAACATATGTAGGTTTCAGCACCGCTGCTAATGAGCCGCAGTGGAGGGGCGGTGGAATCTCGGCGTGCCAGGCCTGACTGCTAATGAACTTGGTGTATTGCTCAACTCTGACAACCTCTCCGAGAAGAACCACAGAACTTGGCTGTAAAAGCGTAGTCCTGGGAGTGGGCAGCCCCGCGCCACAATCATACACATGGCACCCGCCACCTCGCCATTAACCCACTGACAGTCCCAATCCCTTGTTATGTTAATTACTGCGTATCACAATTGCTACAATAGCAATGACGCTATGAGAAACCTAGAGATCTAGAGGCTTATGGATGGGCATCACTGATTATGAGGCAATAATGCCAATGCCAGACTGTCAGGTATACCTGGTACCAATGCCTGGTATCTAGACTGACCCTATTATAATGCACAGTAGGGACCTTAGGGATGAATTCACACGTCATAGGATCCTCGAAGCCTTCGAAGAGTAGTTGTCATACAACTATGTTTGTCATTGGTTCCAGTGCAGAGCTGGAGGAGAGACCGGTTTGTGACAGGGTCCAAGACAAATGGACTAACAGTACCAAGCAAATGTACCTAGAGACGTGGCAGAGCTGGGTGTGTCAGGAGGTTCCAGGCCGAACAGTGAAGCCGGCCACAAATTGCATCGTGGACGCCAACTGCCTGAATACTCAAGTGGCTTCATAGTGCCTGCGCTGGACTATAAAGTACTGGGAGAGTAATCAGAGATGGCCACGGTAATGGCCTACATTGTGAGGCAAAGGATACAGCACCCAGCTTTGAATTGGGAAGAGGTGAGTAACACTGAAGGCCTCATAAACTTGATATTAAGCATTTTACTGCTTTTTTGGCTAGATGTCTAGGAGAAGATTATGAGAAGCCTTACTTTTCCAGAGCTCAGACTAGGTAGGTGTCACACTTAATGGATATGTGGCACCCTGTGCCAGGTCACCACAGACTCCCTTGGGACATGGAGGGATTTCTTACAGCGAGTAACCCACTAACACACAACACCTTTCACCCCAGACCTGTAGGGGGAGCGCCACTGGTTGCCTTAAGCCAGTTCCCCCTATAAATACGGGTTCTAGAGGGGAAAACACCAGAGTGTGTAGTCACTACAGAACTGTGAAGAGCTGAGTGAGCTGAGCTGGTACTGGAGCTGCGCTAGGCCCATACCAGCATCCACCTGAGACATTGGTAGTCCCGTAGAGTAGAGGTCGAAGGCAGAGGAGAGAAACGTTTTACAAGAAGGGGCAGAGGAGTCATACCAACTCACCCCAGCAGAGTTCCAGTCACTGAGTCCGAGCTACAGGGACACAGAGGATAGGCCCTGCAGAGAAACCAGCACTACAAAGGGGGTTTAGCTCCCCGGACACCCGAAGCACCACCAAATGAGAGCCCGGAGTCTAGGCCAGACAGGAGTCCCATAGCGTGCCCTCAGTGCAGCAAACCCGGGTGTTGCATGTCACACAGACAAAAAAGTAACGATCTGGTCGGGTTCCATACCTGCCAGACTCTGACAGAATAACTGAAACAAGGAGGCCTACAAGCCTAATCGCTGTGGAAGTCCTAAAGTGTTTCCCTCACCTCCGGACGAGTGTACCCGTACAGAACACCAGTAAAGGTACTAAAAAGCCTTTTATGTGTGCGTGTCCCTCCTTCCATCCGCACCACACTGACCGCGCTACCCTATTACCCTCACTACAACTTACAGCCCCAGGGAACCCCGCTCGTCCTGTAGGGAGCGGTTCCACCTTGCTGCCGCCCATCATCCCGGAGGCCCAAGCAGCTCCGGTGCTATCACCCGAACCCTACAGGTGGCGTCACGACAGACATTTTATTATTTTCTCTCTACCCATCTTTTATCTGCATCCCCCAGGCCCACGGCCTCAGGCACCGCTACCCGTGACTTTCCCCAGAGACCGCGCCTGAGTGATCCGAGTACCCCTCAGGGCCTGGGCTGGACAGATGGAATAAGGAAATTGGATGGTGAGGTGGGTGGATTTAGAGAGCTAGTCTGACCATTAGACTCTGAAGGTTAGGAGGTCCGAGTCACCACCCTTCCCCTAAGCTCCTGAAAGACCCTACACTGAGAGCCCCTACCTCAGGAAACCACAGCTACTCCCAAGGCAAGGAATCTCCTGGAAAGACTTCAGCACAACAGCACTTGCGTCCTCACTGCTCAGAGACCAAGAAGAGTCTAACTCTATCAACGGCGTCAGCTTGGGAAAGCTACTTAAAGGCCAGGGGCGTGGTCACCTGATAACCCAATACCTCCACCTGCAGAGCCGCCCACCACCACAATTCAGCAACTGCAGCTTCAACATTAACCCTGACTGAGCCAATGGAAATAAACCCTGTTTTAACTACAGCAGAGCAATGCACATACACCGCGGAGCAGTCAACACGTGACAGTAGGGTTTATACTTCTCAACATCAATGCTGATAGCATAAGACATTCCAACCGGGAATACCTAAGGAGGACCGATCACCTTGGGTGGAGTTTACATGGACCTCACCTTCTTCCGGACTTAGGTGGCCTTGATGTTGGCGGGATTGTGTCCTCAATCTGATGGCAGCCCCCCCAGCTTCTAGGAGCTATGAAGACCCTTTATTTATTGCAGTCCTATGGTCAGACATTGGCGTCTTCTCGCCATTTGACTGGCACTTTGCATTGTGTAAGTCGCCGTCTCATCTGAAATCTCTGGAATTAAGATAGAAATGTTTTCTCCTCTTTAGTCAGAAGTCAGGACGTGTGCGGGGTCTCCTGAGAGCGGGAAAGACGCGGAATAAAAGAGAGAACGATAAGGGGGAGATCAGTGCGGAAAGAGATAAGATTTGTCATAGAGAGGATGTGATATCGGAGGTCCGCCGTCAGCTTCACCCCATCCGGACGCCTACAAAACTCCTTTCTTCAGGCTCTTTACTATTCCGCCGGGTTATCGCTCCGCGGTGGAGCCACATGCCATCCTGGCAGCGCCAAAGGGACTGTGATATCCACAATGTAATAATGGACTTCAAAGGGGATCGGAACGTCGGCGTCTGACGGGATCTGTAACTCCACAGCGACACGGACAACGCAGATCCGCTCAGCGTGTCATTAATTAATCCGGCTAATGAAATATCTCTTTTTATCTGGAATATTAGATTTACCCTAGTACACACAGAGAAGAGAAGGAGGGGAAGGAGGGAGAGAAAGAAGGAAGGGAAGAAAGTGAGGAAGGAGAGAAGGAAGAAAGGGAGGGAGAACAGGAGGAAGGAGGGAGCGAAGGAAAGAAGGGAAGAAAGTGAGGAAGAAGAGAAGGAAGAAAGGGAGGGAGAACAGGAGGAAGGAGGGAGCGAAGGAAGGAAGGGAAGAAAGTGAGGAAGGAGAGAAGGAAGAAAGGGAGGGAGAACAGAAGGAAGGAGGGAGCGAAGGAAAGAAGGGAAGAAAGTGAGGAAGGATGGGAGGAAGGAGAGAAGGAAGAAAGGGAGGGAGGAGGGGAGGAAGAAGAGAGAAGAAAGGTGGAGGAAGGAGGGAGAGAATGAAGAAAGGGAGGGAGAACGGTAGGAAGGAGGGCGAGAAGGCAGGAAGGGAAGAAAGTGAGGGAGGATGGAAGGAGGGAGAGAAGGAAGAAAGGGAAGGAGAAGGGGAGGAAGTCAAGAGAGAAATAAGGAAGGGAACAATGTGAGGGAGGATGGGAGGAAGAAGAGAGAAGGAAATGTGGCACCCCATGGTCCGGTTGCCACAATACATTGGTCTCCTCCGGGAGACCATGCTGTGCTTGGGATCAAGGGAAGGTACCCACACCAGTTGAACCGCGCACACACCACCTTCCCAACACCAGGCCAGAAGTTGGATCTCTGAAACCTGAGTCCAAGGGGAGGTCCCCTCCTATAAATTCTGGCCTGGGGCAGGTTTAGGCAGTTCAGTTCCTAGGAGGACTGTGAAGAGGTCCCGTGGACCGGAGCAGAGGAAGGCTCGTCCCGGGCTGTAGACTAGGCAGAGTGAGGAACCCGTAGGAGAGGGTCTGAGGAAGTGGAGTAGGAAGCCTGGGGAGTGGAGCCAGTGCCAAGCTCGCCCTAGTACAAAGCGCCGGAGCGGACACCGGAGTCCGAGGTTGTGAGGGACTCTAGGCCCAGCAGCCAACACCGAAGGGGGAGAGATTCCAGGTCGCTCATCCACCACGAGGCCAGGAGCCCAGGGAGAGTTGCCAGAGGAGAGTAACCCAGAAAGGGATCGAGTCACCTGTCATACGGGCCAGGGACAGCACACAAGAGGGGAGAGGTCGCAGCGTAGCTACAGGCAGCCAGAACCCACCAAGAGCAGCGCAACAGGGACGTCTCAGAACTCGCCAGGTGTGGAGAACCCCAACTTGCTTCCAGCTCTGGACCCCTAACACCTCTTGTGGACAGTGCCCTGGACAAACCTGCTACATCTCCCAGTAAAGGTAAAGGAAACTGCACCCTTGTGACTGTCAGTTATTTGGCATGCCAAGTCCTGCACTGCCAACGGTATCCATCGCCATAGACGGTTGTCCTGGGGATCCGCTCCTCCCGTAGAGAGCAATACCTTCACAGCTGCCAATTCATCATCGCCAGAGGTCCCAACCGCAGTGGCGGCCCCTACCAGCTGCCTTCCTCAGGTGGCGTCACGACTAACACTTTTATTTTTTTATTTACCCCTTTTTTTGCTGACCGCCCGATAAGGGACCATTGTCCGGGTCACACCACCGTGACAGCCCACAGCCCTGACAACATCCAGAGGGCCCGTCTCTGAGTACCCACACGGTCCCCGCTACGGCGAGTTTAAAGGAAAGGGAAGGAGGGAGGAAGGAGTGAGAGAAGGAAGCAAAGAAAGGAAGGCAGTAGTGAGGAAGAAGAGAGAAGGAAGAAAAGGGAAGAAAGTGAGCAAGGACGGGAGGAAGGAGATAGAAGTAAGGAAATAAGGGAGAGAGGGGGGGAGGAAGAAGAGAGAAGGAATGAAGCAAAGAAAGGAAGGGAGGAGGGGAGGAAGAAGAGAGGAGGGAAAAGGGAAGGGAGAGAGGAAGAAGGGATGGGAGCGAGAGAGGATGAACCAAAGGAAGAGAGGGAAACAAGTGATGGAAAGAAGAGAGGAAAAATAAGGAAGAAAGGTAAGCGTGGAGAGAAGTAAGGGAGGGGAGAAGGAAGGAAGGAAGGTAGGGGGGAAGGGAGGGAGGAGAAGGGAAGAAGGAGGGGAGGAAGAAAGAAAGAAGGAAGGATGACAGGTAGAAAGAAGGAAGGGAAGAATGGTAGGGAGGAGGGGAAAAATATAGAGGGAAAGAAGAGAGGAAGGATGAAAGGGAAGGGAAAGAGAATGTAAGGAAAAAGGCAACGATGTAGTGAAAAGGGATGAAAAGAAGAGTGGGACAAAAGGGAGGGAGGAGGGAAGGAAAAAAGGAGGGAAGGGAAGGAGAGGATGGAGGGGAGAAAGAAGAGAGGAAGGAGGAAAAAGGGAAGGGAAAGAGAAGGGAAGGAGGAAGAAAAGATGGATGGAAGGAAGGAAGAGGGATGAAAAGAAGACGGGAAAAAGGAGGGAGGAGGGGAGGAAGAGAGACAGAAGGAAAGGTGGAGGGGAGGAGAAAGAAGGGAAAGATGGAAGGAAGGAAGAGGGGCAAAGGGAATGGAAAGAAAAGAGGGAAACAAAGGAAAGGGAGGGAGGAGAGGAGGAAGAGAGAGAGATGAAATAATGAAGGTAAGAAGGAAGTGAGGAGGGTAAAAATGAAAGGAATGAGGGAATGAAATAAGAAAAGGAAGGAAAAGGGAAAAGATGGATAGAAGAGATGGATGAAATAAGAGAGAGAAAAGTTGAAAGTAAGGATGGTGGGAAAGGTGAAAAGAAGAAAGAAAGAAGCAGGATGACAGGAATAGACATACAGCCTTATAGATGGTTGATATTTATGCCTTATACTGCCTTTTACAGGATATTAGTTCTGCCATAAATGCTTAATCAATACCGCCCTAAAGTATTCAATATTACTCCCATGTAGTGTCTACATATCATTGCTGTAGGTAACTCACATAATAATATCACCATAAAATTACATATTCAGTGTCAAAATCATATCGCCATATAATCCCTAAATAATACCGCACATCCAAAACACATAACGCCTTTGCAGAGAACCCAAGTCCCATGTACATAGTACTGACCACACAATACTGCAACTGTATGGGATTCCCGAAACTAAAGCTCCGTACCCCGTTATACAGCGTGGCCTCATGTTATAGTTGATTTAAAGTAAAGGTAGTGAAGGGTGAACAGTAAAGTTTAGGTCTCCAGGAGGTTGTACTATCTGAGGGGTCCCCTGGTGGGAGACTGGGGGAGTCAGTATGAGGGACGACTATAACTTCTCCTAATATTATTATGGGAAAAATCCTTAAAGAACAAAAAAATGAAAGTGGAGCTCCCCTTTAAGTGGAGCCGCGGCGGGCCGATGAACCTTCTGCGGATCATTATGGAGTCACCGTCACCGTTCTCACTTTGGTGTATTATCTTATATATGGGGGGAAGGATTTGCAGGGTTAATGGCGGGTAGAGCGGGGGGTGGGTATCGGGGTCCGCTGTCCTTTGTTTTGTTTGTTTCATATTTTGCTTTCCAGTTCTTTCGGTATTTATCCTGGACCGAGCAGAATTAAACAGATTATCCGGCCCATTAATTTTCCCATGTAAGCTCGATAAAAGCTCGCTGGCTGGAGATCTGCCCGCTCGCTCTAGTTGGGTGGTCTTCCATTTAATGGGCTCTTTACCTGGCACAGATTACCGAGCTGTTACATTGTGAGGTTTGGCCTGCGTTCCTCACGTCTTCCTTTCATATAAGTGTCCAGAGATTGAGGCTGTTCCTTCAATGAGGGATAATGGGCCCCGGGGGTGAAGGAGACTGAATGCAAGTAGGTCCCCCGTATACTGACAGCCCCTCCATATACAGACACTGCTCCCCAAGGCAAAACCGCCTGCGGACAACGCAACTTCCAATATTGTGCGCTAGACTGAATGTAAGAAAAGCTACAATCCAGAAAGTTACAAACTGTAATGTCCCGTAACCCAGTGTCAGTGTCATTATCCTGTACCCCCAGTGTCAGGTCATTATCCTGTCCCAGTGTCATTATCCTGTACCCCCAGTGTCAGTGTCATTATCCTGTACCCCCAGTGTCAGTGTCATTATCCTGTACCCCAGTGTCAGTGTCATTATCCTGTACCCCAGTGTCAGTGTCATTATCCTGTACCCCAGTGTCAGTGTCATTATCCTGTACCCCCAGTGTCATTATCCTGTACCCCAGTGTCAGTGTCATTATCCTGTACCCCCAGTGTCAGTGTCATTATCCTGTACCCCCAGTGTCAGTGTCATTATCCTGTACCCCCAGTGTCAGTGTCATTATCCTGTACCCCAGTGTCAGTGTCATTATCCTGTACCCCCAGTGTCAGTGTCATTATCCTGTACCCCCAGTGTCAGTGTCATTATCCTGTACCCCAGTGTCAGTGTCATTATCCTGTACCCCAGTGTCATTATCCTGTACCCCGAGTGTCAGTGTCATTATCCTGTACCCCCAGTGTCAGTGTCATTATCCTGTACCCCCAGTGTCAGTGTCATTATCCTGTACCCCGAGTGTCAGTGTCATTATCTTGTACCCCACTGTCAGTGTCATTATCCTGTACCCCAGTGTCAGTGTCATTATCCTGTACCCCCAGTGTCAGTGTCATTATCCTGTACCCCAGTGTCAGTGTCATTATCCTGTACCCCAAGTGTCAGTGTCATTATCCTGTACCCCCAGTGTCAGTGTCATTATCCTGTACCCCCAGTGTCAGTGTCATTATCCTGTACCCCAGTGTCAGTGTCATTATCCTGTACCCCAGCAGTGTCATATCTGTACCCCAGTGTCATTCCTGTACCCCCAGATGTCAGTGTCATTATCCTGTACCCCCAGTGTCAGTGTCATTATCCTGTACCCCAGTGTCAGTGTCATTATCCTGTACCCCAGTGTCAGTGTCATTATCCTGTACCCCAGTGTCAGCTCATTAACCTGTACCCCCGTGTCATTATCTGTACCCCAGTGTCATGTCATATCCTGTACCCCCAGTGTCAGTGTCATTATCCTGTACCCCCAGTGTCGTCATTATCCTGTACCCCAGTGTCAGTGTCATTATCCTGTACCCCAGTGTCAGTGTCATTATCCTGTACCCCCAGTGTCAGTCATTATCCTGTACCCCAGTGTCAGTGTCATTATCCTGTACCCCAGTGTCAGTGTCATTATCCTGTACCCCCAGTGTCATTATCCTGTACCCCCAGTGTCAGTGTCATTATCCTGTACCCCCAGTGTCAGTGTCATTATCCTGTACCCCCAGTGTCGTGTCATTATCCTGTACCCCCAGTGTCAGTGTCATTATCCTGTACCCCCAGTGTCAGTGTCATTATCCTGTACCCCAGTGTCAGTGTCATTATCCTGTACCCCCAGTGTCAGTGTCATTATCCTGTACCCCAGTGTCAGTGTCATTATCCTGTACCCCAGTGTCAGTACATTATCCTGTACCCCAGTGTCAGTGTCATTATCCTGTACCCCCAGTGTCAGTGTCATTATCCTGTACCCCCAGTGTCAGTGTCATTATCCTGTACCCCCAGTGTCAGTGTCATTATCCTGTACCCCCAGTGTCGCAGTGTCATTATCCTGTACCCCCAGGTCAGTCATTATCCTGTACCCCAGTGTCAGTGCATTATCCTGTACCCCCAGTGTCAGTGTCATTATCCTGTACCCCAGTGTCAGTGTCATTATCCTGTACCCCCAGTGTCAGTGTCATTATCCTGTACCCCAGTGTCAGTGTCATTATCACCGTTACCTGTACCCCAGTGTCAGTGTCATTATCCTGTACCCCAGTGTCAGTGTCATTATCCTGTACCCCAGTGTCAGTGTCATTATCCTGTACCCCCAGTGTCAGGCATTATCCTGTACCCCTCAGTGTCATTATCCTGTACCCCCAGTGTCAGTGTCATTATCCTGTACCCCCAGTGTCAGTGTCATTATCCTGTACCCCAGTGTCAGTGTCATTATCCTGTACCCCAGTGTCAGTGTCATTATCCTGTACCCCCAGTGCTCCCCAGTGTCATTATCCTGTACCCCCAGTGTCATGTCATATCCTGTACCCCAAGTGTCAGTGTCATTATCCTGTACCCCCGGTGTCATTATCCGTACCCCAGTGTCAGTGTCATTATCCTGTACCCCCAGTGTCAGTGTCATTATCCTGTACCCCCAGTGTCAGTCATTATCCTGTACCCCAGTGTCAGTGTCATTATCCTGTACCCCAGTGTCAGTGTCATTATCCTGTACCCCCAGTGCACCTGTACCCAGTGTCATATTACCCTGTACCCCAGTGTCAGTGTCATTATCCTGTACCCCCAGTGTCAGTGTCATTATCCTGTACCCCCAGTGTCAGTGTCATTATCCTGTACCCCCAGTGTCAGTGTCATTATCCTGTACCCCAGTGTCATGTCATTATCCTGTCCCCAGTGTCATTATCCTGTACCCCCAGTGTCAGTGTCATTATCCTGTACCCCCAGTGTCAGTGTCATTATCCTGTACCCCAGTGTCAGTGTCATTATCCTGTACCATCATTCGTACCATGCAGGTCTTTCCTCCGGCGCATATAGAACCCCATGTCGTCATTACGTGTAGTCACCCATGTCGTATTCTACCTGGGCATATCGTCCCCCCTGTATTCGTACCGTGTTCCCGTACTTCCGCATATTATGACCTGCTTGTCCCGTTCATTCGTCCCCAGTGTCATTCTACCTGTTTATCTGTACCCAGTGTCATTATCTGCCGTGTAGTCATACTACCGTTGTCTTATCCTCCCATTCATATCTTCCTCGGTCATTTCTGTACCGTCAGTCTTCCTCCAGTGTACCCCCACGACCGGTCGTACTCCCCTATCCTCCCATTCAGTCTACGTACCATGTCATGTATTCCGACCATGTCAGTGCATTACGTCCAGTCGTGTTACTGCCCGTGTCTGTCATTATCTACCAGTGTCCCCCATGCTATCTCCTGTCGGTCATTATGTCCAGTTCGTTTCTGTACCTTCTTATCTGTACCAGTCAGTGTCTACTTACCATGTAGTCATTCTGTACCAGTGTATTCCTACCAGTCATGTCTATCTGACCGTGTCATCCCCCACATACCTACCATGTATTCTATCCGCCCGGTCGCTTATCGCCCGTGTCATATCCTGTACCCGTGTCATTCCCCGATTACCCCCGAGGTCTTCGTCCAGTTTTATCGACCGTGCATATCTGTACCCATTCAGTCATATCGCCCAGTGCACTCCGTGTCTTCTACCCAGTGTCGTCATTCTGTACCCCAAGTGTCAGTGTCATTATCCTGTACCCCAGTAGCTCAGTTCATGTTACTCCCAGTGTATCCGTACGTCATTATCCTGTACCCCCAGTGTCAGTCGTACAGTTCCTGTCCATTCCTGTCCCATGTCTTACCCGTGTCGTGTCATATCTGTACCCCATGTCGTGTCATTACCCTGTCCCCAGTGCCAGTATACCTGTACCCCAGTGTCAGTGTCATTCCCGTACCCAGTTGTCCTAGTGTCTGTATCCTGTACCCCAGTGTCATTATCTGTACCCATGTCAGTGCCCATTATCTGTACCAATCCGTGTACATTATCCTGTACCCCAGTGTCATTATCCAGTGTTATTATCCTGCACCCCCAGTGTCAGTGACATTATCCTGTACCCCAGTGTCAGTGTCATTATCCTGACCCCCAGTGTTCAAGTGTCATTATCCTGTACCCTAGTGTCAGTGTCATTATCCTGCCCCCCAGTGTCAGTGTCATTATCCTGTGACCCCCAGTGTCAGTGTCATTATCCTGTACCCCCAGTGTCAGTGTCATTATCCTGCCCCCCAGTGTCCGCGTCATTATCCTGCACCCCCAGTGTCAGTGACATTATCCTGTACCCCCAGTGTCAGTGTCATTATCCTGTACCCCAGTGTCAGTGTCATTATCCTGTACCCCCAGTGTCAGTGTCATTATCCTGTACCCCCAGTGTCAGTGTCATTATCCTGTACCCCCAGTGTCAGTGTCATTATCCTGTACCCCCAGTGTCAGTGTCATTATCCTGTACCCCCAGTGTCAGTGTCATTATCCTGTACCCCCAGTGTCAGTGTCATTATCCTGTACCCCAGTGTCAGTGTCATTATCCTGTACCCAGTGTCATGTCATTATCCTGTACCCCCAGTGTCAGTGTCATTATCCTGTACCCCAGTGTCAGTGTCATTATCCTGTACCCCCAGTGTCAGTGTCATTATCCTGTACCCCCAGTGTCAGTGTCATTATACTGTACCCCCAGTGTCAGTGTCATTATCCTGTACCCTAATGTAAGAGAAACATTAGAAGAAACTAAGCTTTCATCTGACTGACAGGTCTCTTTATATAAGCACAGCCATCTGTAATGGGAAGGTATGACGTCACCAGGATTGGCCTTGTAAGACTCATCTGAGACTAGTCTTGGCCATTCCTCAGCCGTGCTCTGATTCTCGCTGCCTGTCACCTGCCGTCCCCATTAATAATCCTCTTTTTTAATTATTTAGTTTGAATTTTTTAATTATAATAATTTATATAATTTTCTGTATTATTTGTTTGGTTTTTATCTATTTTCCACCTTCTTCATTTTGGCATTATTATTGTTATCATTGTTATTATTGTTATTATTGTTATCATTGTTATCATTGTTATTATTGTTATCATTGTTATCATTGTTATCATTGTTATCATTGTTATGATTGTTATCATTGTTATCATTGTTATGATTGTTATTATTTCTTGCCCACAATTATGGAGTAATCTTGCCTACATTCTCGTTGGTCGACTTCTGACAGTTTTTTCCAATCCAAAACATTTTATTATCCCTCTTTATACTCAGGAATGGATCGGAAAGAAATGTACAGTTTGGAATTAGTCGTCTTTCCAGGATTAGAGTTTCCTCACTTAACGTCTAATCGCCTCTCGTCTGGTCCGGCGTCCTTGGCCCTCAATCCTCAGCGGCGGCCAATCAGGTCAACACAACGCCGGGCTCTGATTGGCCGATGGCTGTTAGTTTAGGCCTCCATATAAGATGCCCACCAGGAGAGCGCAATTAATTTATTGGAGGTCTCCGCTGGCAGCTGCAGCTTTCTGATCTGCGGCTCAGACGTTGGGCAGTCGACCATACTAAAAAAAAATTTTTTTTTTCCAATGGCTTAGAATTTTTCTGCTGAGAAAAGCAAAGACCCTCTTTTACAACCCTCAAACCACCACTTAAATGAGCCTGGAAAATAACGTATTCTGACCACGCTCGGCGGCTGGAAGTCTGCACTGATATTTGCACAAAACTTGTTCCTAATTCTGCAGGACAATATTGGGCCGACACCTGAGTTAGGAAAGGAGCCGGACGAGAGCGGGACGAGAGCGGTGACCTCAGATCTATCACAGTATAGGAACACACAGAGGCCTGAATTATAGGACAGTATAATAATTTATTCACTTATATAGCGCTATTAATTCTGTAGCACTTTACATACATCAGCAACACTGTCCCCATTGGGTCTCACAATCTAAATATCCTATCAGTCATTCAAGTGTGGGAGGAAACTGGAGAATAAGAGGTAACAAGGGGTTTAGCTCCCCGGACACCTGAAGCACCACCAAATGAGAAGTCTGGAAATTGCCAAACTTTGAAGTGTGATCACCGAAAAATCAAGCGTTTCATGGCAAATAGCAACAGGGTCGCAAGAAGCGTGCTGGGCAAAAAAGGCGCAAAATAACTGCCATGAATTGAGGAAAATCAAGCGTGAAGCTGCCAAGATGCCATTTGCCACCAGTTTTGCCATATTTCAGAGCTACAACGTTACTGAGTATCAAAAAGCACAAGGTGTGCTATACTCAGGGACATGGCCAAGGTAAGGAAGGCTGAAAAACAACCACCTCTAAACAAGAACATAAGATAAAACGTCAAGACTGGGCCAAGAAATATCTTAAGACTGATTTTTCAAAGGTTTTATGGACTGATGAAATGAGAGAGACTCTTGATGGGCCAGAGGCTGGATTAGTAAAGGGCAGAGAGCTCCACTCAGACTCAGACACCAGCAAGGTGGAGGTGGGGTACTGGTATGGGCTGGGATCATCAAAGATCAAATTGTGGGACCTTTTCGGGTTGAGGATGGAGGAAGCTCAACTCCCGGACCTACTGCCAGTTTCTGGAAGACAACTTCTTCAAGCAGTGGTAGAGAAAGAAGTCAGGATGGTTCAAGAAAAACATGATTTTCATGCAGGACAAGCTCCATCACATGCATCCAACTACTCCACAGCATGGCTGCCAGTAAAGGTCTAAAAGAAGAAAAAATAATGACATGGCCACCTTGTTCACCTAATCTGAACCCCATAGAGAACCTGTGGTCCCTCCTAAAGTGTGAGATCTACAGGGAGGGAAAACAGTACACCTCTGGGAACAGTGTCTGGGAGGGAAAACAGCACACCTCTGGGAACAGTGTCTGGGAGGCTGTGGTGGCTGCTGCACGCAATGTTGATCGTAAACAGATCAAGCAACTGACAGAATCTATAGATGGAGGCTGCTGAGTGTCATCATAAAGAAAGGGGGCGATATTGGGTACTCATTTTTGGGATTTTTTTTTGCATGTCAGAAATGTTTATTTCTAAATATTGTGCAGTTATATTGGTTTATCAGGTGAAAATAAACAAGTGAGATGGGAATATATTTGGTTTTTATTAAGTTGCCTAATAATTCTGCACAGTAATAGTTACCTGCACAAACAGATATCCTCCTAAGAGCCAAATCTAAAAAAAAAACCACTCCAACTTCAAAAATATTAACTTTGATATTTGAGTCTTTTGGGTGATTGAGAACATAATAAAAATAATTCCTCTACAATACAACTTGCCTAATAATTCTGCACACAGTGCAATGTTTCTTTTTTGGTATTTCTATTTTCAATTTTTACATATTTCATGTGTCGTAGTTATTTTAGGCCTATTGTAATATTATTATATTATTATTATTATTATTATTATTATATTATTATATTCTGATATTATTATGATTATTATATTATGATTGTATATTATGTTTTTTATATTATTATTATTATTATTATTTTTTTATGATCATTATTACATTATGATATATTATTATTATTATTATTAATAATAATAATTGTATTTTTTTTACTTCTTTTATGCATTTGATGGTTTTTTTTTGTTTTTTTCTGGATTGTAGGACTCATCCATTATTTAATTTTTTTTAACTTTTTCTGTTTTTGCAAACTTTTTTTGTGTATTTCCTTATACACATATAGGATTTAGTTTGATCCATTTCTTCCTATGTGGGAGCCTTAGCGCTGTCTCTACAGCGTGCCGCTGCCTTTGGAGCAAAAAAAAAATGTAAAACTCAATAAAGTGTAAGAAAAAAAACAACACAGGTAAAAAAAAACGCACTTTATTGTACGTAATTTATTCAATACTAGCTGTAGTACCCGGCTACGCCCGGGTTAATAAATAACTGCTGTTAGCTATAACAAAATAGAATTTGAATATTTCATATTAATGACCTGTAGGAAAATAGAAGCTGAGCTGTGATTGGTTGCTATAGGCAGCCTAATAAATCTCCAGCCAACAGTAAACCCTCCCCCGGCCGGGCAGTATATATTACCTCATACATACACATAATAGACAGCTCATGTGACTGACATCTGCCTTAATTCCCATATGGCACATGTGTTGCACATTGGCTGTTTTTAATCAGATGTTTATGTTTGGAAATTAAAGATATCAACGTATGAGGCGAGTTGTGTGAGGTGATTTGTACACATCTGTGTCTGTCTGTGTGGTGTGTGTTTCCCTGAGGTGTGTGTGGGTGTCCCATTGGTGTGCGCGTGTCCCTGTGGGGTGAGTGCATGTGTCCCTATAGGGTGTGTATGTGTGTGTGTCCCTGTGGGGGGGTCTGTGTGGTGTGTGTGTGTGTATCTGTGTTGTGTATGTCTCTTTGTGGTGTGTGTGTGTGTGTCCCTGTGGGGTGAGTGCATGTGTCCCTATAGGGTGTGTATGTGTGTATGTCCCTGTGGGGGGTTGTGGGGTGTGTGTGTGTGTTCTGTGTTGTGTGTGTCTCTTTGTGGTGTGTGTGTGTGTCCCTGTGGGGTGAGTGCATTGTCTATGGTGTTATTGTGTATGTCCCGTGGGGTGTGGGGGTGTGGTGTTGTCCTCTGTGGTGTGGTGGTCTCTTTGTGTGTGTGTGATCCCTGTGGGGTGAGTGCATTTGTCCCTATAGGGTGTGTTGTGTCCCTGTGGGGGGGGTCTGTGTGTTGTTGTGTTTTGTGGTGTGTGTGCTCCTGTGGGGTGGTGCTGTGTTTGTTTTAGGTGGGTGGGTGTCCCATGGGGGGTGTGCTCTCTGTGTTGTGTGTGTCTTTGGTGGTGTGATGTTGGGTCTGCTGAGACCTTTGGGGCGACTTATGACACCTTGCTGTTACTGTGTGCGTGTGGTGTGTATACATGTCCCCATGCGTGGTGAATATCTCATGTTGGGGCCCCACCTTAGTGACTATATGCTGGTATATGCTGTTAGTCTTTGGCGCTATCATTAAGCTCCTCTCATTCACAACTGTCAACTGGTAACTGTCACTTTTTCCCCATTATGTAGATAGGGGCAAAATTGTTTGGTGAATTGGAACGCGCGGGGTTAAAATTTCACCTCACAACATAGCCTATGATGGTCCCGGGTCCAGACGTGTGACTGTGCAAAATTTTGTGGCTGTAGCTGACAGCTGTTGATTTTCCTCCAACACTTTTCCATTCACTTTTTCCCCATTATGTATATAGGGGCAAAATTGTTTGGTGAAGTGGAACGAGCGGGGTTAAAATTTCGCCTCACGACATAGCCTATGACCTCTCGGGGTCCAGATGTGTGACTGTGCAAAATTTTGTGGCTGTAGTTGTTTTTTTCTGTTTTATGATAAAGATAGATAGATAGATAGATAGATAGATAGATAGATAGATAGATAGATAGATAGATAGATAGATAGATAGATAGATAGATAGATAGATAAATGGATAGATAGATGATGGATGGTAGATAATTAGTAGTGTACTTGATGACTGGCATCATCCAGTGCGAAGCTGTAATATATTATCTATATATAGATGTGCTGGGATTGGAGCCAGGATTCATTTATGTGATGAAGCCGATAATTAAAGAGACAATCCACCAGCGGAGGATTTATAGACGTAGCACAGCTGGTTATCCCTATAGATCAATTCATCCTTTGCGTAATGAATAGAATTCCATAACTGCAGTGAAAACTGCCACTCAAGCAAAGCTGTCAAGGGAATCTGTCACCAGGTTTTTGCCACCTAATCTGAGAGTAGCATAATGCAGGGCCAGAGATCCTGATTCCAGCAATGTGTGATTTACTGGGTTACTCAATGTTGTTTTGATAAAATCATTGTTTAATCAGCAGGAGATTATCATTAGAGAACTACTTGGCTGCCAGGTAGTCTGGCATATTCATGAGAGAAAACAGTAATTTTATTAAAATGACAGGGAGCAGCTCAGTAAGTGACACATCACTGGAATCAGGGTCTCTGTCTCTACATCATGCTGCTCTCAGATGGGATGGAAAAAAAACTGCTGATTTAATAGACGGAGGTACAGCCATGCTGGAGTTCACAGGGATGTGTATTATATAATCCCATAATGTTCTAGGATTATATAATATAACCCCCCCTTTATAGGTTTAGTGACTCGGCCCCGCTGCTGCCTATCGCTGTGTGACTGCTCTCGCCCGGCTGATAGTGCAGGAACAATGGTCCTTTGGTTCCCCAGTACATGGTGCCAGATAACGGCAGCCGGTGATGTCATGACGTGACGCATGGCGGTCCCTCCAGGGGACAATGTACAGACATGAGATATGAGGCGCAGCGGGGCCCCTGGAGCGGTGTAATCTCCTGGAGGAACCCCAGGACCAGACATCCTGCACTTTCCAGGCGAAGACGATAAGTAAGAGATACCAAATATCCGCGCCTCCGCTCCCCCTACAGAGCCGGACACCGAAAATACGCCAACAACCTCGTATAATGGAAACTCTGCAGCCTTACAATACGGCATTACGTCTACAGCACAGGTCCGGTTTGTTACAATGTGTCAGTGCAGGGAGAGACAGGGCCAGGTTGGGAAGCTCAGGGGCCCCGATGCAAAAGCTCCAACGGGGCCCCAAATTATTGCAAGACCTTAATATCATTGGGCAGTTGCTATAGGTTAAAGGGGCTTGTGGGGCCCCTAGGGCTCCAGGGCCCGGGTGCGATCGCATCCCTTGCACCTATTGTAGTTACGCCCATGCCGTTAAGTTTCCATGGTCCATCTTTATTAGGCAGCTGTCCCAAATGTGATTCTTTGGGCACAATCCAGACTCGAAAGGGGCAAACGCCACCCACTAATGGCTTGTTCCCGCCAGGACTGGTGCGGAGGCGGCAATAGGCCTACATTTAGGATGGGGATGGGGGGAGGATGTTACTGTATTTGGGTGGGGTATTCCAAAAAATTAATCGCAAAGGGGCCGGAGCTCATGTTTTGGCCTCTATAGGAGGGGCGGCCTAAATGTCCCAAATTTGTCAATTTACATGTTGGTGACACGCCCACTCCAGGGTCAGGGGGTACTCGTTACCGGGCCAGTTCTTGTGGTTCCTTTTGGGAAATTTCAAGGTGGCCACCCAGCTCTGCGACCCTGGCGGTGTCATTTTAATGAAGGGATGATGTTGGGGAAAGTCTGAGGGGATAAGGGTAATTCGTGACGCCACCTGCGGTATGCAGCCAGGGTCGCCGCCGCTGCTGCAGAACCTCTGGGGATGATGACCAGCAGCTTAGATAGTTCCGCTCCCCGCAGGCGGAGCGCATTCCCCAGGGCAATGGAGTGGTTTCCCCGGCTCGTACCTTGGCAGCTGGTCACTCGGTCTGCAGTACCCTCGATGTCTCAGGTGGCCTCCCAGCCGGTGGTCGCCATTAATAAAAGTCTCACACACCACAGCTGCAGTTTCCGTTACTTTTACTTCAAGGTGTGTTAACATGGCCGCCGAGTACAGAGCTCAGGTACCGGTAGCCACGGGTGCTTCTGTGTGTCCCGGACACCATTAAGTCACTCTCCCGGGAGTTGCTCCCTAGGTCGGCCACCTTCCCCAAGATGTGTCAGATGTTCGGCCACAGCTCCCCGTAGAAGTCTGAGGCCTGTATTTTCGGCTCGGGTATGAAGCTTCCCACCGTCTGCAGGGCCGGTCCCTGTGTCCTCCACCAACCCCTCTGTCTCGTCATATTCAGGTGTACGGGGCTCGATGCCTCGTCCGCACCCTTAGGGCTCTTCTCTCCGTCTCTACTGGTCACTTCTTCTCCTCCCGCGGTGAGCATGGTGGTATAGCTTCAACCCACGGAGTCGGCACCACACACACTCCCCTACACTCCTCCGTCAGTTGATGTTACCCCTCCGGTCTCCTACTACTGAACTAATGTGTTTTACACTGTCCCGTCCCCCCTTTGTGGCATGGGTCCTCCCTCAGGGTCCACCCATTGTCCCAGGGGCCTGTCACTATGTGTGTGTTGTGTTGTGGCTTAACCTACCATCCCAACACCTGGAGAACAGGGGCACTACACTTCCTAACCACAGAAGTACAGTACCTCTGGTGGCGGTTTACCTGGAAGGGCGCCACATTGGTACATAAACTTCAGGGGCACAACGTTTAGGGAAGCAAAGGAGGTAGTCACAATCAGGACCCCTGCTACATAATAAGACTTCAATATTGGCTGCCTGGTTACAGATTTTGCATTGGGGCCTAGTAATTAGGCCTCTAGTTTGGACCGCTGTGTGGAAAGTTGACTTGCTGTCCCTTGAAATCGAGGGTCCACAGCATTCTGTCCGTTTTTGGACTGAAGGATCTACAGGTCATCATATTGTGTGTGGGGGGATGTACTGTGAGGACATTATACTGTGTGTGGGGGGAATGTACTGTGAGGACATCATACTGTGTGTGGGGGGAATATACTGTGAGGACATTATACTGTGTGTGGGGGGATGTACTATGGGGACATCATACTGTGTGTGGAGAATATACTGTGAGGACATCATACTGTGTGTGGGGGAATGTACTGTGGGGACATCATACTGTGTGTGGGGGAATGTACTATGGGGACATCATACTGTGTGTGGGGGAATGTACTGTGAGGACATTATACTGTGTGTGGGGGGAATATACTGTGAGGACATTATACTGTGTGTGGGGGGATGTACTGTGAGGACTATTACTGTGTGTGGGGGAATGTACTGTGAGGACATCATACTGTGTGTGGGGGAATGTACTATGGGGACATCATACTGTGTCTGGGGGGATGTACTGTGAGGACATTATACTGTGTGTGGGGGAATGTACTGTGAGGACATCAAACTGTGTGTGGGGAATGTACTGTGAGGACATCATACTGTGTGTGGGGGGAATGTACTGTGAGGACATCATACTGTGTGTGGGGGGATGTACTGTGAGGACATTATACTGTGTGTGGGGGAATGTACTGTGAGGACATCATACTGTGTGTGGGGGAATGTACTGTGAGGACATCAAACTGTGTGTGGGGGAATGTACTGTGAGGACATTATACTGTGTGTGGGGAATTTACTGTGAGGACATCATACTGTGTGTGGGGGAATGTACTGTGAGGACATTATACTGTGTGTGGGGGAATTTACTGTGAGGACATCATACTGTGTGTGGGGGAATGTACTGTGAGGACATCATACTGTGTGTGGGGGAATGTACTGTGGGGACATTATACTGTGTTTGGGGGAATGTACAGTGGGGACATCATACTGTGTGGGGGGAATGTACTCTGGGACATTATACTGGTGTGGGGGGAATGTACTGTGAGGACATCATACTGTGTGTGGGCGGAATGTACTGTGGGGACATTATACTGTGTGTGGGGAATGTACTGTGGGGACATCATACTGTGTGTGAGGGAATGTACTGTGGGGACATCATACTGTGTGTGGGGAATGTACTGTGGGGACATCATACTGTGTGTGGGAGGATGTACTGTGAGGACATCATACTGTGTGTGGAGGAATGTACTGTGGGGACATCATACTGTGTGTGTGGGGGAATGTACTGTGAGGACATCATACTGTGTGTTGGGGAATGTACTGTGGGGACATCATACTGTGTGTGGGGGGGAATGTACTGTGGGGACATTATACTGTGTGTGGGGGAATGTACTGTGAGGACATCATACTGTGTGTGGGGGAATGTACTGTGAGGACATCATACTGTGTGTGGGGGAATGTACTGTGGGGACATCATACTGTGTGTGGGGGAATGTACTGTGAGGACATCATACTGTGTGTGGGGGAATGTACTGTGGGACATCATACTGTGTGTGGGGGAATGTACTGTGAGGACATCATACTGTGTGTGGGGGAATGTAATGTGAGGACATCATACAATGTGTGGGGGAATGTACTGTGAGGACATCATACTGTGTGTGGGGGAATGTACTGTGAGGACATCATACTGTGTGTGGGGGAATGTACTGTGAGGACCAGGGGCGTAACTACAATAGGTGCAGGGGTTGCGATCGCACCCGGGCCCTGCAGCCTAGGGGGGCCCCAAAAGTCCCTTTGGCCCATAGAAAAAGACTAATACTATTAAAGATTAGCAATAATTAGGGGCCCCCTTGGAGCTTTCGCATCGGTGCCCCAGGGCTTGAAGTTACGCCACTGTGAGGACATCACACTGTGTGTGGGGGAATGTAATGTGGGGACATCATACTGTGTGTGGGGGGAATGTACTGTGAAGACATCATACTGTGTGGGGGGAATGTACTGTAAGGACATCATACTGTGTGTGGGGGGAATGTACTGTAAGGACATCATACTGTGTGTGAGGGAATGTACTGTGGGGACATCATGCTGTGTGTGGGGGGAATGTATTGTAAGGACATCATACTGTGTGTGGGGGGGGGAATGTACTGTGGAGGCATCATAAATGTGTGTGAGGGAATGTACTATGGGGATATCATACTGTGTGGGGGGCGAATGTACTGTGGGGACATCATGCTGTGTGTGGGGGGAATGTATTGTAAGGACATCATACTGTGTGTGGGGGAATGTACTGTGAGGACATCATACTGTGTATGGGGGAATGTACTGTGGAGGCATCATACTGTGTGTGAGGGAATGTACTATGGGGATATCATACTGTGTGTGGAGGAATGTACTATGGGGACATCATACTGTGTGTGGGGCGAATGTACTGTGGGGACATCATACTGTGTGTGGGGGGAATGTACTGTGGGGACATCATACTGTGTGTGGGGGAATGTACTGTGGGGACATCATACTGTGTGTGGGGGAATGTACTGTGAGGACATCATACTGTGTGTGGGGGGAATGTACTGTGGAGACATCATACTGTGTGGGGAGGGAGAATGTACTGTGGAGACATCATACTGTGTGGGGAGGGGGAATGTACTGTGAGGACATCATACTGTGTGTGGGGGAATGTACTGTGGGGACATCATACTGTGTGTGGGGGGAATGTACTGTGAGGACATCATACTGTGTGTGGGGGGAATGTACTGTGGAGACATCATACTGTGTGTGGGGATGGGGAATGTACTGTGAGGACATCATACTGTGTGTGGGGGGGAATGTACTGTGGAGACATCATACTGTGTGTGGGGGGAATGTACTGTGGAGACATCATACTGTGTGGGGATGGGGAATGTACTGTGGGGACATCATACTGTGTGTGGGGGAAATGTACTGTGGGGACATCATACTGTGTGGGGGGAGTGTACTGTGGATGGTATTATACTGTGTGTGGGGGGAATGTACTGTGGATGGTATTATATACTGTGTGTGGTATTATACTGTGTGGGTTGGAATGGATGGTGTGAGAGACTGTGGATGTATCCTGTGGCGAGCAGTGTGGGCATTTTACTGTGTGGGTGGGCTGGTGACATTATAGTGTTGGGGGTTGGAGGGTATCATACTGTTGTGTGGCTGTGGGGACATCACATTGTGTGTGAAGCCCTGTGGTGGTCCTGAGAGTGGTACCATGATATGAGGGATATTTCTGTATGGGTGTGTAGAGGACGGGTTGATGTTTGGGACTTGATGCCCTGGTTGTAGTTTGCGCTCTTTTTTGTCCCTTTCATCATCTGGAGGTCTATCCCCTTCCTCCCTACATGTGGGGACATTGGAGCCTCTTCTGCATTATTTCTGTTGTCATGTTTTACCAATGAAGGAAGAGACGGCCATTGCTCCCTGTGCTGAGGATCCAAGATGGCCGCCATCCCATCATAGCGGGTGACATGTGACAGGCCGCCCATCATTAGGGCCCTTTGTCTCGGCGGTGTGGGGCCCGCCTGCAGCCTGTGTCTCCTCACAGCGTCTCCCGCTCATTTCCAATTCCTTCTTCACTTGTCTTTGAAAATGGGGCTTTTAATTAAACCGTAGATTTGAGCTGACAAGTCTGCAATTTGCATATCTGATTAGGAGCGGGCATTACGCTGCGGTCCATCCTTTGAAGCGTGGACATTAACCCTCCAGTGGCTGCAGGGCTGCGAGACAGAGCATGATGGGATAATACAGGGGTGATCAAAACTAGAGAACAATGTGTGATCAACTTGATCTCTTCAGACAGAATGTGATCTACATTGATGAACATTTGTGGTTTTTGTGTATGGGGGGCACCATGCCACTAGAACAACGGAACCCAAAATAACCAAAGGCCTAGAACCCTGATTTTACACAAAACGTGATGATCATAATTAGAGAACAGCAATGACTGTAGACAGGAAGATTAACACTAAATGTCGTGAGGGTTACAACAGTCACCAATCAGTAGGAGGTGTACAGGCCTTTGCTTTAAGTTTACAGGCCTTTGCTGTGAATGACTTAAGCACATCTGCAGCCACAAGACATCACTAGTCTCTCTCTGCTCTGGGGGATTTTGCTCCACTCCTCTTCCAGTCTCTTCCACAGTTCTGTGACTGTTGTGGGTTTCTTGGCCATAACTTTGTCACCAAGGATCTTCCAGGGGTTTTCTATTGGGCTTAGATCAGGTATCTGGGCCGTGGCCATTTCATTGTTTCAATGTTTTCCCCGCTTTGGTGTGACAGGGGACATTGTCCTGCATGAAAATTGCTGATAATTGAGTGCTGAACGCAAGTAAGGAGCCGCGTGTTGTTGGAGAAGGTTGATCACACTTGCATTCACTCTGCCATGTAGCTTTATGAGAGATCCAACCCCTGCAGCAGAAAACATTCCCCAAACCATGACACTTCCTCCACCACCTTTCACTGACTTCTTTACACACTTTGGGTTCAGTCTTTCCCAGTTTGTCGACGAACATCATGTTTCCCATCAGACCCAAATAAATTAAACTTGCTTTCATCACTAAATGAACTGTGGAGCACTGCTCCTCTGTCCACACAACATGCTCCTCACCAAAGGTGTGTCTGGCCTTTTGATTCTTTCTGCTAACGAGAGGTTTGGTCACTGCAGAGTGGGCTTTCAGTCCAAATGCTCTTAAACGTTGTGACACTGTATGACGGGCCAGATCCTTACCCTGTTCAGTGCTGAACTGGCGAGCTATTCCAGCTGCTGTGTTGAATTGATGGAGAATCTCCGCATTATCCTGTCCTCTCTTGCAATTGTCTTTCAAGTGTGACCAGCCTTCTTGGGGACTTGAAAGAGTTTGTGATGATAGATACATTATTCTAGAATCACAGACTTGGAATGACCAACTTCTGCTACTTTGACTGATAGAGACCCCTTTGGCCTCATCTGGACAACCTGCTGCCAGAGGGGTTCAGTCACCATTTTGGCAAAGTGAGTGCAAACTGGAAAGTTAGGCTGCCAGTTATATAGGGTTTGTCATATAATGAAGGCAAATTAGCACCAGGTGCCAGATTAACACCTATGACTTGCAGGTATCTGATGTGTTCTCTAATTTTGATCAGTATCTTCTTCATTTATCTCATTTACATTTTTATTCAGAGCTTTAGAATATCTTCAATTTATGAAATAAGTTTAAAATACTGCAGATTTACTCATGTTAGGATATTTTCACATAACCTTAACATTAAGGGAATTGTGTGTTCTCTCATTTTGATCGCCTATGTATGTATTACAGTGTTATACTGGGCACTGGGTATATTGGGGTAGGGGAGGGCACACTGGGCAGCTGCCTAAGGTTCCTATTGATATGGGGCAACCGGAAACCATCCAATATTACACAGCGAAAGTGTGATGATATAGGACAAATGAATGGCGGTATTATGTAGGCTCTTAAAGAGTATGATGTACACACATGTAGTGGTGTTATGTGAACAGTATATTACAGTGTTATATGGGAATGATATGGCTGTATTATATTGGCTCAGGAAAGAAGAATTAATGCCATACTTACAGCGTATTATAAGGGTTCTTTAAGAGAGTAATATTAAGGCCTCACATAATGGTCACATGTATATGGCGGCATTATCATGGAACTGTAATCTGTGAGATGTGGGGTATTATAGTGAATAGTGAGTGCAGCTCTGGAGTATAATACAGGAGGTAACTCAGGATCAGTAATGTAATGTATGTTACACAGTGACTGCACCAGCAGAATAGTGAGTGCAGCTCTGGAGTATAATACAGGAGGTAACTCAGGATCAGTAATGTAATGTATGTACACAGTGACTGCACCAGCAGAATAGTGAGTGCAGCTCTGGAGTATAATACAGGAGGTAACTCAGGATCAGTAATGTAATGTATGTACACAGTGACTGCACCAGCAGAAGAGTGAGTGCAGCTCTGGAGTATAATACAGGAGGTAACTCAGGATCAGTAATGTATAGTACACAGTGACTGCACCAGCAGAATAGTGAGTGCAGCTCTGGGGTATAATACAGGAGGTAACTCAGGATCAGTAATGTAATGTATGTACACAGTGACTGCACCAGCAGAATAGTGAGTGCAGCTCTGGAGTATAATAAGGATGTAACTCAGGATCAGTAATGTAATGTATGTACACAGTGACTGCACCAGCAGAATAGTGAGTGCAGCTCTGGAGTATAATACAGGAGGTAACTCAGGATCAGTAATGTAATGTATGTACACAGTGACTGCACCAGCAGAATAGTGAGTGCAGCTCTGGAGTATATACAGGAGGTAACTCAGGATCAGTAATGTAATGTATGTACACAGTGACTGCACCAGCAGAATAGTGAGTGCAGCTCTGGAGTATAATACAGGAGGTAACTCAGGATCAGTAATGTAATGTATGTACACAGTGACTGCACCAGCAGAATAGTGAGTGCAGCTCTGGAGTATAATACAGGAGGTAACTCAGGATCAGTAATGTAATGTATGTACACAGTGACTTCACCAGCAGAATAGTGAGTGCAGCTCTGGAGTATAATACAGGAGGTAACTCAGGATCAGTAATGTAATGTATGTACACAGTGACTGCACCAGCAGAATAGTGAGTGCAGCTCTGGAGGATAATACAGGAGGTAACTCAGGATCAGTAATGTAATGTATGTACACAGTGACTGCACCAGCAGAATAGTGAGTGCAGCTCTGGAGTATAATATAGGATGTAACTCAGGATCAGTAATGTAATGTATGTACACAGTGACTGCACCAGCAGAATAGTGAGTGCAGCTCTGGAGTATAGTACAGGAGGTAACTCAGGATCAGTAATGTAATGTATGTACACAGTGACTGCACCAGCAGAATAGTGAGTGCAGCTCTGGAGGATAATACAGGAGGTAACTCAGGATCAGTAATGTAATGTATGTACACAGTGACTGCACCAGCAGAATAGTGAGTGCAGCTCTGGAGTATAATACAGGAGGTAACTCAGGATCAGTAATGTAATGTATGTACACAGTGACTGCACCAGCAGAATAGTGAGTGCAGCTCTGGAGTATAATACAGGAGGTAACTCAGGATCAGTAATGTAATGTATGTACACAGTGACTGCACCAGCAGAATAGTGAGTGCTGCTTTGGAGGATAATACAGGAGGTAACTCAGGATCAGTAATGTAATGTATGTACACAGTGACTGCACCAGCAGAATAGTGAGTGCTGCTTTGGAGGATAATACAGGAGGTAACTCAGGATCAGTAATGTAATGTATGTACACAGTGACTGCACCAGCAGAATAGTGAGTGCAGCTCTGGAGTATAATACAGGAGGTAACTCAGGATCAGTAATGTAATGTATGTACACAGTGACTGCACCAGCAGAATAGTGAGTGCAGCCCTGGAGTATAATACAGGAGGTAACTCAGGATCAGTAATGTAATGTATGTACACAGTGACTGCACCAGCAGAATAGTGAGTGCAGCTCTGGAGTATAATACAGGAGGTAACTCAGGATCAGTAATGTAATGTATGTACACAGTGACTGCAGAATAGTGAGTGCAGCTCTGGAGTATAATACAGGAGGTAACTCAGGATCAGTAATGTAATGTATGTACACAGTGACTGCACCAGCAGAATAGTGAGTGCAGCTCTGGAGTATAATACAGGAGGTAACTCAGGATCAGTAATGTAATGTATGTACACAGTGACTGCACCAGCAGAATAGTGAGTGCAGCTCTGGAGTATAATACAGGAGGTAACTCAGGATCAGTAATGCAATGTATGTACACAGTGACTGCACCAGCAGAATAGTGAGTGCAGCTCTGGAGTATAATACAGGAGGTAACTCAGGATCAGTAATGTAATGTATGTACACAGTGACTGCACCAGCAGAATAGTGAGTGCAGCTCTGGAGTATAATAAAGCTACATATACGATAGATACTTTTCTTTCAATAAGTGAAGTATAATATGGCGGTTCCATTATTTTCGGACGTTCTTCTCTTTCCTCGCGGATTCGCGGCTTCTTTTTATGATTTCTCTTATTCCGGATATAATTCAGATGTTTTCTTGAGGAGCGCGAGAGACATCTCTAGTATAAGAGAGCGCTGCCGAGGAAGAGAGAGAGCGCGGCTCTAATCACAAATCCTCTTCCAAAAATACAACGCAGCTAATTCATTTACAGTTTTAATTAGTTCTCGTTTGCAGGGGGGGGCGGGGGGGGCACTTAGCGCCGAGGGTTTGCAGAGTCGGGGGTGGGGGAGGGGTTGGGGTGGATTTAGAAATGTTACCGGTGAAACCGCGCTTTTTAATTACTACGCTGGGGCCCGGGCCCGGATCTGCTGATGTCTGGGGATCGAGTTAATTAAAATCCGCATTATTTTACTTTTAATTAGTTTCCCTCTTTTGTTTCCTCCTCGCCATATGGCCGTGTCCCGTAGTCAAATTAACTTAATTAAGCTAATTACGCTGATCAGTTTAATTATTCACGAGACTCTGATTGGGTGAGAGGGGAATTTTTTTTCATACCCTGAAGCTTTTTGATTTAAGCTGTCTTCTCCCTCCTCGCACAGAGGAGCGAGCCGGCGAATATTAACCCCGCAGACGCCAGGGCAGGGGCGATCCTGCGGCTGATCAGGGGTTAACCCGGCCCGTCAAGGTCATCAAGGACAAGAGGGCACGGAAAAAAAAACTATTTTGCTGCAAATGTCAACGTCTGTAGGATAAGCGGCCAATGTCGCCGCTTATCTCTATCGAAATATTGTTCCCCTCCAAGGACAAAGCTCCATAACTGACTTCAAGACATTGGAAAAAGCTCCAAGGTCTGCAACATGAGAGCGAGGATGGCTTAAAGGGACAGTAACCTCAAAAAAGGAGAAAAAAGCATTTTCATTTTTCCTTCTTATAATAGTAATATAATTATTAATATTATTATAATATTAATATAATTAATTAAATAATTAATATAAAAAAATAATTAAATAATATTAATAATATTATTATAGCAGCAACATATTCCGCAGCGGTTCATATACAGTCATCAGTGACATAGATATAGAAAATACAATAAGGAAAGCAAATGCAATGACAACCCTGCCCATAAGAGCTTACAATCTACACTGAGATGGTGTGACAGAGTACAGGGGCCTATTAACAATCATGGTCCAGCCATCTTGAGGGAATAGGAAGAGCTGCATGAGCGGCCACCAGCCATTCCTTGGGGTCTGGTGCAGTGAATAGGCTATGTCGATTATGAAGCATCATAGGCCGCCCTAAAAAGATGTCCCTCAAACTATGTAAGTCTAATTTCTTGGGGTAGAGCATTCCAGAGAATTGGTGCAGCTCGGGAGAAGACTTGGAGCCGGGAGTGGGAGGTTCGGATTAGTGAAGATGTTAAGAAAACTTTAAAAATTCCGACTTTCAAGGAATAAAGAGAGAGGAACAAATGATCAGTTTTCATGAAATCACATCCACAGTTCATTACTGCGCAAAAAAAGCAACATTTACTCTACATGTGAACACGGCCTAACGTGGATATGCTGCTCAACTCTGTGGTGGTACATTTTTTTTCTCTATCGGGCTATTATTATTAATTATATTAATTATTATTATTAATATTGATTAAAAAATGCAGATTAAAAAAACATTTTTAATCGATGCTATTCTGTAGAATTATGAAAGTATTAGAAATGTGGATCAAATAAGGGGAGAACGCATAAAGGAAACCCAATAATCTAAGATGGTTATTGTACGGGGTGGTGCACATAAACGCAGCATTTACGTTACATTTTTATATGGGTTTATTAGAGAAAAATTATTACGCCATCCTTGATTTGATCCTTGGGTTGTCGGGTCATTGCAATCCCAGCGACACCAAATATGTCTGTTCATTTGCTGATTTGTGATGTTTTTTCTTTTTTTTGTAGTAATTTTATAGAAAGGAAAAAAAAAAACTTTTTTTCCTCCCTCTAGAATACAAGAACATAGAAATACACTGTAATGTACAATGTATCTCTATGTACCTGTATAGTTAGACATATACAAAATTACCACACTCATATCAAAATATTGGAAGTCCTCAGTGGTTGATACCTTTTAATAGAAACTGAAAAATGGTAAGAACAAGCAAAGGAAGCTTTCGAGACACTATGGCCTCTTCATCAGGCTTAATGATATCTTTCCAGTTCGCCATTAAAAGGTATCAACCACTGAGGACTCTCCTATTCTAATATTTTTCTATCTACTGGCTGACACGGTACAAACATTTTTACCTTATCACACTGATATCAGCACAGCTTGTGGGTGGCTCATTGGTTTAGCAGCAGCTCCTGCCTGCAATTATACAGGTTGTGAGTTTAAGTCCATGGTACGCTCACAAAAATAAGAGAAAATACCATTTTTGCAATCAGATAGAAATTTTCATTTTTTTCAAGTAACGTTATGGTAACAAAACAATCTGATTATTTCTTCACCTGTATAATACAGGGACATAGAGATACACTGCTGTGTACAGATGTAGCTCTATGTACCCATATAATCTGCTTCTGGGTTCACTGCCTGCAATACAGCTCAAGTATACTGAATTCTCCTATTGTCCTTGGTGTGGGCTGAGGCTGGTAACTAGAGTCTGCAAACATGAAGTTCAAGCCTCAGGAAGATGGGCCCCGCCCCCTGTGGAGGAGGAGCTGGCGACGAATGAGAGGAAGTCGGAACAAAGCTCTGACGTCATGGGGCAGTGGCATTGAGCCCTCAAATTGGAACAGTCCTGATGAATCTGGGACATAAACTCTGAAGCCCGGGTTACACTCTTCAATGTCCCAGCGATCCACCAACGATCGGGATCGCTGGTGAGCTGTCACACAGGCAGAGTCACCAGCGATCCGGACCAGAGAGCATGCTAGTATCCAAGGTAAACAGCGGGGAACTAGCGCCGCACGCCGCTTAGTTCCCCGCAGTTTACCTTGGATACCTGCTCCAAGCGTTGTTGTGCGGCGCTAGGAGCTCGCTGATCGTTGGTCTCCCGCTGTCACATGCAGCGATGCTGCGCGTTCAGCAGGCGACCAATAATAGATTTATGAACCGGTTCATAAATCTGCAATCAACGACTCATCGTTGATCGTTGATAGGTGTCACACGCAACGATGTTGTTTAGACATCGCTGCAACGTCACCAAACCGGTCACCAAAACCTGATCATGTGATCAAGGATTTCTAGCCAATTATTCAGTCTGATCTGGATTTTTAGCCGATGATTTCATCTGATCTAGGATTTATCACTGATGGTTCGATCTGATCAGGATCTCCAGCCAACCATTTGATCTGATCTGGATTCTCATGATCATTCAATCTAGGATTCCAGCCGATCACTTGATCTGATCTACGATTTCAGCTGATCATTGATCTGATCATTGATTCTCACTGATCATTCGAATGTGATCAGGATGTCCAGCCGATCATTCGAACTGATCTAAGATTTCTCACGATCATTCAATCTGATCAAGATCTCTAGCTGATTATTCAATCTGATCTAGGACTTCTTCACCATTTGTTTGATCTGATCATGATCTTCAATGGTTAATTCGTCCTGTGATTCCTAGCCAATCAGTCTTTTCGATACTGATGTAGGATTTTTCTCATCAATCTTCGATCTGATCACGGATCTCCAGCAATCTTCGATCGGATCAGGATCTCCAGCGATCATTCGACTGATCCGGATCCCGCGATCATTCGATCTGATCAGATCTCCAGCCGATCATTCGTCTGATCAACGGATCATCCACCGTCTTCGATCGATCACGGATCTCCGCCGATCATGCGATTGATCACGGATCTCCAGCCGGGATCATTCGATTGATCACGATCTCCAGCCATCCATCGATCTGATCACAGGATCTACAGCCAATACATCGTCTGATCTAGGCTTCTATTGACAGTTCGATCTGATCTGAATTCTCAGCAGTCATGAATCTGATCAAGAACTCATTGATCATTGATAGTGAATCGATCAATTAATTCAATCTGATCTAGGATTATCAGCTGATCTTTTGATCTGATTACTGATTTTCACTTATCTTTTAATCTGATCACAGATGGCAAATTGATCATTTGATCTGATTTCTCACTGAACATTCGATTTGATCAGGTATCTCCATCCGATCATTTGTTCTGAGCACAGATCTCTAGCTGATCATTCGATCTAATCAAGAATTTCTATCCGATCATTGACTGTGATCTAGGATTTCTTCCTGATCATCCTAGAGAATCAAGATGTAATAGATTCTTGTTTCTTTTTCTCCATTGGGAATAATTGTCATTGATTTGGCCTCCTCCAAGGTCAGCAGGTGTCCTTTAAATCCAGATAACACAACAGTTACTGTAAGACATTTTACGCCCCTATCTTACAAGGCTGTGATAGATCTTGGAGTGAAATCTTCCTATTCCGACTCACAGCGGTGGCGTCTGCCTTTTGTCGTGCACTTTCTGAACTCTTATAATTAATTTCTGACATTTATATGATATACGGGGGCCATGATGGTCCACTTACTGTAATGCATGACCTCACTGCGCGTAACCCCTGCAATGCTGGAGCACATTTCAAGACAAGCAGATTAGACATGAAAGGAAGGCGGCACTGTAAATCTTACAGGAACCTTTATAATAAGTTTTGCATCATTAAATCCCACCATTTGCAAGACAATTCAGTCTACTTATAGCTGGTATAATGCCTAATAGTTACATTCCAAATATTTAAGCTCCACCCCTGACCCAACACCACCATGCTCCTCCTACTAAGCTCCACCCCAACCCAACACCACCATGCTCCTCCTACTAAGCTCCACCCCTGACCCAAACACCATGTCCTCCTACTAAGCTCTACCCAACCAACACCACCATGCTCCTCCTCTAAGCTCCACCCCTGACCCAACACCGCCATGCTCCTCCTACTAAGCTCCACCCCTGACCCAACACCACCATGCTCCTCCTACTAAGCTCCACCCTAACCCAACACCACCTTGCTCCTCCTACTAAGCTCCACCCCTGACCCAACACCGCCATGCTCCTCCTACTAAGCTCCACCCCAACCCAACAACGCCATGCTCATCGCACAAAACTCCACCCCTACCCAACACCGATATGCCCTCCACTAAGCTCCACCCCTAAACCAACATCGCCATGCTCCTCGGACAAAGTTCCACCCCTATCCTAACACCACCATGCTCCTCCTACTAAGCTCCACCCTAACCCAACACCCCATGCTCCTCGCACAAAGTTCCACCCCTATCCCTAACACCACCATGCTCTTCCCACTAAGCTCCACCCCTAACACAACACCACCATGCTCTCCTACTAAGCTCCACCCCTGACCCAACACCGCCATGCTCCTCCTACTAAGCTCCACCCCAACACCACCATGCTCCTCCTACTAAGCTCCACCCCTGACCCAACACCACCATGCTCCTCCTACTAAGCTCCACCCTAACCCAACACCACCTTGCTCCTCCTACTAAGCTCCACCCCTGACCCAACACCGCCATGCTCCTCCTACTAAGCTCCACCCCAACACCACCATGCTCCTCCTACTAAGCTCCACCCCTACCCAACACCACCATGCTCCTCCTACAAGCTCCACCCTAACCCAACACCACCTTGCTCCTCCTACTAAGCTCCACCCCTGAACCCAACACCGCCATGCTCCTCCTACATAAGCTCCACCCCTGACCAACACCGCCATGCTCCTCCTACTAAGCTCCACCCAACCCAACAACGCCATGCTCATCGCACAAAACTCCACCCCTAACCCAACACCAATGCCTCTCCCACTAAGCTCCACCCCTAACCCAACACCGCCATGCTCCTCGCACAAATTCCACCCCTATCCTAACACCACCATGCTCCTCCCACTAAGCTCCAGCCCTAACCCAACACCGCCATGCTCCTCGCACAAAGTTCCACCCCTATCCTAACACCACCATGCTCTTCCCACTAAGCTCCACCCCTAACCCAACACCGCCATGCTCCTCCCACTAAGCTCCACCCCTAACCCAACACCACTATGATTCTCCCACAAAGCTCCACCCACTTGACCAGTCATTTTGAAAACTGGCAAAAAAAGCTCAATAATGGGGAAAAAACAGCAAATATAACAAAGTAACAAAACTCACACAATTTGCAGAAAGCTGGACTCAGATGAGCTTGTATGTCGCAGGGCAGGACACCTTGAGTATCCAGTATCTCTGTGGCCCTGGATAGGGCCAAGGGTGGACGGCGGGACTCACATCCAGATACACAGGCTTATATTACCCGCAGGTGCCTGAGAAAAACTTGTTAATTCAGATCTTAAGTTTCAAGTGCATCCAGCTGCAGCGGTGGGTGGTCTACAGTTTAGGGTCTTCTGAACGTCGGCTTCGCAGCTATACAAAGATACTTCATTAGTGACAACCTAGATCTCAAGGTTGTTACAGCCTTGTCCCTATATTTAAAGGTATTCACTCTTTCTTAAAGGGGAACTCCATTAATTTCTCTTTTCACAGATAAGTGAATAAGCAAGTTCAATGATGTTTTATGCAGTGAGATGAAGTGTGTGTTATAAGCGAGCAAGCACTGGAAAGGTACAGATGTAAGAAGCACAAAAGCAGTGGAAAGACGTGTATAACAAACACCTTTCTAGTGACAGCTTGCTTATAATATTCTAATTTTACTAGTACTTAAAGTCTCACTTATAACATACAAAAAAAAAATTAAAGTTTGGAAAGATACAGCTGTTATAAGCGAGCGCTGGAAAGATACAGCTGTTATAAGTGAGCAAGTGCTGTAAAGATACAGCTGTTATAAGCGAGCAGGCACTGGAAAGAAACAGCTGTTATAAGCAAGCAAGAACTGGAAATATACAGCTGCTATAAGTGAGCAAACACTGAAAAGAAACAGCTGTTATAAGCAAGCGCTGAAAAGAAACAGCTGTTATAAGCAAGCACTGTAAAGGTACAGCTGTTATAAGCAAGCGCTGTAAAGGTACAGCTGCTATAAGTGAGCAAACACTGAAAAGAAACAGCTGTTATAAGCGAGCGAGCGCTGGAAAGATACAGCTGTTATAAGCAAGAACTGGAAAGAAACAGCTGTTATAAGCGAGCAAGAACTGGAAAGATGTGTATGCTTCATACAACTTTCTACTGCTTTTACACTTTATAACTGCTGTATCTTTCCAGTTCTTGGTCGCTTATAACAGTTGTATCTTTTCTGTGCTTGTTCGCTTATAACAGCTGTATCTTTCCAGTGCTTGCACACTTATAATAACTGGAAAGATGTGTGCTAAGCGAGCAAGCAGTGGAAAGAGGTGTATTTTTATTAAAAGCAAGCATGCAAGTATAGATATTTATATTATATATATACACACGAGCGATCAAGAACATGGCAGATGAATATAGCTAAATGTATACCAGTGAAAGATATTAATCATAAGTAAGCAAGGAGACATATATGTGAGCATACACTAGAAACAAGCAATCTTAGATGAGGTGTATACTGACTGAAGTAGACAAGCAATAGAATGTTCTATATATGAGCACGCAGAGGGAGATGTATAAGCTAGCATAAAGGAAATATACTTGTTTGTGAGAAGCAATCTTAGGAGCTGTAAGTCTATTATATACTTACCTTGCGGCGTCCGTCAGGCACTTCTGCCGTCGTCCTGTCCTCCTCTCACTCGATTGGCCAGCACAAGTTGTGGTGGCCATATTTGGACACCCCAGTAATGGGTGTCCTAATATGGCACCCGCTGGCAGTATCAGACAGCGACGCCACCTGAAAACACCCTGCACATGAACCTGTTGCGGCAGCTTGATGCCAGCCAGCTGCCCGCTTCAAACACCGAGGAATGATTCATGGTGAACAGGACCCGTGGTGATGTCACAGTCATGGGCGAGGCCATGTGCATGTGACAGATCACATGACTGTGACATCATCAAAGGACCTTTAGTTCACATGGAGTGGGAGAGCACAGAAAACAGTGCAGACAGAGGCTCCCCCAGAGCAGACAAGGGGGGGGAGCCACCACCGCCATTGTGATGTCACCCCCTTCCCAATGCGATAGCATCAGACCCCCATATAGTGTAATATAAGAGTAGAAAAGAAATCTGCATATAAAGAAGCACACGGGCTGATGTCTATAAGTTTGCAAGCAATGGATGGATGTATATAGTTGTGTAGGTATAGTGGGGATTGCTTTCCTACATTACCATGCTAACAATGCCGGCAAGGTGGAAGCAAATCCCACAGAATAAACTCAGTTATAGGTGAGCAACAATAGAAATAAGTATATTACAAGCGAGCGGTGCATAGTATAAGTGAACATACGCACCACATGCCTTTTGATGCCATATGGGATTCCCATAGGGCTACAGTATGTGGGACGGCGCCTTGTTTTCTGTTCCCACATCACTTCCTGAGCCGGAGTCGCTCTCACCAGTGATCCGCACACCAGTGCCCGCTCGCCTAATTACTCGCTTCTCCCAGATGACGATATACTATTGTGTAAGTGCATATGTTATATCAGACGCGCCTGTATATACGATCATAGTGATGCGTCACAAGGGGTTAATTAGAACGCAAGCACGTCCAAGCTGCTTTAACCGTATAGGGGGCTCCAGTAGACATAGGGGCTCGTAATGAGGGTCTAACCCACAGATCAGGCATTGAAAGGGTCCGTGCACCAACATCTGCCAGGCAGACAGACAGGAGTCTCAGGCTGGGAACCGGCGAGGGTGGTGAGGCTCATTAGTTTCAACAATCTGAGCTGCAAAAAAGATGAATGCCTCATTAATCCCCACTAATGAACACCTCTCCATTAACGAGCACAGACGCAGAGCGCAGGGCCGGGGGCCGCCATTCATACACCTACCCGTGTTGTGCCTCACAGACATGACTTACCGCACACAAGCAATTAAGGCTTTGGGTTACAGTGCAGCAAAATGCAGCTCATTCCACAGGCCTGAGAGGTAAAAGAGCAAGGAATTGTGATGAGGCCAGATTCCTCCAAGACCCCCCTGAAAGAGCTCAACTAGGCCAAATACTCACATTTATGGCACTGTGTATATACATTACTGATCCTGAGTTACCTCCTGTATTATACTCCAGAGCTGCACTCACTATTCTGCTGGTGCAGTCACTGTGTACATACATTACATTACTGATCCTGAGTTACCTCCTGTATTATACTCCAGAGCTGCACTCACTATTCTGCAGTCACTGTGTACATACATTACATTACTGATCCTGAGTTACCTGCTGTATTATACTCCAGAGCTGCACTCACTATTCTGCTGGTGCAGTCACTGTGTACATACATTACATTACTGATCCTGAGTTACCTCCTGTATTATACTCCAGAGCTGCACTCACTATTCTGCTGGCGCAGTCACTGTGTACATACATTACATTACTGATCCTGAGTTACCTCCTGTATTATACTCCAGAGCTGCACTCACTATTCTGCTGGTGCAGTCACTGTGTATATACATTACTGATCCTGAGTTACCTCCTGTATTATACTCCAGAGCTGCACTCACTATTCTGCTGGTGCAGTCACTGTGTACATACATTACATTACTGATCCTGAGTTACCTCCTGTATTATACTCCAGAGCTGCACTCACTATTCTGCTGGTGCAGTCACTATGTACATACATTACATTACTGATCCTGAGTTACCTCCTGTATTATACTCCAGAGCTGCACTCACTATTCTGCTGGTGCAGTCACTGTGTACATACATTACATTACTGATCCTGAGTTACCTCCTGTATTATACTCCAGAGCTGCACTCACTATTCTGCAGTCACTGTGTACATACATTACATTACTGATCCTGAGTTACCTGCTGTATTATACTCCAGAGCTGCACTCACTATTCTGCTGGTGCAGTCACTGTGTACATACATTACTGATCCCGAGTTACCTCCTGTATTATACTCCAGAGCTGCACTCACTATTCTGCTGGTGCAGTCACTGTGTACATACATTACATTACTGATCCTGAGTTACCTCCTGTATTATACTCCAGAGCTGCACTCACTATTCTGCTGGTGCAGTCACTGTGTACATACATTACATTACTGATCCTGAGTTACCACCTGTATTATACTCCAGAGCTGCACTCACTATTCTGCTGGTGCAGTCACTGTGTACATACATTACATTACTGATCCTGAGTTACCTCCTGTATTATACTCCAGAGCTGCACTCACTATTCTGCAGTCACTGTGTACATACATTACATTACTGATCCTGAGTTACCTGCTGTATTATACTCCAGAGCTGCACTCACTATTCTGCTGGTGCAGTCACTGTGTACATACATTACATTACTGATCCTGAGTTACCTCCTGTATTATACTCCAGAGCTGCACTCACTATTCTGCTGGTGCAGTCACTGTGTACATACATTACATTACTGATCCTGAGTTACCTCCTGTATTATACTCCAGAGCTGCACTCACTATTCTGCTGGTGCAGTCACTGTGTACATACATTACATTACTGATCCTGAGTTACCTCCTGTATTATACTCCAGAGCTGCACTCACTATTCTGCTGGTGCAGTCACTGTGTACATACATTACATTACTGATCCTGAGTTACCTCCTGTGTTATACTCCAGAGCTGCACTCACTATTCTGCTGGTGCAGTCACTGTGTACATACATTACATTACTGATCCTGAGTTACCTCCTGTATTATACTCCAGAGCTGCACTCACTATTCTGCTGGTGCAGTCACTGTGTACATACATTACATTACTGATCCTGAGTTACCTCCTGTATTATACTCCAGAGCTGCACTCACTATTCTGCTGGTGCAGTCACTGTGTACATACATTACATTACTGATCCTGAGTTACCTCCTGTATTATACTCCAGAGCTGCACTCACTATTCTGCTGGTGCAGTCACTGTGTACATACATTACATTACTGATCCTGAGTTACCTCCTGTATTATACTCCAGAGCTGCACTCACTATTCTGCTGGTGCAGTCACTGTGTACATACATTACATTACTGATCCTGAGTTACCTCCTGTGTTATACTCCAGAGCTGCACTCACTATTCTGCTGGTGCAGTCACTGTGTACATACATTACATTACTGATCCTGAGTTACCTCCTGTATTATACTCCAGAGCTGCACTCACTATTCTGCTGGTGCAGTCACTGTGTACATACATTACATTACTGATCCTGAGTTACCTCCTGTATTATACTCCAGAGCTGCACTCACTGTGTACATACATTACACATCTTGTAAACCTGATTATATGATCAGTTGATATCACATGGAAATATGTGATATAAAACATTTATTATTGGGGCTGGGAAATAACCCAAGTGCACTTAGTCAGTTAAAGACCATTATATATAGTCAGCCTCTCAGCAGCCCAAATAGGTAGATAACACCACAAGAGATTTAATTTGACTACATGTGTGATATCCCTTTAAGAATAACTGAAACAAGGACGCTATTTTTAAAGGGGTTTTTTTTGCAGCTCGGATCGGATCAGCTGCTCCAGACTCAGTGATCGTTGCCTCGTGTCTTCCCAGAAGTATCACCGGGGTCACGTGCCGTCGTGTGGGGAGTGCAGAAGTGGGAGCGCTGCAGCTGCTGCACCCCGACAATGTGTGACCAGTTTATAGAGGATGGAGGGAAGCAGAATTACCCTCCACTGCTGAACTCCTCACCCAACACTTGTTTAATATGATCATTATTGGATCCATCGATCTGCTGATCACAAGCGCCCAGGCTCAGTAACTCTGCTGTGTCCCTATAGCTCCCCTACAGGCAGGCTGGGGTATTACAGTCCATAAACATCAAAAAAAAAAAATTTTTTAATTTTCTTAATCACTCGCCATCAGTTTTGCATGAAGCTTCCACCTTACACATATGGGGAAAAAATGCTTGTTTTAACAGCTTAATTAAAGAGACTTTGTGAAGCGGTTGCCATGGAAACCTTTTTTTTATTATTCAATATAAGGATCAAAATCTTTTGTTACAAAACTCTTTCTTGCCCCAGGACTGAAAGCGACAGAAAAAAAAAAAAACCCACGACCGGGATCTGAACAATAAAACACAACACTTTGCCTCCTAAATTATTTACATTCCAGAGCACCCCGGGGTGTCGCAGGAGGGACAGATGTGCCCAAAATATACTGAATATCATCATCAGCTCAAGATGGGAGACTGAAAAATGGAAACATTTTTACTTTTTTTTTTTTTTTTTTTTTAAGAAATTGAAATAAAAATTAACAGTCTTGGGTTAAAGGGGGTCTCTGACTGAGTGATTGTGAATTGTCATTTTTGGGACCCCGGGAAGGTTCTTGTGACCATATCTGGTCCTTGACAGCTTACATTTATATAGAACGGCGCAGACCTGCACCAAGGGACATAGATGATGCAGGAACTGCGTCAATAAACTTTATTTATAAGGTACAAACATATCAACTACAGGACCTGTCATGTCGTTTTTGTCATTACAGTGCCCCCAATGTGTTTTAAATGATGAAATGTGCATCACTAACATGGTATTTTAAGAAAAAAATTGCACATATTTATCTTAAAAAAATATAAATAAACTATATGCCATGGTGACTGCTCACACAGACCTGGCTTCAGTCATAGGGAAGGTGAGTGCACACACAGACCTGGCTTCAGTCATAGGGAGGTGACTGCACATACAGACCTGGCTTCAGTCATAGGGGAGGTGAGTGCACACACAGACCTGGCTTCAGTCATAGGGGGAAGTGACTGCACACACAGACTGGCATCAGTCATAGGGTAAGGTGACTGCACACACACTTGACTTCAGTCATAGAGGAGGTGACTGCACACACAGACTTGGCATCAGTCATTGGAGAGGTGAGTGCACACACAGACCTGGCTTCAGTCATAGGGGAGGTGACTGCACATACAGACCTGGCTTCAGTCATAGGGGAGGTGAGTGCACACACAGACCTGGCATCAGTCATAGGGTAAGGTGACTGCACACACACCTGACTTCAGTCATAGAGGAGGTGACTGCACATACAGACCTGGCTTCAGTCATAGGGTAAGGTGACTGCACACACACACACCTGGCTTCAGCCATAGGTGAGGTGACTGCACACACAGACCTGGCTTCAGTCATAGGGGAGGTGACTGCACACACATATCTGGCTTCAGTCATAGGGGAGGTGACTGCACACACAGACCTGGCTTCAGTCATAGGGAGACGCTTTTCTTACTATAGTCACTGTCACTCAAATTAAGCTATAATCCCACACATATTGTAATGGAGTGCAATCACTGTAGGTGCTCAGAATAGCAGAACTGAGTTAAGGCTCTGTGGTGATGTCACAACCATGTGACCATAACGGGCAAAGTTAAGCAGGCCTGGAGTGAAGAATATGTGGGCTTAGCTCTACCCATTAGTTACATAGTTGTGACATCACCACAAGTCATGCAGGAATTCAGTCATGCCAAGCTCTGCCCATTAAGATGGTCCTGACCAGTGGCGTAACTTGAAGCTCATTGGCCCCGATGCAAAAGCTCCAACGGGGCCCCCAAATATTGAAAATCTTTAATAACATTAGTCTTTTTCTATAGGCCAAAGGGACTTTTGGGGATTTCTAAACTTCAGGGCCCGGGTGCGATTGCAACCCCTGCACCTATTGTAGTTATACCCCTGGTCATGACATCACCACAGGTCTTTCACCACTTTTTCAATGCGGAGCTTTGCCCATTATGGTTCCATTCTCACAGAACCTGTGTCACAATCATGTGATTAATGGGCGGGGCTCAGTATAGCAAAACTATAGAAGGACCTATAGTGCTGTCACGGCTATGTGACCTTAATGGGCGGAGCTCAGCATGAGTTAAATTCCGCAGGGCTGTCAATATATTACAATGCAGGGGGTGTAACAAAGTTCAAAAAATATCCTGCTTGAATTTGAGTGACAGCAAGCAAAATCGCCTATGACTGAAGCCAGGTCTGTGTGTGCAGTCACCTCCCCTATGACTCAAGCCAGGTCTGTGTGTGCAGGTCACCTCCTCTATGACTGAAGCCAGGTCTGTGTGTGCAGTCACCTCCTCTATGACTGAAGCCAGGTCTGTGTGTGCAGTCACCTCCCCTATGACTGATGCCAGGTCTGTATGTGCAGTCACCTCCTCTATGACTGAAGCCAGGTCTGTGTGTGCAGTCACCTCCTCTATGACTGAAGCCAGGTCTGTGTGTGCAGTCACCTCCTCTATGACTGAAGCCAGGTCTGTGTGTGCAGTCACCTCCTCTATGACTGAAGCCAGGTCTGTGTGTGCAGTCACCTCCTCTATGACTGAAGCCAGGTCTGTGTGTGCAGTCACTTTGCAGAGGACCTGTCACCCCTTGTGGCAAACTAAATTTAGCACTGAATGCAGCATGTCTGCTGCATTCACGGAAGGGGTCCCCCATGTCTCTAGCCCCCGTTAGCTTTAAAAAAAATAAAAAAGACTTTAGAAACCTTACAGTTAAGAGGTCGCCTGGGTGGGATCCTATTAAGAGGTCCTGGCTGCTGGCCCTCCCTCCCTGCATTCTCCTTGTGTTCCTAGAAGGTCCCAATAGTCACTTTGGCCTATAGAAAGACTAATGCTAGCAAAGATTTGCAATAATTGGGGGCCCCAATTGAGCTTTCGCAACGGGGCCAACGAGCTTCAAGTGCCATCACTGCCTTGGGTATGAAGACCAAATAATTGGGCCGGGGACAGTTGGAGGCCATAATACAGCTATAATTAGGTATAATATCCAAGAAAACATAAGAAACCACAGTCCATACGACAACCTGTCAGTGCACCTGCCATTGCAGGGAGAGAGCATAATATAAAAAAAACAGTTTTAGAATGAATTAAGCAGGGGCGTGACCCAAGCTGGGCTGAACCAATCTGGCCGAGATAAGCAGGGGTGTTTTATCATTTGACTATCTCGCCAATCAGCCTTCTCCTTCGTCAATTAAGCTGGTCGTCAACAATGTAAACCTCCCCTCGATAAGTGGCAGTGCTATCAGAGATGGAAATAACCGCTCAGAGCCGACCTCCCCCAGATAAAGAGACGGAGGCATTTGACAGCTTGTTTAGTTCTTTTTTAATCCTATCTATCCACTTTTGGCCGCACCTCCCACGGTGCCGCTTTCAAACAGAACAAAAACTTTTATAGACAACATAAATAAAACAATCTGGAAAATACAAAAATATTTATAGAGTGCTGACAGTGTATGCAGTGCTGTACAGGTTAAGGAAGCAAAGGCGAGTGGGTATGTGGGGGGCGGGGGCGGTAAGACTGGAGGGCGGTTTATACTTGATATAATCCGCAATACATGTGACTATACGTCAACAACTTCCAATTGGAGGAAGAAAACAATTCAATAAGAAAAAAAATCAACACTTTTTGGGAACCAGCTCCGTGGGGGAGTGTCCCAAGTCAGGATAAACCATCTGGCTGAGATGCATGGGGGTGTTTTTCATATAGTTAGCTTAGCACTCAGCCATTTCTAAGCGGACCCAAAATCTGTATGAGGGAAATGGTCAGAAGAACTAATATGGCAGCACCTAGAGTCCACATGTCCTGGGAAGTCTTAGCGCAATACCCACAAGTAGACCATGGAGATGCAAGATAATGTCCACCTTAATCAACCACAACCTTTTGAGCAGACTCAGATACAATCTTAAACCATTGTGGTGCTCCATGCTGTTTGTTTCCTTTTAGGCAATACCAAACCATTGTAATCATGGGGTGGTGCCAAGACCGTACCCCCAACCTCTCCTCCTCTGCCAGGACCCCATCCAGCGACGTGAGCACCATGGTGAGCTTCTAACGTGGCGACTTCTCATTTGCTTTGATTGGTTTGTCCATGTGTGATGTCATCAGTGATGTCATGAGGATTTACAAGTACTATATACATAATTAACATTTGCCTTTAACATTCACCAAAGTCCAAAAAGGCAAAAAAAAAAAAAAATCATCTTCAGGCTGTTACTTTGCAAAATAATTCTCTTTTTACAAGTCATTTACAAGTTCTTAATCCTCCTCCGGTTTGGACCCGGCGCAGCCGCCATGAATGAAGCCGGATGTGTGCGGACACCAGACGAAGACAAGCGAAACTTGGAGTATATAATATATATATATTTATAGATATTTCTATATTTCAACAATGTGTCTCCGAAGAAATATTAACAGAAGGCACAGAGGATACGCAGCTCCCGCTCACTAACAAACCTGCAACGAGATGAGAGGAGAAAGCTTAGCGCAAACCTGAAATGCGTAATGCACAGCATTCTGGGAGATGTAGCCTTCTCTATATATCTAGTACTAGCTGTAAAGCCCAGCAATGCTCGGGCATAGTATCTAACTATGGAGGGCTGTAAGGCTGCATTATGCCATACGGAGGCTGTAAGGCTGCATTATGCCATACGGAGGCTGTAAGGCTGCATTATGCCATACGAGGGCTATAAGGCTGCATTATGCCATACGGAGGGCTATAAGGCTGCATTATGCCATACGGAGGTGCTATAAGGCTGCATTATGCCATACGGAGGGCTATAAGGCTGCATTATGCCATACGGAGGGCTATAAGGCTGCATTATGCCATACGGAGGGCTATAAGGCTGCATTATGCCATACGGAGGGCTATAAGGCTGCATTATGCCATACGGAGGGCTATAAGGCTGCATTATGCCATACGGAGGGCTATAAGGCTGCATTATGCCATACGGAGGGCTATAAGGCTGCATTATGCCATACGGAGGGCTATAAGGCTGCATTATGCCATACGGAGGGCTATAAGGCTGCATTATGCCATACGGAGGGCTATAAGGCTGCATTATGCCATACGGAGGGCTATAAGGCTGCATTATGCCATACGGAGGGCTATAAGGCTGCATTATGCCATACGGAGGGCTATAAGGCTGCATTATGCCATACGGAGGGCTATAAGGCTGCATTATGCCATACGGAGGGCTATAAGGCTGCATTATGCCATACGGAGGGCTATAAGGCTGCATTATGCCATACGGAGGGCTATAAGGCTGCATTATGCCATACGGAGGGCTATAAGGCTGCATTATGCCATACGGAGGGCTATAAGGCTGCATTATGCCATACGGAGGGCTATAAGGCTGCATTATGCCATACGGAGGGCTATAAGGCTGCATCATGCCATACGGAGGGCTATAAGGCTGCATCATGCCATACGGAGGGCTATAAGGCTGCATCATGCCATACGGAGGGCTATAAGGCTGCATCTATGCCATACGGAGGGCTATAAGGCTGCATTATGCCATACGGAGGGCTATAAGGCTGCATTATGCCATACGGAGGGCTATAAGGCTGCATTATGCCATACGGAGGGCTATAAGGCTGCATTATGCCATACGGAGGGCTATAAGGCTGCATTATGCCATACGGAGGGCTATAAGCTGCATTATGCCATACGGAGGGCTATAAGCTGCATTATGCCATAGGAGGGCTATAAGGCTGCATTATGCCATATGGAGGGCTACAAGGCTGCATTATGCCATATGGAGGGCTACAAGGCTGCATTATGCATATGGAGGGCTAAAGGCTGCATTATCATATGGAGGGCTATAAGGCTGCATTATTTATATGGAGGTCTATAAGGCTGCATTATGTTATATGGAGGCTATAAGGCTGCATTAGTTATATGGAGGGCTATAAGGCTGCATTATGCTATATGGAGGGCTACAAGTCTGCATTATACTATGTAGATAATCCCACCCCATAAAGGGGCATGGCTACGTAGTGTGGGCGGTGCATGAAGTTGGTGGGGTTATGTGGATTGGGCAGGGCTATGATACATACACTCAGCTTTATATATTAGATTGTGTACGTCTCCCACAACGCAGAAAATTAAACAATGAACAGGGGAATGTGATTATTTCGTTTAAAAAAAAAAAGCCTCGTCCCAAGAGCTTACACGTACTTTCTGGTCAGGCAGCATGGGGCCACTCTGAAGGGGGTTATTCTGCAAAGGATTTAAGTGTCCGTTAAGGAGCCCCGAGGGCCGGTCGTGTTCGCAGAAGATGGTGCCGTTGACATAGTGGAACCTGTCTCCCGGTACCAGTCTATTCCTACACGTGGCACATGTGAAGCACTAAAGGAAAAAAGGAAGCAAAAAATAAGTTGTACTTCTCCTTTAAGAGAAGCATTGACTTTATTCATCTTCAGATGTATTGGACAAGGGGAAAAGGCGCCATTTCTCTTTAAGTGGAAAAATAGATTCCTACATTTTAGGAATTCTTACCTTTAGATGATAGACGCTGCCCTGTGCCCGCATCACCATCTCGCTGGCGGGGATGGACTGGCCGCACGCACTGCACGCCCCGCTACTCCCAAATAACCTGCCATAGAGGAACACAAGCGGCATTACATATAGTGACGATATAAGAGGACCCGTACAAGAGCGATCACCGGACGTCACACCGCATTGATCAGCGCATCCATCACCATCCAGAGGGAGAAGCAATCACCAAATGTGATTTAAAGGGTCATTTAAATAGACACTAATGTTACGGGGCCATTACTGACCTCTGACCCCACCCATCACAATGTACATGATCTGTTTCCACATCACAGGTATTTAGTATATACCCACAAAGTGTCCGTATGGACAGTCCAGAAATGATACAGAGGCGCCAAGAGAGACGCTGGGTACAGAGATCTACCCCAGACACCAAGAGATAGCACAGGGGTCCGGATATACACTAAACACATGATCAAGAGGGTCCAGGAAAGATACACCCAGAACTCTACAAGCAGACCAGACCCAGAGGAGGGGAAAGGGGGAGGGCAAAAGCAGACCAGACCCAGAGGAGGGGAAAGGGGGAGGGGCAAAAGCAGACTGGCCCCAGGGGAAAGGGGGAGGGGCAAAAGCAGACCAGGCCCCCGAGGAGTGGGGAAGGGCGAAAAAGCAGACTGGACCCCAAGGGAGGGAAGGGGGCAAGCAGACCGGGCCCCGAGGAGGGGGGAGGGGCAAGCAGACCAGACCCCAAGCAAGCTGAACCTGTAGGGGGAGGGAGAGCCGGCAGATCTTCCATTACCAGATGAGGAGCATCTAGATATATCTGATATACCCATACAGACCTGAGTCTATACACAGGGGAGTATCCTCGTTTTTCTACTGTCAGTATCACGTCTTTTTCCTTTATGTATGATTAAAAGATTTATTTGCATGAAACACTCTAAAGCCCCCGTCACACCTGGCGAATGGGCTGGGGATGTCGGCGGCGACTGGCGGGTGCACGCACGTTTTTGGCTCGCCGCCAACGTCACCGTCCATCATTTATATGGGGCAACACCTTCAGCCCCGCGCCGGCGAGCTGTCAGGCAGCATCACCGCCGGGGTGTCTGAAAACCCCAGCCTATGGCTCCCATCGCCTGTCAGGTCGCCGGCGGCCGGTTACATGGGGCAATGTGTGCACATCGCCCCAGATCGGTCGCCTGGTTTCAGAGCACTTCTCTGAAACCAGGCAACCGCCCGGCACCGCCGACATCGCCCCTTTACAAGAGGCGACTTAGGGGCGATGACGCCGGCGATAGGCCACGCCCCCACGTCGCCTATAATGGGCGGCGATGTCGCCCCGTGTGACGGGGGCTTAAGTGTCCTCCAATTTAAAGTTGCCAATTCACCCCAGAAGGTTGATAGGTTCTCAACTGGGGTTCAGTGCAAGTTACGCGCTATATGTGGGTTTGGTACTAACCATACAGACCTGAGCAGCATCCAGAATCTCAGATGTCTACACAGACCTGCAGGACACACACAATATACTACCCATAGAACTGAGGAGCCCCCAAATGTCTTACAAACCAAGGGTGCAATGCCTTTCATGCCCAAATATATTTCCCCTCACATCCACGCAGACGCTCCATCACCAGCACACATCCATACAGACGCCATGCACGCTCCATCACCAGCACACATCCATACAGACGCCAAGGACGCTCATCATCAGCACACATCCATACAGACGCCATGCACGCTCATCATCAGCACATCCATACAGACGCCATGCACGCTCATCATCAGCACACATCCATACAGACGCCATGGACGCTCATCATCAGCGCACATCCATACAGACGCCATGGACGCTCATCATCAGCACACATCCATACAGACGCCATGCACTGCTCATCATCAGCACACATCCATACAGACGCCATGGACGCTCATCATCAGCGCACATCCATACAGACCCATGCCGCTCATCATCAGCACATCCATACAGAGCCATGGACCTCATCATCAGCACACATCCATACAGACGCCATGGACGCTCGTCATCAGCACACATCCATACAGACGCCATGGACGCTCATCATCAGCACACATCCATACAGACGCCGTGGACGCTCGTCATCAGCACACATCCATACAGACGCTGTGGATGCTCGTCACCAGCACACATCCATACAGACGCCGTGGACGCTCCATCACCAGCACACATCCATACAGACGCCATGCACACTCATCATCAGCACACATCCATACAGACGCCATGGACGCTCATCATCAGCACACATCCATACAGACGCCGTGGACGCTCCATCACCAGCACACATCCATACAGACGCTGTGGACGCTCGTCATCAGCACACATCCATACAGACGCCATGCACACTCATCATCAGCACACATCGATAGAGACGCCATGGACGCTCGTCATCAGCATACATCCATACAGACGCCATGGCCGCTCCATCACCAGCACACATCCATACAGACGCCGTGGACGCTCGTCATCAGCACACATCCATACAGACGCCATGCACACTCATCATCAGCACACATCGATAGAGACGCCATGGACGCTCGTCATCAGCACACATCCATACAGACGCCATGCACGCTCCATCACCAGCACACATCCATACAGACGCCATGCACACTCATCACCAGCACACATCCATACAGACGCCATGGACGCTCGTCACCAGCACACATCCATACAGACGCCGTGGACGCTCCATCACCAGCACACATCCATACAGACGCTGTGGATGCTCGTCATCAGCACACATCCATACAGACGCCATGGACGCTCCATCGCCAGCACACATCCATACAGACGCCATGGACGCTCATCAGCACACCTCCATACAGACGCCGTGGATGCTCGTCATCCGCACACATCCATACAGACGCCGTGGACGCTCCATCACCAACACACATCCATACAGACGCCATGCACGCTCATCAGCACACCTCCATACAGACGCCGTGGATGCTCGTCATCCGCACACATCCATACAGACGCCGTGGACGCTCCATCACCAGCACACATCCATACAGACGCCATGGACGCTCATCAGCACACCTCCATACAGACGCCGTGGATGCTCGTCATCCGCACACATCCATACAGACGCCGTGGACGCTCCATCACCAGCACACATCCATACAGACGCTGTGGACGCTCCATCACCAGCACACATCCATACAGACGCCATGGACGCTCCATCACCAGCACATCCATACAGACGCCGTGGACGCTCATCATCAGCACACATCTATACAGACGCCATGCACGCTCCATCACCAGCACACATCCATACAGACGCCATGGACGCTCATCATCAGCACATCCATACAGACGCCATGGACGCTCATCATCAGCACATCCATACAGACGCCATGGCCGCTCCATCACCAGCACACATCCATACAGACGCCATGCACGCTCCATCACCAGCACACATCCATACAGACGCCATGGACGCTCCATCACCAGCACATCCATACAGACGCCGTGGACGCTCATCATCAGCACACATCTATACAGACGCTGTGGACGCTCCATCACCAGCACACATCCATACAGACGCCATGGACGCTCCATCACCAGCACATCCATACAGACGCCATGGACGCTCATCATCAGCACATCCATACAGACGCCATGGCCGCTCCATCACCAGCACACATCCATACAGACGCCATGCACGCTCCATCACCAGCACACATCCATACAGACGCCATGGACGCTCATCATCAGCACATCCATACAGACGCCATGGACGCTCATCATCAGCACATCCATACAGACGCCATGGACGCTCGTCACCAGCACACATCCATACAGACGCCATGGACGCTCATCACCAGCACACATCCATACAGACGCCATGGACGCTCATCACCAGCACACATCCATACAGACGCTGTGGATGCTCGTCATCAGCACACATCCATACAGACGCCATGCACGCTCATCATCAGCACACATCCATACAGACGCCATGGACGCTCCATCACCAGCACACATCCATACAGACGCCATGGCCGCTCGTCACCAGCACACATCCATACAGACGCCATGGACGCTCATCATCAGCACACTTCCATACAGACGCCATGCACGCTCCATCACCAGCACACATCCATACAGACGCCATGGACGCTCATCATCAGCACACATCCATACAGACGCCATGGACGCTCATCATCAGCACACTTCCATACAGACGCCATGCACGCTCCATCACCAGCACACATCCATACAGACGCCATGGCCGCTTGTCACCAGCACACATACATACAGACGCCATGGACGCTCGTCATCAGCACACATCCATACAGACGCCATGGACGCTCGTCACCAGCACACATCCATACAGACGCCATGGCCCGCTCGTCACCAGCACATCCATCCTCTGCGCCTCCAGGAGGTTTCATTCTCTTATTTCCCTAAAAGCCATTTATGCAAAACTCGGCTTATGTTTTACCGTCAGGTCTGGCAGCTTCATCCCAGTAAACAGTCGGCCATCGGGACACATTTTATTGTGTAAACAGCTTCATTTTAATATTCCTATCCTCACTGTGGCCATAGGCAAACTATGTGGCAGCAGCACTACAAGTCTCAGATCGCCCTCCACATCTGTTCTATAACAAAAGCTGTGGTCCGGCACAAGGCACAATGTCAAGCTCCGGCTGTGTGACGGCTGCCGGCTGGGACTTGTAGTTCCACTCAGTAATATTGGGATGAGCGGCTTTCCCTTCCCTGTTGACAGCCGGTGCGGAGGTGATGGGGCGCTCACATCAGATGAGCGTTATCGATTATTCCTGCCTGATTGTGGCGTAATCTCACACTCCCGCTGCCCTGCAGCTGAAACACAAATTAATTGCCAAGACCTTCAGACTATGAAGAGTGCGTCCCGGGAGGCCCATAAATGTCCGATCTATGAGGAAGATGCGGCGTGCAACATCATTATACATTACCCACAGAGGGACGCCTCGTATACGGGACGGACGGCATCAAACGCCCGGTAATTACATCTGTGTCTTCCATATATAGACAGGTGCCCTTTAAATTATAAGAGAACTCCAACCTCAAGAATACCTGTGGGGGTCTGCACCAGGTTGTTATATTTCTGTGTATATTATATATAGTAATTCATTATATTACAGTACTCGCTATCCCCGGAGGTCCCAGAGGCCGATCACGTGGACCTCCGCACCATTCACTACAAGGTGGTGCAGAGCACCGCACTCCGGATCACTGTGCAAAGGGAAAGGCTCCACGAAACCATATGTGGGAAGATCCCGTCGATCTCTATGCCACTGACGCAACAGTGGTGAATACACTATGATTTTCATCTGGATTTAGGGCAGAGAACCCACAAGTATCAGCAAAGTGGATAAAATTATACCATATTCAGGTGAGAAAGACACAACCGCAGCTATAACTGGGTACCGTCAACAGTTTCGAGAGTGATCATCATAAGCAGCAACAGAAGATATTAGATTATATACATACACACCCAGACCAAGCCAATCAACGACCCCCCCCTCCCAAGACAAAGCCGATGAGTGAACCCCAGAAAAGCGATCGGCGAAACACACCCCAGAAAAAGCCGATCAGGCGAAACACACCCCAGAAAAAGCCGATCGGGCGAAACACACCCCAGAAAAAGCCGATCGGGCGCGAAAACACACACCCAGAAAAAGCGCCGATCCGAAGAGGGAAACACACCACAGAAAAAGCCGATCGGGGAAACACACCCCAGAAAAAGCCGATCGGGAGAAACACACCCCAGAAAAAGCCGATCGGGGAAACACACCCCAGAAAAAAGGCCACGATCGGGAGAAACACACCCCAGAAAAAGACGATCGGGCGAAACACACCCCAGAAAAAGCGATCGGGCGAAAACACACCCCAGAAAAAGCTGATCGGGCGAAACACACCCCAGAAAAAGTCAATAGTGCGAAACACACCCCAGAAAAAGCCGATCAAGCGAAACACACACCCCAGACAAAGCCGATCGCGCAAAATCCCCCTTCCTCAAGATAAAGATGATCAACAAAACACACCCCAGACAAAGCTGATTGGGCAAAACGCAAGTTTTTAGATGCCATGTATCCACTGTGAGTAAAACAAGTATAATGAAACCAAGCTACTAGAAGATCACCATCTCTGGATTTCTCCAGCACTTTTTATACGATTACCTTTACGAAGCAATACCCCAAATGTCAGGAGGGAGCAATACTGCCCCCATCTACGAAACGCCTGGGTGTCTGATAATATTGGTATTATTAATACAGAGGGTTCCTAGAGGGATGAATCTACCCATCCACAGATATGTGCATATATATGAGTAGGTGTTCTATATTACACACACATCAGATATATATGGTTCATTACATACACACACGTCCGTATAGAGCTATAGCTCTAACATTGGCCCCGATCAGACCCCCCCCCCCCCATCTTGAGACAGAATAGACGGCAGCAAACACAGTGGAATGAAATGTACACAGCGTCTCCGATGTGTCTAAGGGGGGGGCAGGGGGGTCCTTCTTTCTATTAAATGAGTTTCTCTCTTTATTAAATGTTTTCCCTGCGTCTCCTTGAAGATCTCGTCTGAATCGGCCGTGTAATTGATGTGAGTTTGCCTTTAATATCCTGTTCTCTGGCTCTTTGACACAGTCCTAGTGCAGCCGCCAAAGTGCCGTCCAATCTAATAAAAGGCCGCGCGTAATGAATTTTCGATCTTAATTTAAACAGTAATTTAAGCGGCCGAGGAGAGGAGGAGGAGGAGGAGGAGGAGGAGGAGGAGGATGAGCCAGGGACAGCGCTGCTCCAGGGAATACAATCCTCATGCAGATCAAGCCCTCGGCCTCTTACTGTGATCTATTATCCTGTTTAAATAAAGTTTATTGAAGTGAACACTTCATTATCTTTTCCCTAGCAACCGGTTACCGAGGGGGGCCTGGTAGTCGAGGCCCGAATTGATGATGGTCCTTGTCAATAAACTTTATTGAAAAAGAAAGTGGGCATTGTCGGACTATGTCCACACTACATAACAAGTCCATATATTGGGAGTACTACAATGAACGGTGTCCACCATGACACCGCGGGGGACAAAATATAGTCATTGGTCTACCTAAGTTGTCCAATAATAGAACATTCCTTTAAGTCCACACCCCGGAGGTGTAAAATTAAAGTAACCGCTCACAGCTTACACCCCCTTAATTTAAAAGGTGACGTCCATGTGTCCCCTCCCTTTAAGCAGCCACCTCGATTTAACCCTTTGTATTCTCCCCTGATTTAGAGATTATGGACTTTAGATAAAGAATGAACGGGGAAGAGGGGGTGGGGGGGGGGGGAACCATTGGGGCAGAAAGTGTTAATACATTCGGCTTTGGGGGAGGGGCGGAGTTGATAATTTTGGAGCTTTCTGCGCCCTCCCGGTGAGGAGCGGAATTGAACTTAATAGAAAATAACAGGGGCTTAATTGATGCCATATGTTTCAATATTGCCAACAGGGAACTTCACCTGCCAAGTGGGAGCGGGGAAGGACGGGGGGAGCGATTCGGGGGTCACAAGGCCTGTACCAGAATTAATATCCAAGGACCCTTTGTGTTGATGCGACTGAGGGGCGTCTGGGAGGGGGGGGGGGTGAATCGGGGGCTTACACTGGGGCTGTGATTTGCAATGGTTGCACAATAACGGAGTATATGAGAAGTATTGCCCCCTGCCGTGGGACAGAGAGGCAGATCCCAGAGTGGGCTGAAGGGGGCGCTCCTGCTAAAATCACCAGAACTTAACACAGTAATCTTACTTTTAGGCACATTAGTGACGCCCCCTGCAGGAGCCGCAATAGCCGCCATATTGGTCTACACTCAGCTCTTCCATAGACACAATCTCAGCTTTTAACCCCCAAGCAGATCAGTGGGAGATGAATAAACTGTAAGAAGGAGGGGTGTACAAACTTTAACGTGATCAGCGTCCCTCAGTATAGAAAACGTGTGGCTGTCCGACATTCCTCCACCATATCCCCGGGAATATCGGCTCTCACTTCTATTCACTCAGCTTTCCCAGTAACAGACAGAACCGATGATCAGCACCTCAGGGGCCGTCCCTCAGCTTTTCCAGATTACCGATTGGCTGGTTCTCCTCATGCACTTCACTAGCAAAACCAAGCCCCGAGCCCTGATAATCTGCCCATGATGGCGTCCAGCTTTCCAAGGAGACGGGTATACTGACCCACTGTCCGCCCTCGTTGAGCTGCAACGTCGGCCATGCTGGCAGCGCCAACGCAACTCGAGCACTTGACGGCTTGTGGAACTACCAGTCTCAGGTGTGACTACGGATGTGTTTCCCACTCACCGAATGTAGTCGTTCCGGCACAGGATCATGCCGCTCTTTGTGTAACACGAGGTGCCGATCTCGCCCAGCTGAGCCTGGCAGCAGGAGCACTTGAGGCAGCGGGTGTGCCAGTACCGCTCCATGGAGTACAGGAGGAAGCGGTCGGCGATTTTGCCCCCGCAGCCGGCGCAGGCTTTGGAGGGGGAGCCGTTGCTGCTGACCGCCGTCGTGGTGGCTTCGGACGTCCGGTTGTTCACCATTCCTGGTCCTGTAAGGCAAACAGAGGAGACGGAGGGTGAGGACGTGTGCGACTGGCGCTGGCGCGTGGCAGCTGCAGAGACCTAAGTGATTGAAAGAAGCACTTTGCTCAAGCACCAGAAAATAGCTTATTACACAGCCGTCCCCCGAGAGCGCGGCTAATCACCCCGCAACTCCGAGTGCCGGGAGCCCGCACCCTTTCACTGCCGGGAGCCTCATTCACATTCCGGATGCCCCGGTGTCATCTCTATGAGGCTGTAACGCACCGCTATTAACCACTAGTGCCCACGGCACAACAAAAACTCCTTCCTCCCCCCCCCTTCTGCAATGTAACATAACCCAGCCCTGCGTTATTATTACAGCCCAGGCTGCACTGAATTAGGCGGTGTTATAATACTACAGTGCCTGCCAGAAGGGGAAGCGCATCTATCCAATTCACAGACAGCTGTCTGTACTGTATTACAGAAGTGGGTTGTCCACTTAAAGGGACAGTACATGGAATAGAATGGGAAAGTGTCACCTTGTTTCACCTGCTAATAAACTGCAACCTACTAACACTTTCATCTCGTAAGATGTTCACATCATGGGGCCAAGACCAAACTTTCCCACTGCCTGAATGGCAAAGCTGGGATTGGAACGAGAGGCCCTACTGGGAACTCTGGACCCCATTATTCCTAAATACACTTTGTATTTAGGAATAATTGAGATCTGCCAAAAAGTGAGCAAATAAGATGCCTGCAATTCACCGAGCAGCCACAGAGCGGCGCCACCTGTCTGGGACACACACATGATTTAGGTGGTAACATTTAAAGGGGTCTTCCCCGTAGTTTTATCATTTATGCACCCCCAGGTTTAGGTATTTAATTAAGCAATGTGGGGATTTAGGGAGGACTTGCCCTTTAAATGCCAAGAGCTCATTTGTTTCCAGAACGTGGGCATACCTGGCACCAGCCGCAGCGGCTCAGGCTGCCGCGTAACAAGTCTCATTTCTTACCATTACATTATGTTATCAAATCCGGTGCTAATTACCCTGTAAATCCCGCTCCTCCGCCCCGGGGGGAAACTGGAGAAACCCCTAAAATGGGAAGATTAAGGGAGATTTACAAGGGCAGGCGAGGTGCCAATTAACCAGGGGCAAACATTCTAGGGAGGGGAAATACCCATAAACCAATCCAGCTTTAACCCCTTCAGATCAGTTCACCCAAAATAGATGACCTCCGGGGCTGGCAGAGCAGAGGGGGTTAAGTGGATTAACGACGTGAATGGATTGCAAGCTCTGCGGCGACCCATTCTGATATAGGGACCACGGGGGAATATCACATCTGGCCCCCCCAGTTTGCATTATGGCCGGGTGACCGTAAGATCTCTGCTTGCTGTCAGTGAATGAGAACTCTGCGGGGCTTCAGGGGTTAAACACTGGGATTCAGAACAATCCCCTCCGTTATCCCCGGGATTCGGAATCAGCTGTGGAGGACAGGGAACATCGGTGGCGGATACCTAAGTGTCAGCTCTGTGGTCGAGCGATCACCAGGCCCAACATGTTCTGATATTGGGGCTTTCCTGCCACATGCACCCGTCAGAGCATGCTGGGAGTAGTAGTGTTCCGCTTTCCAGAATACAACTGAGAAACCACAAAAGTAAACACGGCAGTAATGAGATTTACATGGGACTGCCGGTAATATACAGCCTGTAATATAATATGTGGGCAGTGTTATCTACAGCCACTATAGTACGGTATATTATATTACAGCACAACTGAGGCCGGAATACGGTAGAGCGTTTATTACACTACAGCGGATTACAGCACAATCCTGCTATAGAGCGACTGCGTTATCACATAGGACAGCGAGCGCAGTTATATCAGGATTATAAGGACAGCGCTCCATTACACTGTGTTCCAAATTATTATGCACATTGGTTTTAAGTGTCATAGGGTTTTATTTTTATTTTTTTTCAATGAAACCCATTGATGGTGTTGTGTCTCAGGGTTCTTTGGATCATTGAAATCGATCTCAGATATCTGTGATAATTAGTTTGGCAGGTGAGCCCAATAAAAGGAAAACTGGGTGTTCCTACAATATTACGCAGGCCACAGTTTTCAAGTAACATGGGAAAGAAAAAGGATGTCTCTGCTGCTGAAAAGCAACAAATAGTGCAATGCCTTGGACAAGGGATGAAAACATTAGATATTGCTGAAAACTAAGCGTGATCATCGTATTGTGAAGAGATGTGTGGCTTATTCTGAGCACAGATGTGTTTGTGCAGATAAAGGCAGAATGAGGAAGGTTTCTGCCAGGCAAGTTCATCGATTAAGAGAGCAGCTGCTAAAAAGACCTTAAACAACCAACAAACAGATATGTGAAGTTGCTGGTGCCTCTGGATTCCCTCGAACCTCAAGGTGTAGGATGCTTTAAAGGCTTGCTGTGGTGCATAAACCTACTATTTGGCTACCCCTAAACAGCGCTCACAAGCAGAAACAGTTGCAGTGGGTCCAGATATTCATGAAGACTAATTGTCAAACAGTCTTGTTTACTGATGAGTGCAGAGCAACCCTAGAAGGTCCAGATGAATACAGTAGTGGATGGTTGGTGGATGCCACCATGTTCCAACAAGACTGTGACGTCAGCAAGGAGGTGGAGGAGACAGGTTTTGGCCGGAATCATTGGGAAACAGCTGGTAGGCCCCTTTAAGGTTCCTGAAGGTGTGAAAATGACTCTGCAACGTATTTTGAGTTTCCAACTCAGAACTTTCTTCCATGGTACAAAAAGTAAAAACGTGCCTTCAGGAGCAAAATCATCTTCATGCATGACATTGCCCCATCTCATGCTGCACATAATACCTCTGTGCCATTGGCTGCTATGGGCATAAAAGGAGATAAACTCATGGTGTGGCCACCATCTTCCCCTGACCTCAACCCTATAGAGAACCTTGGAGTATAATCAAGCAAAAGATCTATGAGGTGGGAGGCAGTTCACATCAAAACAGCAGCTCTGGGAGGTGATTCTGACATCATGTAAAGAAATACAAGCAGAACCTCTCCAGAAACTCACAAGTTCAATGGATGCAAGAATTGTGAAGGCGAGATCAAAGAAAGGTTCCTATGTTACCATGTAACTTGGCCTATTAGGATGTTTTGGAGTTAAATAGTTTTTTATTTCAGTGAATGTGACCTCCTAATGCGGCAAATTCAACAAATGAGCATTTTCAGTTCTTTCAAACATATCAAATGTTTAGAAACTCTCCTGTGCCTAATAATTTGGAACAGGGCATTTAGAGATTTTTGTAATTTTTCAGATTATACTGTTATCATTGGGAAGTTTCTTCAATAAAATTCGATGTATACTCTAACGGGTGATGACTTTTATTACACTGACTGTCACCGACCATTTAGGAAAATCAGAGAAAAAGAACATTTGAATAATAATTTGGAACACAGTGTATATCAGTATTATCACACAGGACAGCGCTCCATTATATCAGTATTATCACACACAGGACAGCGCTCCATTATATCAGTGTTATCACAAGGACAGCGCTCCATTATATCAGTATCACACAGGACAGCACTCCATTATATCAGTATTATCACACACAGGACAGCGCTCCATTATATCAATATTATCACACAGGACAGCGCTAATTAGATCAGTGTTATCACACAGGACAGCGCTCCATTATATCAGTTTATCACACAGGACAGCGCTCCACTATATCAGTGTTATCACACAGGACAGCGCTCCATTATATCAGTGTTATCACACAGGACAGCGCTCCACTATATCAGTGTTATCACACAGGACAGCGCTCCATTATATCAGTATCACACAGGACAGCGCTCATTATATCAGTGTTATCACACAGGACAGCGCTCCATTATATCAGTATTATCACACAGGACAGCGCTCCATTATATCAGTGTTATCACACAGGACAGCGCTCCACTATATCAGTGTTATCACACAGGACAGCGCTCCATTATATCAGTATCACACAGGACAGCGCTTCATTATATCAGTGTTATCACACAGGACAGCGCTCCATTATATCAGTATTATCACACACAGGACAGCGCTCCATTATATCAGTGTTATCACACACAGGACAGCGCTCCATTATATCAGTGTTATCACACAGGACAGCGCTCCATTATATCAGTATCACACAGGACAGCGCTCCATTTATATCAGTATTATCACACACAGGACAGCGCTCCATTATATCAATATTATCACACAGGACAGCGCTAAATTAGATCAGTGTTATCACACAGGACAGCGCTCCATTATATCAGTGTTATCACACAGGACAGCGCTCCATTATATCAGTATTATCACACAGGACAGCGCTCCATTATATCAGTGTTATCACACAGGACAGCGCTCCATTATATCAGTATTATCACACAGGACAGCGCTCCATTATATCAGTATTATCACACAGGACAGCGCTCCATTATATCAGTGTTATCACACAGGACAGCGCTCCATTATATCAGTGTTATCACACAGGACAGCGCTCCATTATATCAGTATTATCACACAGGACAGCGCTCCATTATATCAGTGTTATCACACAGGACAGCGCTCCATTATATCAGTATTATCACACAGGACAGCGCTCCATTATATCAGTATTATCACACAGGACAGCGCTCCATTATATCAGTGTTATCACACAGGACAGCGCTCCATTATATCAGTATTATCACACAGGACAGCGCTCCATTATATCAGTATTATCACACAGGACAGCGCTCCATTATATCAGTATTATCACACAGGACAGCGCTCCATTATATCAGTGTTATCACACAGGACAGCGCTCCATTATATCAGTGTTATCACACAGGACAGCGCTCCACTATATCAGTATTATCACACAAGACAGCGCTCCATTATATCAGTATTATCACACAGGACAGCGCTCCATTATATCAGTATTATCACACAGGACAGCGCTCCATTAGATCAGTATTATCACACAGGACAGCGCTCCATTATATCAGTATTATCACACAGGACAGCGCTCCATTATATCAGTGTTATCACACAGGACAGCACTCCATTATATCAGTGTTATCACACAGGACAGCGCTCCATTATATCAGTATTATCACACAGGACAGCGCTCCATTAGATCAGTATTATCACACAGGACAGCGCTCCATTAGATCAGTATTATATAGGACAGCGCTCCATTATATCAGTATTATATAGGACAGCGCTCCATTATATCATTATATAGGACAGCGCTCCATTAGATCATTATTATATAACATTACCCATGTTGTAACTGATAGAGATACTGTATATTACGACGTACCATTATAACATGATTTTCATTGTATATGAGGATTCTGTGAGGTCACCTGACAACATTGGCCATTATAGCGCAGTACATTAGCGGCACATATTACAGCACTCACCATGATAGCATCAGCGCTTATAGGACAGATATTACAGGACAGTAGGGATTGTATATAGGACTATTACTTTACAGCCATGTTATAGTGGCCTGTAGATTATATTGCACATATATGTGCAATATAGACAGTACAGGGCACTATAGTGCAGCAAAGTATATTGGTCACATATTGCAGTAAAGTACATTACATATCCAATACTGTATTATAGGACAGTATAGACCTACAGCTCAGCACATGATTCTATATCATCACTACTCAGTATATGACAGCCCTATACATTATCACATATTACAGCCCAGTATATAACTGCAACTCAGTATATGACAGCCGCCTTATATATTACATATAATCACATATTACAGCACAGTATAGAACTGCAGCCCAGTATATGACAGCCCTATACATTATCACATATTGCAGCCCAGTATATAACTGCAACTCAGTATATGACAGCTGCCTTATACATTACATATAATCACATATTACAGCACAGTAGACCTTCAGCCCAGTATATGACAGCCCTATACATTGATCACATATTACAGTCCAGTATATAACTGCAGCCCAGTATATGACAGCCCTATACATGATCACACATTACAGCCCAGTATATGACAGCCCTATACGTTATCACACATTACAGCCCAGTATATGACAGCCCTATACATGATCACATTACAGCCCAGTATATAACTGCAGCCCAGTATATGACAGCCCTATACATGATCACATTACAGTCCAGTATATGACAGCCCTATACGTTATCACACATTACAGCCCAGTATATGACAGCCCTATACATGATCACATTACAGCCCAGTATATAACTGCAGCCCAGTATATGACAGCGCTATACATTATCACATTACAGTCCAGTATATGACAGCCTTATACATGATCACACATTACAGCCCAGTATATGACTATATTCTCACTCCTCAGTGTAGATTACCTATGATCCCCCATTCCCCGCTCTGCCCTGTGTCACACTCTAGTTCTTCCACTTGTGCACACACCCACCTGTCCGCTGCTCACTACAGATCCACTAGATCCCGGGGCTCCTCACAGATCTCCCGTCACATACAGATCCCGATGCCGGAGCAGCCACTGCCTGCAGCTGTCCGCGGACCCCGCTTATATAACCGCGGCTCTGACGTCACCCGGGGGCCTCCCACCAGCACCAATCAGCCAGCAGGGGGGCGTGCCAGCTGTCAGGAAGACGAATGTGGAGAACTCACTGCTGCCACCCAGAGGACAAGTTCTGAACTGCACCCAAACCGCACAAATTACCGGTCCCCAGAGGAGCGACAGTCCGCTGGGAGTGTAGTACTCAGGGGCGTAACTACAACAGGTGCAGGGGTTGCGATCGCACCCGGGCCCTGCAGCCTAGGGGGGCCCCAAAAGTCCCTTTGGCCTATAGAAAAGACTAATACTATCAAAAATTTGCAACAATTGGGGGCCCTGTTGAAACTTTCGCATCGGGGCCCTGAGCCTGAAGTTACGCCACTGGTAGTACTACAATGGGAACTAGTCACTATACACTGCTGTCCCAGCTACATACAAGGCCGGATCAGCTGCCCTGATAGCTGCAATCTGTCCATTGACATTACAGCTAGTCTGCTCCATCAATCCTCCAGGGGGCGCTCTCTAATGATTATCGCGGCTTATTTATCAGCTAACGTGCTTGTAGCAACCAATCAGAACTCAGCTTTCATTTCTTTAACTGCTGTGATAAATTGAAGCTGTGTTGTGATTGGTTGTAGTAAAATTAACCTGCATGGATTGTTTGCTGTGGTAAAATAAACAAGCTGTGACTGGGTGCTGTTAAAATGAAAGCTGCACTGTGATTGGTTGATGTACTAAAAAGCTCTGCTGTGATTGGTTGACGTACTAAAAAGCTCTGCTGTGATTGGTTGACGTACTAAAAAGCTCTGCTGTGATTGGTTGACGTACTAAAAAGCTCTGCTGTGATTGGTTGACGTACTAAAAAGCTCTGCTGTGATTGGTTGACGTACTAAAAAGCTCTGCTGTGATTGGTTGACGTACTAAAAAGCTCTGCTGTGATTGGTTGACGTACTAAAAAGCTCTGCTGTGATTGGTTGACGTACTAAAAAGCTCTGCTGTGATTGGTTGACGTACTAAAAAGCTCTGCTGTGATTGGTTGACGTACTAAAAAGCTCTGCTGTGATTGGTTGATGTACTAAAAAGCTCTGCTGTGATTGGTTGATGTACTAAAAAGCTCTGCTGTGATTGGTTGTGGTAAAATAAAGCAGAAGTGTGATTGGTTGCTCTGGTAAAATAAAGCTGCACAGTGATGTTGATGTGGTAAAATAAAAGCTACGTGGTGATTGGTTGTTAGGATAAAAAAAAAAAGCTTTGCTATGATTGGTTGCGGAGATAAAATAAAGCTGAGGTGTGATTGGTTGCTGATGTAAAATACAAGCTGTCCTGTGATTGGCTGTTGTAGTAAAAAAAGCTGTGCTATGATTGGTTCCTGTTGTAAAATATCACTGCAATTGGTCGATGTGCTAAAATAAAAGCTGGCTGTGATTGGCTGTGTGGTAAATAAATGAGACGTGATTGGCTTCTGTGGTAAAATGAAGGCTGCACTGATTGAGGGAAGACGAGCTCCTTTCTATTAATCTTGATATGTTGAGGCGGGAACGGCACGTGTCTGTGTCACCAGGAGAGGGCGGTCAGGAGGCTTTGATCCGCCATCTTTTATGCCTTGTGTGACATTTATACAATGGTCATTATTATTTAATAGTGACAGTCACATGACCGCCATCCCCATTGTGTTCCCTGGAGCGGAGTGCGCAGACGTCGCTATAAATCGCAGCCAGCGACAGCTCCATTGTGCAGATAAGAAGATCGCCCCACACAATGCACAACACAATACTGACTCACCCACAATACAATGTCACACGAGATTATGGCTGCCGGCCTCACGATAGCTCTAGAAAGTTTGTATCCGGATCAGTCTGCTTCACCAAAACACCAGGAGTGCGGCCACCACCCACCACCAAAACACCAGCAGTGCGGTCACCACCCGCCCATCACCAAAACACCAGGAGTGCGGTCACCACCCGCCCATCACCAAAACACCAGGAGTGCGGCCACCACCCACCAACAAAACACCAGGAGCGCGGTCACCACCCGCCCATCACCAAAACACCAGGAGTGCGGCCACCACCTGCCCATCACCAAAACACCAGCAGTGCGGCCACCACCCACCACCAAAACACCAGCAGTGCGGTCACCACCCGCCCATCACCAAAACACCAGGAGTGCGGTCACCACCTGCCCATCACCAAAACACCAGGAGTGCGGCCACCACCCACCACCAAAACACCAGCAGTGCGGTCACCACCCGCCCATCACCAAAACACCAGGAGTGCGGCCACCACCTGCCCATCACCAAAACACCAGCAGTGCGGCCACCACCCACCACCAAAACACCAGCAGTGCGGTCACCACCCGCCCATCACCAAAACACCAGGAGTGCGGTCACCACCTGCCCATCACCAAAACACCAGGAGTGCGGCCACCACCCACCACCAAAACACCAGCAGTGCAGTCACCACCCGCCCATCACCAAAACACCAGGAGTGCGGTCACCACCCGCCCATCACCAAAACACCAGGAGTGCGGCCACCACCCACCACCAAAACACCAGGAGCGCGGTCACCACCCGCCCATCACCAAAACACCAGGAGCGAGGCCACCACCCGCCCATCACCAAAACACCAGGAGCGCGGTCACCACCTGCCCATCACCAAAACACCAGGAGCGCGGTCACCACCTGCCCATCACCAATCACCAGGAGTGCGGTCACCACCTGCCCATCACCAATCACAAGGAGTGCGGTCACCACCTGCCCATCACCAATCACAAGGAGTGCGGTCACCACCTGCCCATCACCAATCACCAGGAGTGCGGTCACCACCTGCCCATCACCAAAACACCAGCAGTGCGGTCACCACCCGCCCTTCACCAATCACCAGCAGTGCGGTCACCACCTGCCCATCACCAAAACACCAGCAGTGCGGTCACCACCTGCCCATCACCAAAACACCAGGAGTGCAGGCGGGATGAGGACCACCAAGAATTGTCACCATCCCCCATCACCAAACTCACCAGAAGGGTGGGTAGCCCTGGCGACCACTGAGAACTGTCACAGTCACCAGTCCCATCACCAAACTCACAACGAGGGCCAAGGAGATTACCCAGGGCCGGCGTCAGCACCCGGCGTACCCGGGCAAGTGCCGGGGCCCGACTGCTTGGAGGGGGCCCACCGGGCCCCTGAGGGCTAGGGTCACACTTGTGTTGTGACCCTAGCCTGACGCAAGTATTGTCTGCTGCAGCGCAGAGCGTTTAACGCTATGCGCTGCCAGCAACTGAGCCCATAGAAAGCCGACGTTTACATTGACAACCAGTGGTTGTCATGGTATACGTCGGCTTTCTATGGGCTGCCTCCAGCGCTATGCGCTGCAACATACTATACTTGCATAAGGCTAGGGTCACAATGCAAGTGTGACCCTAGCCTCAGGGGCCCCTGAGCACTGCCCCCACAGCCAGAGCCATATCCAGGGGCAGCCTGCGGGGTCATTTTCAGGCTCCTGCTGCCTGCAGCACCGGAGGTCTCCCTCCTCCCCCCTCCACGGGAGCCGACAGAGCTGCACACACACACTGTGCTTACAGGACCTGTGATGATGTCAATGGATGGGGAGGAGTCAGGGGTCTCATGATCAGCTCCTCAGTGTTTACCAGGACTCTGCTGGCCATCAATGATGCTCAAATAAGGTGAAGTTTGTGTGTGGTCAGGAGGCATTTACAGTGTGAATGTAGCAGAGGTGAGTGTGTACTAGGTGTATGGCAATTAGGTGAAGGTTATGTGTGGGTCAGGAGGGATTTACAGTGTGAATGTAGCAGAGGTGAGTGTGTACTAGGTGTATGGCAATTAGGTGAAGGTTATGTGTGGGTCAGGAGGGATTTACAGTGTGAATGTAGCAGAGGCGAGTGTGTACTAGGTGTATGGAGCAGAGCCATGTGTGTACGAGGTGTACGGAGCGGAGCAGCGTGTGTACGAGGTGTACGGAGCGGAGCAGCGTGTGTACGAGGTGTACGGAGCAGAGCCGAGTGTGTACGAGGTGTACGGAGCGAAGCCGAGTGTGTACGAGGTGTACGGAGCAGAGCCATGTGTGTACGAGGTGTACGGAGCAGAGCCGAGTGTGTACGAGGTGTACGGAGCAGAGCCATGTGTGTACGAGGTGTACGGAGCGGAGCCGAGTGGGTACTAGGTGTACGGAGCAGAGCCATGTGTGTACGAGGTGTACGGAGCAGAGCCATGTGTGTACGAGGTGTACGGAGCAGAGCCGAGTGTGTACGAGGTGTACGGAGCAGAGCCATGTGTGTACGAGGTGTACGGAGCGGAGCCGAGTGGGTACTAGGTGTACGGAGCAGAGCCATGTGTGTACGAGGTGTACGGAGCAGAGCCATGTGTGTACGAGGTGTACGGAGCGGAGCCGAGTGTGTGCGAGGTGTACGGAGCGGAGCCGAGTGTGTGCGAGGTGTACGGAGCAGAGCCGAGTGTGTGCGAGGTGTACGGAGCAGAGCCGAGTGTGTGCGAGGTGTACGGAGCAGAGCCGAGTGTGTGCGAGGTGTACGGAGCAGAGCCGAGTGTGTGCGAGGTGTACGGAGCAGAGCCGAGTGTGTGCGAGGTGTACGGAGCAGAGCCGAGTGTGTGCGAGGTGTACGGAGCAGAGCCGAGTGTGTACGAGGTGTACGGAGCGGAGCCGAGTGTGTACGAGGTGTACGGAGCAGAGCCGAGTGTGTACGAGGTGTACAGAGCAGAGCCGAGTGTGTACGAGGTGTACGGAGCAGAGCCGAGTGTGTGCGAGGTGTACGGAGCAGAGCCGAGTGTGTACGAGGTGTACGGAGCAGAGCCGAGTGTGTGCGAGGTGTACGGAGCAGAGCCGAGTGTGTGCGAGGTGTACGGAGCAGAGCCGAGTGTGTGCGAGGTGTACGGAGCAGAGCCGAGTGTGTGCGAGGTGTACGGAGCAGAGCCCTGTGTGTGCGAGGTGTACGGAGCAGAGCCGAGTGCGTGCGAGGTGTACGGAGCAGAGCCGAGTGCGTACGAGGTGTACGGAGCAGAGCCGCGTGCGAACGAGGTGTACGGAGCAGAGCCGAGTGCGTACGAGGTGTACGGAGCAGAGCCGAGTGCGTACGAGGTGTACGGAGCAGAGCCGAGTGCGTACGAGGTGTACGGAGCAGAGCCGCGTGCGAACGAGGTGTACGGAGCAGAGCCGAGTGCGTACGAGGTGTACGGAGCAGAGCCGAGTGCGTACGAGGTGTACGGAGCAGAGCCGAGTGCGTACGAGGTGTACGGAGCAGAGCCGCGTGCGAACGAGGTGTACGGAGCAGAGCCGAGTGCGTACGAGGTGTACGGAGCAGAGCCGAGTGCGTACGAGGTGTACGGAGCAGAGCCGCGTGCGTACGAGGTGTACGGAGCAGAGCCGCGTGCGTACGAGGTGTACGGAGCAGAGCCGCGTGCGTGCGAGGTGTACGGAGCAGAGCCGAGTGCGTGCGAGGTATGTGTACCAGTGGTAGCCCCCCACGGATTCCGCTCCTATAGTCCCAGCCACCTTTGCCAGCAGCATTCTTCTCCAGAGTCTCTTCTGCCGCTGTCTGCATTCTGCAGCTCAGCATGGAGGGGCACGATGTCATCACTGTGCTGATATGTGCAGAGCGACCGGAGGAGACCGGAGCAGCGAGAAGAAAGGTGAGGAGAAAGAGAGATCCGGACGGCCAGACACTCCGCTAAGCTGCGGTGCCACCCATATGGCAGTGCGGCTCCATTGAGTTGCTTGCATTATTTGTGTGCTTGAGGATGCTTGTGTATATACCAAGAATCCTCAGACGCACAAAAATGCAACATTTTGCATTTGAAGGGTATTTTTAAAAAGCGCAAGGGAACGCAATCGCATTTTAGCCCTAACAACGTGTAATATACTCACTGTCAGGAACAGCTCTTGCTGGTTTCGGCAGTCACTGTTCCTGTAAGGCTGCCTTCACATAGGAGTTTTTTAAAAAATGTGGCAGTTGCGTCATTTCCGCCTAGCGGCTGCACTTGCTGCACGTTTGCGGCACGCCCCATGCATTGTCTATGGGGCTTGCGGTAAGTGTGCAGCAATATATATTTTATATATATATATATATATATATATATATATATATATATATAATTATATAGTCCGCGATATGTACTTAAAGGGGGCCCACTGAGACCTTTTCGCCCGGGGCCCACAGAAATCTGGAGCCGGCCCTGAGATTACCACCTGACTTTCTGGCCCATTTTGGCATATACCGTATAGATATATACATTTTACTGGTTCGGACAGCTACGCACAAGGTGATACCAGATACGGTGCACCTATTTAGACTTAATACACATTCTGGGACAATGGAGTGCGGGGGGAGGAGGAAGGGTTGAAATTTCAATTTTTGTAATATTTGTCAATTTTTTTTACATATTTTTTACTCCCCCATGGAAATCGTGTACACTGCCCTCTATCAGGTGCCCCCTGTAGTGGTCACTTCACTGTCAACCTCCTAAATGCCAGGGCAGTGACCGCAGCATCTAAGGGGCTGAACTGTACTGATCACTGCAGTCAGTCATGGATGCAGCTGTAGAACACACCCAAGGCCCTATTTGTGCTCCCCGAACACAGTCCAGGTGCTGGTGCCGACCCTATGCCACTGTATTCATGGGGCAGGGTGGCCGGTTAACCCTTTCCGCCCACACCCCAGCTTTCCCTGCAGATGCTCGGCACATTCCTTTCCCTGCACAGATATTAGCCCGTGGCAGGACGAGCTGCGGCTTGCTGCCCAAACTGGTTTGCCTATAATGCGGCAGAGCTTCCCTATTAACCCCTACATGGCCCCCACATGATGAAGCCCTCGTGTGGTCCACTTCTGCGCCGTCTACTGGAGAGATGGGCGTCAAACAAAATGGTCACCATTCCAGTTCCCATGTGGCTTGTGTAATGTGTAGTCATGAGCGGGTCCTTCCATGCTCAGGCACTCGAAATGAGCAGGTCCGGCATTTGGACGTGCGCAACTTGTGTACCGAGTAGAATAGAAGTCAATGGGGAACTTGAGCATTTTTCTGGAAGACTCTTTCGTTATACTCGGTATATACTCATTTTGAGGACCGAGCACCAGAACATGGCAGTGTTCCTTCGCACTAGCAATGATCTGTGTGGCAGGTGAAAGGGCGGCCATATTGAACTGCTCCAATGGATTTCATAGGACTTTAAAGTGGGTACATGGGTGCTCGACATAAGCTTGTGAGCCCCACTAGAGGGCTACAAGTTCTCATTGACTTCTATTGCACTCGATATTCAAGACAAGCCTATCCGAACATCTGTCTTACTCGTTTCGTGTACCGAGCACCTGATCATGGTAGTGCTCACTTATGACTAGCAATGATCTGTGTGGGGGGTGAAAGGGCGGCCATGTTGAACCACGCTTATGGGCGTCCTATGACTTCAGAATGGGTACTAAAAAAGTTTGTGCATCCCACTGGAGGGATACAAGTTAATCATTGCCTTCTATTATACTCGGTGCATGAGTCACACCCATCCTACTCGTTTCGTGTACTGAGCACCTGAGCATGATAGTGCTCACTTATGACTAGCAATGATCTGTGTGGGAGGTGAAAGGGCGGCCATATTGAACCACTCCAGTGGGCTTCCTATGACTTCAGAATGGGTACACTAAAAAAGTTTGTTCACCTCCCTGGAGGGATACAAGTTCTTCATTGACTTCTATTGTACTCGATATTCGAGACAAGCCTATCCGAGCACCCGATCATGGTAGTGCTCACTCATGACTAGCAATGATCTGTGTGGGAGGTGAAAGGGCGGCCATGTTGAACCACCCTAATGGGCGTCCTAGAACTTCAGAATGGGTACTAAAAAAGTTTGTGCACCCCACTGGAGGGATACAAGTTCCTCATTGACCTCTATTATACTTGGTAAACGAGTCGTGCCCATCCTACTGAGCACCTGAGCATGGCAGTGCTCCTCATCACTAGCAATGATCTGTGTGCGAGGTGAAAAGGCGGCCATATTGAACCACTCCAATGGGCTTCCTAGGACTTCAGAATGGGTACACTAAAATAGTTTGTTCACCTCCCTGGAGGGATACAAGTTCCTCATTGACTTCTATTGTACTCGATATTCGAGACAAGCCTATCCGAGCGTCTGTCCTACTCGTTTCGTGTACCGAGCACCCGATCATGGTAATGCTCACTCATGACTAGCAATGATCTGTGTGGGAGGTGAAAGGGCGCCCATATTGAACCACCCTAATGGGCTTCCTAGGACTTCAGAATGGGTACACTAAAATAGTCTGTTCACCTCCCTGGAGGGGTACAAGTTCCTCATTTACCTGTATTATACTTGGTAAAAGAGTCGTGCCCATCCTACTCGTTCTGAGTACCAAACACCAGAGAATGGCAGTGCTCCTCATCACTAGCAATGATCTGTGTGCAAGGTGAAAAGGCGGCCATATTGAACCACTCCAGTGGGCTTCCTATGACTTCAGAATGGGTACACTAAAAAGTTTGTGCACCCTACTGAAAGGATACAGCAATGGTCTGTATTATTACAATGGGAACAGTAAATGGAATAAATTAGGCCCCAATGTCTCCCAGGCCATGAAACCCCCCCTAGTCTTGCAGTAATTGCTAGAGGAAGAGGCTTTCTCCGGCAGCTCCTCTCCTCCTCCTGCTCTTTGATTCTCTTCATATTTTAATTGAGTCTTGGGAGAGATGAATGGTTGTTGATGTAGGAAGGAGAAGAGACCCCAGCCGCCAAGGGGCTGCAAGACTTTGATGCCCTTAATAGATAATATTCAGACCCTTTAGGAAGAAGGCACATTGGATGTTGGGTTTCCAGGGTCAGCACTAGAGAAGCTCCGCACCTTCTCCATCCACTGAGTCTTTGTTTGACATCACAAATGACTTCAATCCCTTCTGTGGGACCGGCGGACAGTGGGGGGCTTCTCGGTCCGTATACGGGACCCCCGGCCTGCTCTGGATATATCCATTAGACAATTTTTAACTTCAATTTATATAGATTTAGTTTGATTTCAACTTGGAATGATATTTTTTATTAACATCTGGACTTATTGGTTGATTCTTTACACGTCCGAACCACGAGGCGCCAAATTGTAAGAACTAAAATATAGGAAAATATATGTATATAGATATATGTATGGATAGATGCCTCCATACCTGAGCGTGGAGATTAATTATTTGCACACTCCGACTTCCCCATAAAACAGCCGTGGTAATCTGCCTTCACCGCATTGATTGTTTATTAAATTACTTATTGATCGTTAGGCCGCGGTAATGAGCCGACACGCTTTTTAATGGGAGCAATAAATAGGTAAATTAACCCCTGATAGAGAGGAAGGCACGGCCGGGCGCAACACAGGAGGCAAATAATTTTTATATATTTAAAAATGAATAAATAAAGATAATTAAAATATTGCCCGGTATAGTGGCCCACATGGAGTCGCAACGTTGGCAAATATATCTCGTTATGGGATCGTTTGTAAAAAGGATCAAGAATAAGATCCACCTTGTCTGGGGTCGGCCATATTCTGACCCCAGTGATGGCTGCTGCCCGACCTGTGACCTCTCAGGCCTATCAGACCCATCTGAAGCCATGTAGATGGCTGATAAAGGCTTTGGTGCCGGCTCATTACCATAGTATACAGGTCCTGGGGGCCGCAGACGTCTCAGGTGAATCTCAGGACAGGAGGTCGACCCTGTTTACCTGCCCCCAGGACGTGGCTTTCACTACCTGCCAGGGACTGTTTGATCCCATTGTGCCCTCTATGTACTCAAAACATCACCCCTGACCTCAACACTCCAAGTCCCCGGCTATTGCAAAACTACAACTCCCAGAATGCACAGCTGTAAAGGTTTATTACAAAACTGTGTCAAAAAAGTTACTCAATCATAGGTGGTTATTAGAACCAATATTTGGGAAAAAGGCAAAGGTGATCGGGCAGAAGAGGCGCAATAGATGTAAATAGCACAGTATACGATAGCAGATACAGCCATGTATGCCTTATAATAATGCCAAGGGTACTGTACTCCACAACAGTGCCTCCATAACAGTGCCAGCTGCAGCGCCTCCATAACAGTGCCAGCCACAGTGCCCCCATAACAGTGCCAGCTGCAGCGCCTCCATAACAGTGCCAGCCACAGACCTCCATAACAGTGCCAGCCACAGACCTGCATAACAGTGCCAGCCACAGACCTCCATAACAGTGCCAGCCACAGTGTCTCCATAACAGTGCCAGCCACAGACCTCCATAACAGTGCCAGCCACAGAGCCTCCATAACAGTGCCAGCCACAGCGCCTCCATAACAGTGCCAGCCACAGTGCCCCCATAACAGTGCCAGCCACAGACCTCCATAACAGTGCCAGCCACAGACCTCCATAACAGTGCCAGCCACAGACCTCCATAACAGTGCCAGCCACAGCACCTCCATAACAGTGCCAGCCACAGCACCTCCATAACAGTGCCAGCCACAGACCTCCATAACAGTGCCAGCCACAGCGTCTCCATAACAGTGCCAGCCACAGTGTCTCCATAACAGTGCCAGCCACAGACCTCCATAACCGTGCCAGCTACAGTGTCTCCATAACAGTGCCAGCCACAGACCTCCATAACAGTGCCAGCCACAGACCTCCATAACAGTGCCAGCCACAGACCTCCATAACAGTGCCAGCCACAGACCTCCATAACAGTGCCAGCCACAGCACCTCCATAACAGTGCCAGCCACAGACCTCCATAACAGTGCCAGCCACAGTGTCTCCATAACAGTGCCAGCCACAAACCTCCATAACAGTGCCAGCCACAGAGCCTCCATAACAGTGCCAGCCACAGAGCCTCCATAACAGTGCCAGCCACAGCGCCTCCATAACAGTGCCAGCCACAGTGCCTCCATAACAGTGCCAGCCACAGCGCCTCCATAACAGTGCCAGCCACAGCGCCTCCATAACAGTGCCAGCCACAGCGCCTCCATAACAGTGCCAGCCACAGCACCTCCATAACAGTGCCAGCCACAGACCTCCATAACAGTGCCAGCCACAGCGCCTCCATAACAGTGCCAGCCACAGACCTCCATAACAGTGCCAGCCACAGCACCTCCATAACAGTGCAGCACAGCCTCCAACATGCAGCCAACCTCCATAACAGTGCCAGCCACAGACCTCCATAACAGTGCCAGCCACAGCGCCTCCATAACAGTGCCAGCCCAGCACCCATCGGCCAGCCAACTCCATAACAGTGCCAGCCACAGCGCTCATAAGTGCCACCAAGACTCCATAATCAGTCACGCCCTCATAAGTGCCACACGCACCTCCTACATGCCAGCACAGACTCCAACAGGCCAGCCACAGAGCCTCCATAACAGTGCCAGCCACAGTGCCTCATAACGGCAGCACGACCTCCAAACATGCCAACCACAGGCCTCATAACAGTCACCACAGCTCTCCATAACGTGCACACCGCCTCCATAACAGTGCCAGCCACAGTGCCTCCATAACATGCCAAAACTCCATAACAGTGCCAGCCACAGACCTCCATAACAGTGCCAAGCCTCATAACAGTGCAGCCACACACTCCATAACAGTGCCACCAGACCTCATAACAGTGCCAGCTACAGCACTCAACAGTGCCAGCCACAGCGTCTCCATAACAGTGCCAGCCACAGAGCCTCCATAACAGTGCCAGCCACAGACCTCCATAACAGTGCACCACAGTGTCTATACAGTGCAGCCAAGCGCCTCCATAACAGTGCCAGCCACAGTGCCTCCATAACAGTGCCAGCCACAGTGTCTCCATAACAGTGCCAGCCACAGACCTCCATAACAGTGCCAGCCACAGTGCCCCCATAACAGTGCCAGCCACAGTGTCTCCATAACAGTGCCAGCCACAGACCTCCATAACAGTGCCAGCCACAGCACCTCCATAACAGTGCCAGCCACAGCGCCCCCATAACAGTGCCAGCCACAGCGCCTCCATAACAGTGCCAGCCACAGACCTCCATAACAGTGCCAGCCACAGACCTCCATAACAGTGCCAGCCACAGCACCTCCATAACAGTGCCAGGTAAGGTGGGTAATAATCAGGTCACCTCTAGTACTCCATAACTACTTTGTACAACGCAACCCAACAGAGACAATCACAGAGTCTTTATTAGGGCCACAACGTATGGAACCATAGTCTCATCATTAGTGGTCTAGTGTCAGTGGTGCAGTAACAGTCAGTCTGTGTGCCAGATACAATAATAGTGCCAGCCACAGTGCCAGGTGCACAGTCATACAAGAGACTCAGACAGCCTAGAAAGTCAGGTTTTATGTTGCTTTCACTTCACTGTTCCCCTTTAATGTTTACGTTCAGCTTGCACTCATGATGGAGGGGTCCTTCACACCTGTGCCCGCCGGCCCTCCGGCCGGGCCGCTCCGCGGAGGGGTCCTTCACACCTGTGCCCGGCCTCTGCCGGCCTCCGCGGAGGGGTCCTTCACACCTGTGCCCGGCCTCGGCCGGCCTCCGCGGAGGGGTCCTTCATTCCTGTGCTCGGCCTCTGCCGGCCTCCGCGGAGATCCTTACGTCTCAATGTTCTATTAGTGAGTTGGCGAGAACAGAAATGACCTCTGAGAGTGCGGAGGAGAACGATTCCCAGAGGAGCCAAATTATCCAGAAAAATTACCTTCATGTGTGTCTGAGTCCACATAAGTCACATTCCGAGGGTTTGGTCTTCAGTTTCTGATATATCTGTGTCTGGGAGATAAATATATATTAATATCATGATACATTACACAACTTATCAGGGTAATGGGGGGACATCTAGTGGCCAATAGGGGAAGTACACTTAGTAGATCGTAGGATGGACAAGAGATACAGAGGAAAGAATCATCTGTGCCCAAAAGTAAGACCTGCTATGTAGGGTTAGGGGGGGGGAAAGAGGGGAAAGACCAAAGAGGAGAGTAGAAAAGAGGAAAGAAGGATGGAGGAAGAAGAGGATGGAAGAGAGGATGGAAGAAAGGTAGGAAGATAGGAATAGAAGAAAGGAAAAAGTTGAAGTAATGGAAGAGTAAGGAGGGATTGAAGAAAAAATGGAAGAAAGAGGAGGATGGAAGAAGAAGATGGAAGACAGGAAGAAGAGGATGGAAGAGAGGTAGAAAAAAAGAATGTAAGTTTAAGGAAGAAAGGATGAAAGAGAGGAAGAAAGGATGGAAGAGAGGAAGACAGTGTGGAAGAAAGAAAGAAAGGATGGAAGACAGGGAGATGGGAAAGGAAAAATGTTAGGCAGAAAGGAGGGAAATAAAGAATAGAAGAGAGGAAGGAGGGAAAGAAAGAATGGAAAAGAATAAGGTGGGAAAGATAAAATGGAAGAGAGGAAGATAAGATGAAAAAGTAAGGAAAAAAGGGAAAGCAAGTATGGAAGAAAAGATGGAGAGAAAGGAAGGATGGAAGAGAGGAAGGAGTATGGAAGAAAAAGAAGACAGAAGTATGGATGAGAGGAAGTAAGGATGGAACAAAGGAAAAAAGGAAGGCAAATAGAAGGGAAGGATGGAAGGAAATGAAGGAAGGAAGGATTGAGAAAAGGAAAGAAAGATGAAATGAAGGACAGAAAGAAGGAAGTGATTAAGGCAGACAGGAAGGATGGAAGAATAAAAGGATGGACAGAGTGAGGGGAAAAATGGATGGATGGAGAGAAGAAAGGACGGACTAAAATATGGTAGTTAGGATAAAGCTGTAATCAGAATGATTCACCTCAACACATTGCCCTGTAAGAGACGATTTGTCTCAGGTGCCCAATACAATAATCCAGGCTGCTACATCAAATACCCGGACTGGCGAGGGGGGCGTCACAACCGCTCATAGAACATATGTGGTGGGATGTGAAGAGACCGGCTGCAGCAAACCCAAGAATATTAGTGACCTGAAGACCAATGGCCATGATGGCTGGGAACAGTCACCACAGGAATGATGCCAGACATCTGCAGCAAGTTATAACAGCCAGATAGGCAGCAGGTCACAACAGCCAGAGGCTCGAAGTGCTACAGTCATATGAAAAAGTTTGGGCACCCCTCTTAATCTTACTATTTTTTTTTTCTTGCACCAGCTATTTCAGTGTGATCTATGTAATAACTGATGGACACAGTAATATTTCAGTGTGATCTATGTAATAACTGATAGACACAGTAATATTTCAGTGTGATCTATGTAATAACTGATGGACACAGTAATATTTCAGTGTGATCTATGTAATAACTGATGGACACAGTAATATTTCAGTGTGATGTATGTAATAGCTGATGGACACAGTAATATTTCAGGATTGAAATGAGGTTTATTGCACCAAAAATGTGAAATATGCATTATTTAAAAAATTGACAGGTGCAAAAGTATGGGCACCTCAACAGAAAAGTGACATTAATATTTAGTAGATCCGCCTTTTGCCTCTAGTGGCTTCCTGTAGCTGTTAATGAGTTCCTGGATCCTGGATGAAGGGATTTTTGACCATTCCTCTTTACAAAACAATTCTAATTCAGTTCAGTTTGATGGTCGCCGAGCATGGACAGCCCGCTTCACAACATCCCACAGATGTTCAATGATATTCAGGTCTGGGGACTGGGATGGCCATTCTAGCACATTGTGATTGTTCCTCTGCATGAATGCCTGAGTAGATTTGGAGCGGTGTTTTGGATCATTGTCTTGCTGAAAGATCCATCCCCGGCGTAACTTCAACTTTGACACTGATTCTTGACATTATTCTCAAGAATCTGCTGATACTGAGTGGAATCCATGCGACCCTCAACTTTAACAAGATTCCCGGTGCAGTCATTGGCCACAGCCCCAAAGCATGATGGACCCTCCCCCAAATTTGACAGTGGGTAGCAGGGGCGTAACTACAATAGGTGCAGGGGTTGCGATCGCACCCGGGCCCTGCAGCCTAGGGGGGCCCCAAAAGTCCCTTTGGCCCATAGAAAAAGACTAATACTACTAAAGATTTGCAATAATTGGGGCCCCGTTGGAGCTCTCGCATCGGGGCCCCGAGGCCTGAAGTTACGCCACTGGTGGGTAGCAAGTGTTTTTCTTGGAATGCTGTGTTTTTGTGGCACCATGGATAACGCCTTGTTGTATGACCAAACAACTCAATCTTTGTTTCATCAGTCCACAGGACCTTCTTCCAAAATGAAACTGGTTTGTCCAAATGCGCTTCTGCATATCTCAGGCGACTGTTTGTGGCGTCCATGCAGAAACGGCTTCTTTCGCATCCCTCTCCCATACAGCTTCTCCTTGTGCAGTGTGCGCTGTATTGTTGACCGATGCACAGCGACACCATCCACAGCAAGATGATGCTGCAGGTCTTTGGAGGTGGTCTGTGGATTGTTCTTGACTGTTCTCACCATTCTTCTTCTCTGCCTTTCTGATATTTTTGTTGGCCTGCCACTTCTGGCCTTTACAAGAACTGTCCCTGTGGTCTTCCATTTCCTTACTATGTTCCTCACAGTGGAAACTGACAGGTTAAATCTCTGAGACAACTTTTTGTATCCTTCCCCTGAACAACTATGTTGAACAATCTTTTTTTTTTTTCAGATCATTTGAGAGCGGTTTTGAGGAGCCCATGATGCCACTCCTCAGAGAAGATGCAACTAGGAGAACAACTTGCAAGTGGACACCTGAAATAGCTTTTCTCATGATTGGATACACCGGGCTATGAAGTACAAAGCTCAGTGAGGTTACCAAACCAATTTAGTGCTTCAGTAAGTCAGTAAAAAGTAGTTCGGAGTATTCAAATCATGAAAATCAGGAGGGTGCCCATACTTTGGTACCTGTCAAATTTTGAAATAATGCATATTTCACATTTTTGGTTATTACAATAAACCTCATTTCAATCCTGAAATATTACTGTGTCCATCAGTTATTACATAGATCACACTGAAATATTACTGTGTCCATCAGTTATTACATAGATCGCACTGAAATATTACTGTGTCCATCAGTTATTACATAGATCACACTGAAATATTACTGTGTCCATCAGTTATTACATAGATCACACTGAAATATTACTGTGTCCATCAGTTATTACATAGACCACACTGAAATATTACTGTGTCCATCAGTTATTACATAGATCACACTGAAATATTACTGTGTCCATCAGTTATTACATAGATCACACTGAAATATTGTGTCCATCAGTTATTACATAGATCACACTGAAATATTACTGTGTACATTAGTTATTACATATATCACACTGAAATATTACTGTGTCCATCAGTTATTACATACATCACACTGAAATAGCTGGTGCAAAAACCCAATTTTAAACCAAAAAAAAAAAAAAAAAAGAGTAAGATTAAGATTAAGAGAGGTGCCCAAACTTTTTCATATGACTGTACATACACTTGTTGAGAGGTGAATAATACTATACTAAGGCTGCAGGAGTCAGCAAACCTTGTTGTATTGCTGTGCAATCACACTAGGATTGTTTCCGGACATTGCTCCCTCTGCCAGTCCGCTCTTTATGGCATCCGATCACCTTCCTGGAGAATAAAGATGGGGTTTGGGGTTAATAATCCCAGCGATCGTCTCCTGGTCAGGCTCACTATTGTGCTGCCATATTGTGAGTCTCCTCACATCGCAGTTTACAGGGCTCATACATCTCTCCTGCCTTTATCTCCGGTGACAGCCCCCTTTATCACCCAAAATGGAGGGAAAGTGATGAATTGGGGGTAGAAAAAGACCCCATTGTGTGTATTGTATTAGTCAGATGGATTGTCCCGGACCCCTCGTAATGTCTCCTGAATGGAGCGGGGTGTAAATGATCACATTGAGATCACAATGACCAGAGTGCCCCCATTACAGGACACAACCTCTGGATCTACCGGATCCTGTTATAGAATTACCCCTTAAAGCGACAGGACATATTTGAATTGTGTAATTATAGATATTACTCAGTGATAGTAATAGGATTAATTTCCAGGAATGCCCCCCTTGTCGGAGCTCTGCCCCTGATCTGCAGCCTTTTCACGTTATTACTGGCGGGGGCCTGCGGTGCCACACAATACAGAAAATGGCTTCATTATCACAATGAGAGACCCCTGGAGGAGAGAAGGGTCCGCAGCCCACCTGTTACCCTCCCAGGCCAGTCACACAGCTCAGCAGACAGTATCACACAGGACAGGATTAGATACACAGCTCAGCAGAGGGTATCACACAGGACAGGATTAGATACACAGCTCAGCAGACTGTATCACACAGGATAGGATTAGATACACAGCTCAGCAGACAGTATCACACAGGACAGGATTAGATACACAGCTCAGCAGACAGTATCACACAGGACAGGATTAGATACACGGCTCAGCAGACAGTATCACAAAGGACAGGATTAGATACACAGCTCAGCAGACAGTATCACACAGGATAGGATTAGATACACAGCTCAGCAGACAGTATCACACAGGACAGGATTAGATACACAGCTCAGCAGACAGTATCACACAGGACAGGATTAGATACACAGCTCAGCAGACAGTATCACACAGGATAGGATTAGATACACAGCTCAGCAGACAGTATCACACAGGATAGGATTAGATACACAGCTCAGCAGACAGTATCACACAGGATAGGATTAGATACACAGCTCAGCAGACTATCACACTGGATAGGATTAGATACACGGCTCAGCACAGTATCACACAGGATGGGATTAGATACACAGCTCAGCAGACTGTATCACACTGGATAGGATTAGATACACAGGCTCAGCAGACAGTATCACACAAGATAGGATTAGATACACAGGCTCAGCAGACAGTATCACACAGGATAGGATTAGATACGCAGCTCAGCAGACAGTACCACACAGCATAGGATTAGATACACAGCTTAGCAGACAGTATCACACAGGATAGGATTAGATACACGGCTCAGCAGACAGTATCACACAGGATAGGATTAGATACACAGCTCAGTAGACAGTATCACACAGGATAGGATTAGATACACAGCTCAGCAGACAGTATCACACAGGATAGGATTAGATACATAGCTCAGCAGACAGTATCACACAAGATAGGATTAGATACACAGGCTCAGCAGACAGTATCACACAGGATAGGATTAGATACACAGCTCAGTAGACAGTATCACACAGGATAGGATTAGATACACAGCTCAGCAGACAGTATCACACAGGATAGGATTAGATACACGGCTCAGCAAACAGTATCACACAGGATAGGATTAGACACACTGCTCAGCAGACAGTATCACACAGGATAGGATTAGATACACAGCCCAGCAGACGGTATCACACATGATAGCCCCCTTTTTTGTCTTACTCTAGTCTTGGTGACAGCCCCAGTGATAATCTGGGACCACAATATGGGCTGTTGTCACTATAGTCCTATAGGCACAGATATGGCGGAGGGGCTGATTTTGGGTGGTCATTGCCCTGGTGCCCATATACAGAGGAGCACGGGCCAGGGATGGGCTGTGATCCTGGAAGGAGATGCTGATGGGCCATTTCGTCAACCCTTGTGGTCTTATTAAGATGATGAGCTGAGGTCGCCGGTGTCTATCGGACCCCGCTGGAAGGTCACCGCAGGAAAAAGCCAATGAATAGCAGAGTCTTAATAGGATTAGTGGGGAGGAGGGAGAAATGGAAACCACTAATGAGGTCTTTTTGTCAGAGGAGAACATCTCATGGTGAAGAGGAGAGAGCGATGGAGGATGGGAGTCAGAATCTATCAAAGAAACTTTGATGTCTGTTTGAAGAATTCATTGAAGGTTTTATGAAAGGAATAAATGTGTCATCATCGCCCCATTATTACATCTGGATATGAGATACATGCAGTGTACGGGAACCATCCCGGGACGCACATGATAAACCGAACTCAGGTTTGTCCTCGTCCCCGATGTAGAACATCAACACAAACACTGTGCCTGCCGGGAGCTTCATGGCCGAGCAGCTGCAGCCGTACATCACCAAGCACAATGCCGAGCGTCGCACATCACCAAGCACAATGCCGAGCATCGGATGTAGTGGTGCAAAGCCTCCATCACTGGACTCTGGTGGAGACATGCTCTGTGCGACCGTACATCACCAAGCACAATGCCGAGCATCGGATGTAGTGGTATAAAGCCGCCACCACTGGATTCTGGTGGAGACGTGCTCTGTGCAGTAGTACATCACCAAGCACAATGCCAAGCATCGGAGGGAGTGGTGTAAAGCCTCCATCACTGGACTCTGGAGGAGACGTGTTCTGTGCAGCTGTACATCACCAAGCACAATGCCGAGCATCGGAGGGAGCGGTGTAAAGCCTCCATCACTCGACTCTGGAGGAGACGTGTTCTGTGCAGTGATGGATCACATTTCTCTATCTGCGCCTGATAGAGGAGTCTCTGGTTAATGAAGAATGTTAACCCCTGGAGGCATTGTGCCCTCTGTTCAGATGGTGGTGGAGGATAATGCTGTGAGCTGTTATCAGGGGTCGGCATTGGGTCCTTTAGTTCTAGTGATGGACAATCTTAATTCTTCCGCAGAAAACATTGTGAACTATTCTAGCTTGAGCTTTGTGGGACCAATTTGGGGACCGCTTTTCTATCTGCGTCCAATGGAATCAGAGTTTGGAGAATACAGGATGTCCCCTCCTGACTGCATTGGGCTACCTGTATAGGTGTTGGGGGAGGATAATGCTGCGGGCTGTTGTCAGGGGTCGGCCTTGGGCCCTCAGTTCCAGCAAAGTGAAATCTTAAGACAAGACATTGTGGATAATTGTAGCTTCAGCATTGTGGGAACAGTTTAGGGATGGGCCTTTTCTGTCCCTCATGACTGCACCCAGAGCACAGACACGGAGGGGGGAGACCATGACGGCCATACAGAGGATGGGCGACCCCACACCTGGGCAGGATATATGTAGGGCACCGCACTGTGCACATGTGGATCGGGCACATAACTGTTCTCTCAGCAGGCGGCTCTGCAATCAGCCCTGACCCAGTAACAGCTCCACAATTGCAGGTGAAATCGTTGACACGTCTCGGGCCATTCAAAGTCACTCATTAGTGCGGGTAGAAAAGAGCAACTCACTGAGCCGGGAGGGAGGCAGCGGCTCAAAAAACTGCACCGGACGTTCACTGACTGCAAGCAGAGATCCTGAGGACGGAGATAGCGGCAACTTTCTAATCTACTTTGCGTATTTAGGATCATTCACTTGCGGTCATGTATCATTGTGGCAGTTGCTCCTCAGCAGCGGATCACTGATTCACACTTTGTCAGTTATTTTTTAAACAGTGGCAGTTTGTCGCGGAATGTTGAGGAGCAACTGACACATTTAAAGGGCCGGTAGCACATTTCAGGAAGACTTGAATTTAGGCTTTTCGGCACATACATAGGGCAAGTAGCCGCTATGGGTCCTGTATACAGATGTGAAGCACTTTCTTAGCCCCAAGGCTGCTGCTGCTTCTCTGGATAAACAAATCACAGGCGCAGAGTCACATAAGAAGCAGCTCATTTGTAAATCTCCCTCCTAATCCCTCCAAGCACTTTCAACTTTTACTATCTCCCCCTTCTTTTCCTGCAGAAGCCAGGGGGGGGTGGTGGGGTAATGATACACAGGAGCCCCCATGCTATTGTTCATAGTCAATTAAACCCCCATGAAAATTAATGGCTTAACTGACTCCCTCCAGACATCAATCAAAGTGTTGGGGCTTCTGAAGTTGGGATGAAGACCCCCTGAGGAGACGTTCATCATTCTCCCAAAGTTTGTTCAGCTCTCATCTCCTATACATAAAGGCAGGAAAAGTCCCGGGCTTTAAGAATAAGATCAGCAGGGGGCAGTACTGAGCGACCTGTGGCTCACCAGCTGTTATGGTGCAAGCTACAGAAGATGGATATCATGGAGGATGGCAGCGCCACTCTTGAGTCTCAGGCTGGAAGTGGTACTGCAGGTCACTCCAATACAACTGAATGGAGATCAATTGCAGTATCAGACGTAGCTGTCACGATGGTCTTTCTTACTTTGGAGACTCGTGACAGTATTGGGACTTCATATTAAAATGTGTCTCGTTCCTTTGGCAGTTGAGGAGTTAATGTAGCAAGGTAGCTAGTTCTTGTCCATGTGCGGCTACTCTGTGATCACTCCCATCTCCTTTATATGTTGACATGGTTCGAGCAACCGTTGACTGAACTTATTCCTGGCCAAGCTTCCTGAGGAGAAGGAGGTTCTCTGGAGAGCTGTCCACTACTTAGTCAGAGGTACAACAAACTCCTTCACGCTTGCTACCACGCACCTTGGAAGAAGACTGCTGTCTTCCCTTCCCTCTTGCTGTGTTCATTGCAGTGGTTGGGACTAGTGCTCCCACTGGTCATTTCCCTATTGAGAGTTTACATCAGGGCCAGCGAGTGACTAGGTATCTTGCTCGGCGACAGGTTTTAGTGACCATAGGGATATCAGGGCACAGCCGCAGGTGAGTGCAGTTGGTCACCTCTCCCCCATTCCCCATGAGGGCCTTCCGTTGTATTTGTCCGGTCTGTTTCATGTAGTGCACCAGACATCATTGGTTGATGCATCCACTGTCAAGCATGGTAGTCAGACATGTCCTAAGTCCAGTGTGACAGCAACCTGCGCTCAGGAGAGGCGATGTTTCATTGATCGGGAGCATAGCTCTATTGAAAAATGCAAATTATGGAGATATCTGACGTTATATTATCTGAGCAGCCTTGTATTTACTAGGGCGTAAAAACCTAAATATTGTGAATGTATCCAATGCTGCGAACGGGAATGTCACAGTTGGATACTATTCATTTTTTCACTCATTTCCATCAATGGCAAAGCTTCCTTACGCGTTTCGAGCAACTTGCCCTTACGCGTTGCCTGGAACGCATAACAGAGGTTATTCTGGAATTTTAATGTACGTTAATAACAGAATGTTTTAACCACGTGAATATCCTCCTCGTGGCGGAAGCTGGATTGTTTCACCTCTTTCACCTGCAATTTTCACTTGGGATTTTGCACCGCGCCCTACATCCATTCCATGTGATTGATGAATCGCTTTTTTTGTTTATGCCAATCATTTAACCCTTACATGGCTTTAAGGATGTACAGGAAAGTGAAAATTGACTAAAGTACCAAAAAAAAAAAAAAAAAAAAACTTTTTGCATGCAAAAACATCAAAGCCTACTCTTAACAAAGAGCGGGTATTGATTATGTCGTGCGGAAGACGGGGGAGTGAAAGGAGCGGAGGGAAGGAGGGAGGGTCTGTGTCTCCTGGAAACCAAGTTACTATTTCAGAAAACAAAAAAAAGGAAAGAAAAAGTGTGATTTTCATTCACAGCTGGAAATCCATCACCAACTCGCTCCAGATGCTCGGCAGTCCCTGCCTGTCACTATGCCGAACAGCATGCGCTCCGAACGCCAATTACTGTGATTTACATTATAATTAAGGAAGCCGCTCTAAGTGACGGCCTCCGCCCGGACACCTGTGACACCGCCGGCCCATTCTACAGCACCATTCATCTGGAAAACCGCTATCTCTGCCCCGACCAGCTAGAGGTGTCCGAACACAAATGACAGCGCTTGTGGAACAAGAAAACGCTGTTTAATGAAGAGATCCGGGAGCAGAACTGCGAGAAAAACAAAAAAGACAAATCATCGATTAGGGCCCTTTCACATCAGTGGTAATCGCTGATTGCGGCAGTTGCAGTGAAAAAAAACGCATCTGCCGCAGTTACCGCATAACAGCCGCACTTGCGGTTCACTTGCGGCAAGCCCCATGCAATGTCTATGGGGCTTGCAGCAGGTGCGGCAAGTGCGGTATAGTTGCAGTTTCAGCACTTGCGGCAGGTGCGGCCGCGAAAAAAACAAAATAAATACGTTTTGTGTATGATAAATATATGATATATGCGTATATATATACACGTTTTATGTATGATAAATACATATGAAATATATGATAAAAGATAATAAATTGAAGGCAGAAGTCGCAATAGGCATCTAAAATATATTAGATTGATATAATAAAGAAAAAATTATATATATATATATATATATATATATATTAAATATATATATTATAATATATATATATATATTATTTAATATTGTATATTATACTAATATATATTAAATATCATATATTATAATATTTATTCATTTATATAGCGCTATTAATTCCATAGCACTTTACTTACATGCTGTCTCTCTTGGAGCTCACAATCTAAACATCCTATCAGTGCCTATATACACACATACATACAGACAGATGTATATGTCTATTTTGACTTGGCTTCTAATTTCTCCTTTTCATTATACACAAAAATATAGTACAAAAAAAATATATATATATATATATTGATAAGATGCAAAAATCTAAAAAAATAGTGTGTAAATATAGGAGAAATAGAAGCAAGGAGCAAAGTCAAGGTAGATTTTAAAAAATCTATACATTATATATAACTTTTTATATTGTGACTTCTTCCTTCTATTACTGATTTTTTTTTTTGCATTATATTTATTTTTTCAAATATTTTTCATTCATTTTATCACCTAATTCTGCAATCACTTTACCTTCTTCCATCGCCTTCTGTTTTTATTCTACACAACATTAAAAGGCTTTTTTTTTTTTTTTTTTTTGATAATTACAGCAGTTTTAATTTATTTTTTATCTTTTCCTGTTTTTAACACTTACATTGATCTCCCAATTGAATCATCGTTTTCCTGGTGCCCATCTGCCTAGTGGCCCAACCATGAAAAGCATCACTTTTTGCGGACGGCGTCTGAAATGATGGTTGCTCGGCAGCACGTCCTCCCTTGTGGATGTGAGGTTATGGCGGGGCAGTGAGTGGACGATCTCTTGTTAGAACCTTCCTTAAGATGAATCAGCATCAATCATTGATCACTTTACACTCATCTCAATCACCTACAAAACTTATTTTTATCATTGACGTTTGCCTGGTTTCAAACGTGTTTAATTAATTATATGTTTTATTCTATACTAATTGGATATTACCTTATGTATGGTGGGTATAAATCTCCCCCCCCAAAAAAAAAAAGAAAATGTACAAATATATATATATATATATATATATATATATATATATATATACACACACACACACACACACACACACACACATACATACACACATACACACATACACACATATATATATATAAGCCTATCCTTCATACATACAATAGAGAATAGATAGAAATATTAAACACATTTACAGGCAGGCATACTTCAATTATTGTTGTTTTAAAAGATCATCTTACAGGAGGTTCTGACGAGGGATCGTCCATCCACCGGCCCCACCATATACTTTACATTATTGTCGGCAGCACATTCCTATTGACAAGGGAGGATGTGCTCAAACAACAAAAAAAACACTGTGCACAATGATGACTAAATACCCTGCAATAAATAAAAACAAGTGCTGTTAAAAACACGTTTTTTTTGCAAAAATCGTACTTACGCCATCCCACCTGGTCACAGTGTACCCATTCGGGATGGTCCCTACACTAACTGTATGTTATACCTGTCTATGTGCCCACTGACCTCATTGGAACCAGGATGCTGAGTGTGACTAGGTTCACACCACGATTTTTGGGTGTCAGGTTGTGTCCAGTGTTTTACAGGATGCACCGGATGGATCCCGACAGCCCCGGATGAGCACAAACTGAGGGCAAATATGCTCTCTGATCCGGTTTTAAACAGTAATAGTTTGTGCGCATCTCTGGCGCTGTCCAGTGCTGAAATTTCAGCAGCACGTATGCAGGGGAGCTGCCTGTGGTGCTGAAATTTTAGCCGTGGAGCTCTCCATGGTGCTGAACTTCAGCACCGGCTCTGAAATGCTGCTCTGTCCATGGTGCTGAACGAGCACGGCTGCATTTCAGATCCGGCGCTCTTCAGTACCAGGTGTCCGGGAACAGATCCGATTTTTTTGCCGGATCCGGCGCCAATAGACTCCCATTTTATGGGCGCCAGCTCGCCCCAGATCCGGTTTTGTTCGTTTCTTTCCACTGGACACACAAAAATGATGCAGACTCAATTGTGTGTCCAATGCAAAAAACGAGCACAGCTTAAAAGGTACAAAACCGGAGGCCAAATAAGCACAATCCGGCAACATAGGGATAACATGGAGGGCAAAATCGGATCCGGTTTACACCGAAAAATCATGGTGTGAAGCCGGCCTAAGGGTCTCGTCACACTTGGCGTCGTTCCAGTGATCCCGACAACGATACAACCTGGTAAGGATCGCTGGAACGTCGCTACGTGGTTATTGGTGAGATGTCAAACAGTCAGATCTACTCAACGACGCAGCAACGATACGGCGACCCGTATAACGACCTCGGCGGTCGTTGGGGCCCTGTCACATAGTAGCTAGTCTGACGACTCAGACCTACGTGGCCGAGTTCTGAGTCGCCAACGAGGTCGTTGTTAAGGTGTCAAACACACCCGATGCATGCTGGCCAGCGGGAACCGATGATCAAAAAATGGTCCAGGACATTCAGACACGATCAGCGATCTCACAGCGGGGGTCTGGTCGCTGCTACGTGTCACACAGTGAGATCACTGGCGAGGTCAATGTTGCGTCACAAAACCTGTTATGTAACAGCGATCTCGCTATGTGTGACGGGGCTTTACAGCTTTGCTCCGTAAGGGGAAGGGTGGGGCTCTCCCTAACTTATCAGAAGACAAGTAGTTAAGTGGAAATACAAAAAAAATTGAGTCAGAGCTGATATATGCGAGTATGGCTGTAGAGACGAGTTCACACTAATCACCAAATAAACTGATACAACAGAAAAACAGTATGTGCAAAATTATGACAAAATACCCTTCATTAATACAGAAATACAAATGCTACCGAGCAACGATCATTTAAGCCGCGATCCATGAAAAGTGATGGTTTTTATGGTTCGATCACTGGGTAGATAGCCAAGGTTACCCATCGGTGCCTGATGCACATGAATGAACGATTTAAAAATGGGAAAAAGCAAAAAGGAAGAAATATTAAAAATAAGATTGCTATTCTTATAACAAAAACAGAGCAATATTTTTAACTATTACAAAAAAACAAAGTAAAAAAGATAATAAAATTGCAGTAATAAAAAAAAAAAGTACCGTATATACTCGTGTATAAGCCGACCCGTGTATAAGCCGACCCCCCTACTTTTGCCCCCAAAACCTGGGAAAATCTATTGACTCGTGTATAAGCCGAGGGTGGACCCTAGCACAAGTATACAGCCCCCAGCAGTGTGGTATACACCAGTCCCAGAGGTAGATACAGCAGCCCCAGTGGTAGTATACACGCAGCCCCAGTAGTATATACAGCCCCAGTGGTAGTATATACAGCCCCAGTGGTAGTATACAGGGCCCCAGAGGTATATAGCAGCCCCAGTGGTAGTATACAGGGCCCCAGAGGTATATAGCAGCCCCAGCGGTAGTATACAGGGCCCCAGAGGTATATAGCAGCCCCAGTGGTAGTATACAGTGCCCCAGAGGTATATAGCAGCCCCAGTGGTAGTATACAGTGCCCCAGAGGTATATAGCAGCCCCAGTGGTAGTATACAGGGCCCCAGAGGTATATAGCAGCCCCAGTGGTAGTATACAGGGCCCCAGAGGTATATAGCAGCCCCAGCGGTAGTATACAGGGCCCCAGAGGTATATAGCAGCCCCAGTGGTAGTATACAGGGCCCCAGAGGTATATAGCAGCCCCAGTGGTAGTATACAGTGCCCCAGAGGTATATAGCAGCCCCAGTGGTAGTATACAGTGCCCCAGAGGTATATAGCAGCCCCAGTGGTAGTATACAGTGCCCCAGAGGTATATAGCAGCCCCAGTGGTAGTATACAGTGCCCCAGAGGTATATAGCAGCCCCAGTGGTAGTATACAGGGCCCCAGAAGTATATAGCAGCCCCAGTGGTAGTATACAGTGCCCCAGAGGTATATAGCAGCCCCAGTGGTAGTATACAGGGCCCCAGAGGTATATAGCAGCCCCAGTGGTAGTATACAGTGCCCCAGAGGTATATAGCAGCCCCAGCGGTAGTATACAGGCAGCCCCAGTAATGCAGGCCCCCCCCAGCGTCTCTCCGGTCACCTGTAAAGCAAGCTATACTTATCAGTGTCCCGCTCGCACCCGCCGCTGCCGACATCCGCGATCCTCCATCTTCATGCGACTCCTCTTCCTGTTTCCTGTGCGCGTCGCCGGGAATGACGTCATTGCCGGCGACGCGCACAGAAACAGGAAGAGGAGTCGCATGAAGATGGAGGATCGTGGATGTCGGCAGCGGCGGGTGCGAGCGGGACACTGATAAGTATAGCTTGCTTTACAGGTGACCGGAGAGACCCTGGGGGGGCCCTGCATTACTGGGGATGCGGGGGCTGCTGTATACCGATGTATACATCGGTATACAGCACTGACTCGCGTATAAGCCGAGGGGGGTACTTTTCAGCCCAATTTTTGGGCTGAAAAACTCGGCTTATACGCGAGTATATACGGTAAGTGAAAAATAAAACATCTATATATAGTTCTTAAAGTGTAAAAAAAAAAATTAAAAAATTTCAGTCAAAAAAACAAAAAAAGACTTTAATATGGTGTAGAATAAAAACAGAAGTGAAAGGAGGGAGGTGAAATGATTGTAAGAATGGGTGAAAAAATAAAACAAATATAAAATGTAAAAATAGATAAAAAATAAAATATATCGTGCATAATAAAGACAGAAATAAAAAAGAAAAAGTAAAGACAAAGTAGATAAAAGAAATAGGACAATAATCATTGTATTGTGATACTGGATTTTAACGTTCCTCATTTTTAATTGAGCTCAATACTAATACATATACACACACATCGTATATATTATAGATCACTTATTATATATATATATGCACACACATACACACACACATATACGCACACAGTATATATAATATTATATATACTGTATATATATAATATATATATACAGTGTGCGTATATGTGTGTATGTATATATATATATATATATATATATATATAACACACACACACACACACACATATATATATATATACACATACACACACTGTATATATATTATATATACAGTATATATAAAATGATTATATATACCGTATAAAGTATTATATATAGTGTGTATATATATAATATTATTATATACGGTGTGTGTATATATGTATATATAATGTGCGTGTATATGTATCAGTATTGAGCTCAATACAATACAATGTTTATTGTCCTATTTATTCTTTTGTGTATATATACACAATATACACACACACACACACATCATATATATATTATACACACACACACACACACACACACACACCATATATATTATATACACACACACACACATCATATATATATATTATATACACACACACACACAGACACACACATCATATATATATATTATATACACACACACACGTACACACTATACAGTGTAGTTATTATATATGATATCAAAGTCAATTAAAAGAATACAAATAACAATATAATAAGCCTGGTTAGGTGACCTTTTCTACGAGGGTCGCCCCGAGCGTTCCCGGGCCTTTCCGGTTTCTATCACCTATAGAGCGTGGTGGTGAAGGGGTCGCGGGGCGGAGCAGGGGATACTATCAGGAAGGTCTCATTGTCCCACAGAGGAGCTGATGGTGTAAAGTCATATACATCAGAATGGGATTAGGGCCTCTGTTGTGGAGGAGTGTAATATATGTGGAGGGAGGGGGTGACTTTATTGCCTGATCCGGCAGTGTGAAGGGGATATCATCCTGATCATGAACCAGTGAGCTCAGGATGAGCCGAGCAGTGCGATCTGTCATCACATACAGTCCTGATTGTGTTCACATGACGCGGTGGAGGAATCGACATATTTAATTGTAGAGCCGGGTGACAGCGTCACTTAGGGATCAGATGATGGAGCGCGGCGTGTGTCGTCTATTTCAGACTCATCAGGTGCGGTAATTACCTCTGTGCTAGGAATAGACTCTGCCCCGCAGATACAGTAACCAAAAAAATATGAGCATTGAATACCTGAACTCTGTACATCATACGTCTCCACTGATGATGGTTCGTTGCAATGTACCAGTGCAAGGAAAACGCATCGGGAATGCGCAATAGAGTCTGAAGTGGATGCAACTGTAACAAAGCCTCAGTGGTGAGAAGTATTAGAGCTCCGGAGGAAAGAACATGAAGGTTCCCTGTCACTAGAATTAACCCCTTCAGCCCCGGGCGATTTTTTTTATTGTTCTATTCACTTTCTTGAAAGAGCCATAACTTTTTTTTTTATTTTTACATCATTTAAAAAAGACAGGAATGCGACTTTACACGTATATGAAGATCCAAGCTTGGGAAGGGGTTAAAGTCTATTAAAAGATCACAGAACGCAATGATTGGGCGTCATCTGCACAGACAGGATCAGGATCGGATGTGCTGTGTGGGATCTTCACATCACTCCGGTAATTAGGGGTCAGCGACCAGTGGGACTACTAGGTCCAGCCGCCATCACCATGTCTAAAATTCCACTGAAATCAAGATATCTGCTCGACAGCACGAACAAAAACATTTCATACAGCAGGAGAGAATCCTGACACATTGTAACGAGCCAAGCAGCTGCGTCAGATACGGACAGGGGGATACCTCCATTCACTGACTGCAAGCAGAACCTGGAACCATCCCATATTATATGGACAGAGCATATAGAAAGCCATTGATGGCAGTGCAGCCTGCAGTGCGGGAACGACTAGTGTGCCACCTGGTGGTCAGCCCCTGTATTGCACCCCTGGCCTCACCAGCCCATGAAGAATTATTTTCCACAGTAACAAAAGTTTATTATCATAAATATATCCATGGTATGGAGCAGTCATTACTATACGGCCGGAGCCAGTATGCAGCACAGACAGCGCCGGTGGGGTCAGAGCTCCCATGTACATCAGTCTTGTGTGGGTGAGTGGTTAGCTAGAGTTTTTAGGTAACCTGTACACCCCTCCAGAATACACCAACTGCTGGTTGCTGACCTTCTTCTGCAGAAATCCCTGCAGCTCCTGGATATCGATCTCCGTCACCACCGGTCCAGTCATCACAAACATCTTTAGCATGCTGTGGATCCGCTCCAGGGGCAGGCTCTCCAGGTTGGTCAGCATGGCCTGGATGTAGGTCCAGAAGAGCTGAAGGAGAGGAGAAGAAGGATGAGAAGAGCTGAAGGAGAGGAGGAGGGTGAGAAGAGCTGAAACAGAGAAAAAGAAGGTTGAGAAGAGCTGCAGGAGTGGAGAAGAAGGGTGAGAAGAACTGCAGGAGAGGAAGAGAAGGATGAGAAGAACTGCAGGAGAGGAAGAGAAGGATGACAAGAGCTGCAGGAGAGGAAGAGAAGGATGACAAGAGCTGCAGGAGAGGAGGATAGGGTGAGAAGAGCTGCAGGAGAGGAGGAGAAGGATGAGAAGAGCTGCCGGAGAGGAGGACGAGGGTGAGAAGAGCTGCAGGAGAGGAAGACAAGGATGAGAAGAGCTGCAGGAGAGGAAGACAAGGATGAGAAGAGCTGCAGGAGAGGAGGAGAAGGATGAGAAGAGCTGCAGGAGAGGAGGACGAGGGTGAGAAGAGCTGCAGGAGAGGAAGACGAGGATGAGAAGAGCTGCAGGAGAGGAAGACAAGGATGAGAAGAGCTGCAGGAAAGGAAGAGAAGAAGGATGAGAAGAGCTGCCGGAGAGGAGGACATGGGTGAGAAGAGCTGCAGGAGAGGAGAAGAAAGATGAGAAGAGCTGCAGGAGAGGAGGACAAGGATGAGAAGAGCTGCAGGAGAGGAGGACAAGGATGAGAAGAGCTGCAGGAGAGGAGGAGAAGAAAGATGAGAAGAGCTGCAGGAGAGAGAAGAAAGATGAGAAGAGCTGCAGGAGAGGAAGAGAAGGATGAGAAGAGCTGCAGGAGAGGAGGATGAGTAAAGCTGCAGGAGAGGAGAAGGGTGAGAAGAGCTGCAGGAGAGGAGGACGAGGGTGAGAAGGATAAGTAGAGCTTCAGGGAGGTAGGGACGAGGAGTAAAGCTGCTTTTTATATTTTACCTACATCCCCGATTATGGAAGATCTGGAGGACAACCAAAGTGTGCAAAAGAACGACAATCAATATCCATTGCACTAAGCAGGACACTGCAGGCCCCACAGAGAGGCAACACAAGTGCCTGATACCGATGCAGCAATCACCTGCAACCAGCCAAACCATGGGGGAGGTGATTGGTGGTGTTTATAGGCACAAGGTTACCATAGGGCGTCAGTCACACAGGTATGTGCGATGCAAAGTGTCTGTATACAGCCTATTGGTCACACCCATACTATTAGATCAGGCGGGCTGCCCAGCACTATGTATATGCATCACACGAGTGACAGACACCTTCCCCCGCCCCACCCCCCCACTCCCGGAAATATAGATAGGACTCGTTAAGTGTGAGGGCACTTTGCGTTGGGTACGAGCTTATGTATTTTGGCCAAAATATCCACTAACACCTCACACCATCATCCATCCTGTTTTTTATGCACTTTTTTACCTATTGCAGGTTGCGGCTGAGCCCTCGGGGGGGGGGTCTGTCTGTCACTTGTGTGATGCATATACATAGTGCTGGGCAGCCCGCCTGATCTAATAGTATGGATGTGACCGATAGGCTGCATACAGACACTTTGCATCGCACGTACCTGTGTGACTGACGCCCTATGGTAACCTTGTGCCTATAAACACCACCAATCACCTCCCCCATGGTTTGGTTGGTTGCAGGTGATTGTTGCATCGGTATCATGCACTTGTGTTGCCTCTCAGTGGGGCCTGTAGCGTCCTGCTTAGTGCAATGGATATTGCACCTTGGCTATTTTTGGTGAGTTTTTTTTTCTCCCAAAAAAGGACGATCACCCAACTTTCGTAGAATACTGAATGACAACCTGGGGAATACCCCCTCCCCTGCACCTGAGCTGGAAGATATGATTGCTACTACAGCAGGAGCTTTAATGGCAGCCATATTGATTATACCCATGTCCCTTGTTAGAGTGATTGGTGGGAGGGGGAGGAGGGGGAAGAACAGTCCTGAATGTGATGACTAATCTGTGGCGCTCACCTGAAGTTCCTCCTCCTTCTGATCGGCCTGGGAAGCCATAGCAGAATCCCCCTCCTCGTCACTTTCTATCAGGACCACCTTCTCAGCCTGATCCTTCTGCTCCTCCTCTATGACTGTGAAGGTCCCGGACGGATCCTCTCGGAGGACGCCTTGCTGAAGCCAGAGGGTCATCTTCCTCCGGAGGGAGGTGACCGGGACTTTTAGCACCTCGCTCAGTTCTTCTAAGGTCCAGGTACCTACGGGAGAAAATGGTCCCCAAATATAGTAGGTTCCGAAAAACATCTCCCAGCATGCCGGTGAGAAGGTTTCACATCAGATCATTTAATTACAGGTCGATGATCGGTCTGAGAAAAACATGATCAGGAAAAGCGGCACTAGTTAAACATGGCTGCCACGTATCCAGATAGTAATGGTGCATGAAGACCTCTCCCCAGGTCCAGTGGTGCTTACTTTTATTCTGGAAGTTTAGGATGATGGCAGCATGTACTGGAGACACGGAGAAGGACAGGGTGCGGTCCGCCAGCTCTAAATCCAAGCTCACTAACCCGAGGTGATGCTTCCAGTTCAATGTCCGCATAGCCTGAGGGAACAGAAAGAAATCAATGTCCATGAACGAGAGCGATCATAAAGCAGAGTGAGAAAAACAAAACCCCGAGCCAATCCAAACCCCAATAGTGAGAATCCATCTGCAGCGAATAATTGCTACAATAGGATAAAACAGAGCACATGGGGTCATATCCAGTGGAATAGGAAAGGAGAGAATAATAGGTGCTCACATGTAATGCAGGACACAGGACAGGCCAAACATTTGGACACACCTTCTCATTCAGAGTTTTCTTTATTTTCATGACTATGAAAATTGTAGATTCACACTGAAGTCATCAAAACTATGAATTAACACATGTGGAATTATATACTTACCAAAAAGTGTGAAACAACTGAAAATATGTCTTATATTCTAGGTTCTTCACAGTAGCCGCCTTTTGCTTTGATTACTGCTTTGCACACTCTTGGCATTCTCTGGATGAGCTTCAAGAGGTAGTCACCGGAAATGGTCTTCACTTCACAGGTGTGCCCTGTCAGGTTTAATAAGTGGGATTTCTTGCCTTATAAATGAGGTTGGGACCATCAGTTGTGTTGTACAGAAGTCTGGTGGATACACAGCTGATCGTCCTACTGAATAGACTGTTAGAATTTGTATTATGGCAAGAAAGAAGCAGCTAAGTAAAGAAAAACAGTGGCCATCATTACTTTAAGAAATGAAGGTCAGTCAGTCCGAAAAATTGGGATAACTTTGAAAGTGTCCCCGAGTGCAGTTGCAAAAACTATCAAGCGCTAGAAACTGGCTCACATGAGGACCGCCCCAGGAAAGGAAGATCAAGAGTCACCTCTGCTGCGGAGGATAAGTTCATCGAGTCACCAGCCTCAGAAATCGCAGGTTAACAGCAGCTCAGATTAGAGACCAGGTCAATGCCACACAGAGTTCAAGCAGCAGACACATCTCTACAACAACTGGTAAGAGGAGACTTTGTGCAGCACGCCTTCATGGTAAAATAGCTGCTAGGAAACCACTGCTAAGGACCGGCAACAAGCAGAAGAGACTTGTTTGGGCTAAAGAACACAAGGAATGGACATTAGAGCAGAGGAAATCTGCGCTTTGGTCTGATGAGTCCAAATTTGAGATCTTTGGTTACAACCACCGTGTATTTGTGCGACGCAGAAAAGGTGAACGGATGGACTCTACATGCCTGGCTCCCACCGTGAAGCATGGAGGAGGTGTGATGGTGTGGGGGGGGCTTTGCTGCTTTGAAGCTCATCAAGAGACTGCCAAGAGTGTGCAAAGCAGTAATCAAAGCAAAAGGTGGCTACTGTGAAGAACCTAGAATATAAGACATATTTTCAGTTGATTCACACTTTTTTGCTACGTATATAATTCCACATGTGTTAATTCATAGTTTTGATGTCTTCAGTGTGAATCTACAAGTTTCATAGTCATGAAAATACAGAAAACTCTTTGAATGAGAAGTTGTCTCCAAACCTTTGTTCTGTACTATATATATATATATAGATAAAGATATAGAGAAATATACAGGAGTAAAGAGTAAAAAATAAGGATATGGTTTCTTGGGGAAAAACAAAGCAACATAAAATGCAAAATGAGAAATCACCCTGAAATGAGGAAGCATTAACCTACATAAAGAACTTCTTTCACTGTTCAGTTCCACGTTCAGCCTGCAGGTGGCAGTGTTCCCTTTCCAATACTTACCATGTGCAGGAATGAGAACACTGACACCCGGAGGACACACGTGGTACTGCACATTTAATAGTTACTCTCTAGCTTCGCACCTTGAGCTTCTCGTATCGTCTTGTGTACATGTCCATAGTTTCTTTGATCTGATCCGGTAATTCCAGCTTCTCCTCCTTCAGCGCCGGCCAGAACTCGCTGGACAGAATGACCGACACCAGGTTAAATGGCGGCCTCTCTTCCTCCGGAAGCTTTTCCTCTTCATCACGGATGTTAGAGTTGATTCTTCGGGAATCTGCCATGTCCTGTGAGGTGGAGGCTCTCTAGTTAGAATGCCCCTTATAAAATCACATGAACGGTATCTGACAATGGAGCGGTACCTTCAGCATGACCTCACAGTAATGCATCTGAGCCTCCCGAACGCAGCTTCAGCAGCTCCACATTGCGGATCTCCCTGGAGGAAAAATGGAGAACGTCTCAGACATCATGTGCCACTAGAGAATGATGGGAAGTCACAGACACAGGAGCTGCCATCCTGGGACTTGTAGTGCATCACAGCCTTCTCCACCTCCCTCCTCCTGTCTTACCTCTCAGAACTGTAGCTGAACTGGTGCAGGAGTCGGTCAGCGAGCAGCGTCCTGTACTCATTGATGAACAGCTCTTTACTGCCATAAATACTGACCAGGAGGCTGATGATGTCCGAGGAGCGACGCTTGGAGCCGCTCTTACCTGGAAGAACAGAGAAGATGGAGTCAGAATATATTTATTCAGTTATATAGCACTAATAAAATCATCATCATCATAAAAAAAATCATCATCATCGATCATCATATAAATCATCATAACCACACATCATCATCATAACCACACCATCATCATAATAAAATCATCATCATAACCACATCATAATAAAATCATCATCCATATCATAATAAAAATCATCATAAAATCATCATTATCAATCATCATAATAAAATCATCATCACAACCACCACATCATCATCATTAACCACCACCATCATCATAATAAAATCATTATCATCATCATAATAAAATCATCATCACAACCACCACCATCATCATTAACCACACCACCACCATCATCATAAAATCATTATCATAATAAAATCATCATCATAACCACCACCATCATAACCACCACCCTCCTCATAATAATAATAATAATAATAATATCCTCATAATAATAATAAATAATAATATCATCATAACCATCACCACCATCATCCTCATAATAATAATAAAATCACCATCATAACCACCACCACCTCCTCCTCATAATTATTAATAATATCATCATCCTCATAACAATAAAATCATAATCCTCATAATAATAAATAATAATATCATCATAGCCACCACCACCATCATCATAACCACCACCATCACCATAATCCTCATAATAATAATAAAATCATTATCATCATCGTAATAAAATCCTCATCATAACCACCACCATCATCATAATAAAATCATTATCATCATAATAAAATCATCATCATAACCACCACCATCATCCTCATAATAAATAATAATATCATCATCCTCATAATAAAATCATCATCCTCATAATAATAATAATATCATAACCACCACCACCACCACCATAATCCTCATAATAATAATAAAATCATTATCATCATCATAATAAAATCATCATCATAACCACACCACCACCATCCGTTCCCAAGTCCACTCTGTACATCCAAAACCATGAAGGAGTTAACGGAAAATCCCAAAAGTAGGGTAGGTGATGCTTTAAAAGAAAAGGTCCTGGTTTGGGTAGTAATAATGGAGGCTGTCACACACCTGGATCGCATCCACAGGGTCCGGGGTCCAGTCCTCGGGCTCGGACACATCATCATCACTCTCCTGCCCGTTCTCAGCACCACCGGTCGGCTTTTGAAAGCTCATTGGCCAATCTCCCTCAGCATCACCGGTCAGACAGCAACAATCTGCCGCACGGTGTCCTCCCGAGTCCTGGGGGGGGTTGTGTAGTTTACAATACTTCTTACTAGCAGTGGACCCCAACCAACAGCAGTGCTCAATACCCACCATACAGCGCCACCCAGGGGAAAGAAGGCATTACCTTCCACCTAAATGTGGGAAGGAACTAGAACCTAGCAGGTTCCTCATCCATATTATATTTTCTGTGGATCTTCAGGATCCACCAATCGGGACAGGATCTACCTTAGATACTTCCTAATGGGCTCACAGGCCACCTCCAGGATCACCATGGACGGGTCCAGCTCCCTCAGAGCTTAATGCGGAGATTACAGAGTGATGATGTCGGACGTATTCACTCCTGAGAGATGGCAGGACAAAGGTTAATTAGATCGTCATAGTTCACGATGAAAGGTGACATTACAGTATGGAAGTGGATAAGTGGAACCCAAAGGGCAATTAGAGGCACAAAAACAATACTAAAGTTTATGTCACACCTTCTCCAGAAATGTAAGACGCAAAAAAGAAAAAAGGGAAGAAAGGGAAATACAAAAAGAAAGAATGGAATAAATGGCTTATAATAATAATAATAATATTATTATCAACAGTTACACACAGCAAATAAGATCATTATGTTGGATTTTGTATTAAATCACTAGTCGGACACTTCCCAAGTGTCTAGGACTGCATGATATATCGGGGAATGATACGTGCAGAGCCCAGTAGCATTTTGCCTTTTGCAGCTGACAGATTGTTATTTTGTCAACTCCAATTGTTTTTAAGTGCTGGCCAAGGTTTTTGGCACCGCACCAGTGTGCCGATCACCACCGGGACCACTTCACTGGCTTGTGCCGATCACCACTGGGACCACAGTCACTGGCTTGTGCCGATCACCACTGGACCACCGTCACTGGCTTGTGCCGATCACCACTGGACCACCGTCACTGGCTTGTGCGATTACCACTGGGACCACCGTCACTGGCTTGTGCTAATTACCACCGGGACCACCTTCACTGGCTTGTGCCGATCACCACTCGGACCACCGTCACTGGCTTGTGCCGATTACCACTCGGGACCACCGTCACTGGCTTGTGCGATTACCACTGGGACCACCGTCACTGGCTTGTGCGATTACCACTGGGACCACCGTCACTGGCTTGTGCCGATCACCACCGGGACCACCTTCACTGGCTTGTGCCGATCACCACCAGGACCACCTTCACTGGCTTGTGCCGATCACCACCAGGACCACCGTCACTGGCTTGTGCCGATTACCACTGGGACCACCGTCACTGGCTTGTGTTGATTACAACTGGGACCACCTTCACTGGCTTGTGCCAATCACCACCAGGACCACCGTCACTGGCTTGTGCCAATCACCACCGGGACCACCTTCACTGGCTTGTGCCGATCACCACCGGGACCACCTCACTGGCTTGTGCGATCACCACGGGACACGTCACTGGCTTGTGCCGATCACCACCGGGACCACCTTCACTGGCTTGTGCCGATTACCACAGGACCACCGTTCACTGGCTTGTGCTAATACCACTGGGACCACCGTCACTGGCTTGTGCTATTACCACGGGACCACCGTCACTGGCTTGTGTGATTACCAACCGGACCACCGTCACTGGCTTGTGCCATCACCACCAGGACCACCTCACTGGCTTGTGCCGATCACCACTGGACCACCGTCACTGGCTTGTGTGATTACACACTGGGACCACCGTCACTGGTTGTGCTGATTACCACCGGGACCACCCTCACTGCTGGTTTGTTGTCAGAGTCTTTGCAATTTGATCTTTAAATCCTCATATAGTGCAAGTTTTTCCAGTTGCTTCTCCTCAATCCTGCTGTCTCCTGGTATTGCCACATCGACGATCCACACTTCCTTTTTTCCTTCAATGGTAAGGTCCGGAGCATGTTCATTTTCAATAACCTTTTCAGGTTCATGATCTCACCAATTCTTTGTGACAGGAAGACGGTGATTGTGGCACAAGTTCCAGTGAATCATCTGAGCGGCTGGATTCTGCCTTTGCTTGTAGTCTTCTGCACGATCTTCTTGCAGCAGCTCAGTGTATGATCCATTGTCTCATCTGCTTCTTTGCACAGTCGACATTTGGGGTCTGTAGTTGATTTTATATTATAATTATTTTTATATATTTTATAAAATTTTTATAATAATAATAATAATAATAAATAATTATAAAAAGAACGAAAAAAATAGAAAAAAAAAAATTAAAAAAAGGAGGATAAAGAAAAAAGAAGAATAGGGAAAAAAAAAAAGTGAAGAGGCAAGAAAAGGGGGAAAAATAAAAAGCAAAAAAGAGAAAAGTAAAAAGTAATGGAATAAATGGCATAAAAATAATTAATAAGTTGTTGTTAAAAAAAGAAAAACAAGACAGGAAAAGGGGGAAAAAAGGAGATAGGGAAAAAGAGAAGAAAAGGGAAAAAAAAAAAAAGGGGAGTGAATAAATGCAATGTCGGCATAAATTGTTCAATGCAACAAATGTCAAAAAAGGAAAAGAAAAAATCAGAATGGCTGATAACAGGGAGCAGTAGTTTCAATGCCCGGTCTGACATTGGGGGGACGCGGCGATTCTCACCCGGGTGCAGCAGTCGGGTCTCCAGTGCCGTCTTCAGACACGACAGCAGCTGCTGCCTCTGATTGGTTCGTTCCAGGCAGAACTTTAAGTCCTCGATCGCCGGCTTCGACTCGGGGAAATCTGGACACAAATATCACACTGGATCAGATCACATGAAGCAGCTTCTCCTAAAACAGCGCCACATCTATGCACAGGTGGTGTGTGGAATTGCAACTCCGCCACATTAACTTCAATACCTGCCAATATCTGTGGACAGGTGAGGCACAGTTTCTGGCAGCCATGTTTTTTTTAATGCTTTCAGCCCTCCCCATCCATAGTCACCTCTAATGATGCCAAACAGCTCATCGATGCGCATGTTAGCGTAGAGGCGGTAAAAGAACCGCTGGACGTGGCAGCGCCATCTCTTCAGAGTGCTGCTGGACTCCGGATTGGATGAGCCGTCCTGCAGGAAGACTTTACTCAGCCAGCCAATCACCTTCTCGATCCACTGCCAAAACAAAGCCCGTGAGTAATTATGGTAACACCTTAAAGGGACACTCCAGAAAAAACACGCTGCAGTGCCAGGTGCACATAACACAATACGTCATACACCCGGAGAGCTCCTTTAAGAAATCCGCCCATACAATATGTATCCTGTGTTCTCCTATAGGGGCTCGTCTTACCTCCTGGAACTCGTTCAGGAAGGATCTCTCATAATCCCCTCGACATCTCTTCTCCATCCTCAGCTCGATCATCTTGTGCAGGAGGGAGGTCACCGGCTCCGAGCAGATTCTCTCCAGCAGATTCAACCTGTGACTGCAGATGAGATGAAGAAATGTCCGGTCAGAAGGGAGTGAGGGTCTCATCCAATATGACTTTTTTTATGGTTTTGCCTTAACCCTTCGTCTCCCTCCCTGCATGCTGAACTTGCATCTTTCACTGCAGGTGACACCCGAATGATCCAGCCTGTAACAGCTGCGGGTGGAACAGTGCACCACTTGTGGCTGTTAAACTGTTAAATGCTGCTGTCAAACTCTGACAGCAACATTTAACAAGGGTCAGCAGGGGGCGCACTGCTCTGAGCCTTGATCGCGGGACACCGATGAGTTGTCATGACAGTCAGGAGTCCGCTGAAGACAAGGGTGTGCGATCACAGCAGTCCTGTGAAAACCAGCCTGTGGCCGGTGTTCATAGGAGATCACATAGTGATCACATCATTGCGGGTTCAAGTTCCCTAACGGAACAATTACATACACAGAGCGTACAAACTAAAAATGTGCCTAGTCCTTAAGGAGTTAAATATTGGATCAGACCGATAGCCCAGCAGGGGTCAGCACTGTGTGGATCAGGGACGTGCCGTTAGACCGCTCTGCTCACCCGGATCCGCTCCATGCAGGATATAGACGTGTGAAGGGGTTAAGGCATGGCTCTACCTGAGGATGATACAACCTCCGATTCCAGCTCTGACAATTGTTTTCCAATAGCCCTGAATGGTCGTTACTTACAAGATCCCATTGAGCTCCTGAAACTGCTCCATGGCGGCCTGGCACCAGCACTGCTCCTTGTTGCAGTCACAGCCGGCACAGTCGTCCCCCTCCTCCTCCGCTCGGTCCTCAGAGCTCCTCTCCCGCTCGTTCTCGTCCATGCTGCTGTCGCAGTCGCTGTCCGCCGTCCTCTTCTTCTGCCTCATGTAGATCTTGAAGGTGCGGCTGTAGAACTGCTGGATCATACTCTGAAAGGTCTTTGGGGTGGAGAAGAAGAGGATGGCTTTAATCATAGTGAAGACTTTATCCCGTAAGGTCTGAGAGTCTGATCCGGGCAGCAGCGCCAAATCCGCCCATCTACCCAGAATATCCAGGCTCTTTAAATAAGGGTCGAGCCGGGTGATGAGGAGGCGGAAGGTGTCCAGTAATAGAGCGATGCACTGCTGCTCCTCCACCGCGTTCTCCTGCTGGTTCATCCCATTCCAGAACTCGGGGGCAATGTTCCTCTGCAAATCCATCTGCAGGACCTCCGTGAACCATTCCTCCAGGACAGACTGCAGATCACAGTCCAGAAGAACCTCCAGAGCCGCCCTCAGGTCATCCTCCTGATACGACTCCACAACACCGGATCTAGGAGCAGCCTGTGTGAGAAGACCCAGAATGTCATATAAAGCCTACAGTGTCTAATTGCATCAGAACAGGTCTCCTGAGTTACCTCCTGTATTACACTCCAGAGCTGCACTCACTATGTACATACATTACATTACTGATCCTGAGTTACCTCCTGTATTATACTCCAGAGATGCACTCACTATTCTGCTGGTGCAGTCACTGTGTACATACATTATGTCCTGAGTTACCTCCTGTATTATACTCCAGAGCTGCACTCACTATTCTGCTGGTGCAGTCACTGTGTACATACATTACATTACTGATCCTGAGTTACCTCCTGTATTAACTCCAGAGCTGCACTCACTATTCTGCTGGTGCAGTCACTGTGTACATACATTACATTACTGATCCTGAGTTACCCCTGTATTATACTCCAGAGCTGCACTCACTATTCTGCTGGTCCAGCACAAATAGTGAGTGCAGCTCTGGAGTATAATACAGGAGGTAACTCAGGATCAGTAATGTAATGTATGTACACAGTGACTCACCAGCAGAATAGTGAGTGCAGCTCTGGAGGTATAATACGGAGGTAACTCAGGATAGTAATGTAATGTATGTTACACAGTGACGTCCACCAGCAGAATAGTGAGTGCAGCTCTGGAGTATAATACAGGAGGTAACTCAGGATCAGTAATGTAATGTATGTACACAGTGACTGCACCAGCAGAATAGTGAGTGCAGCTCTGGAGTATAATACAGGGAGGTAACTCAGGATCAGTAATGTAATGTATGTTACACAGTGACTCACCAGCAGAATAGTGAGTGCAGCTCTGGAGTATAATACAGGAGGTAACTCAGGATCAGTTGTAAAGTATGTACACAGTGACTGCACCAGCAGAATAGTGAGTGCAGCTCTGGAGTATAATACAGAAGGTAACTCAGGATCAGTAATGTAATGTATGTACACAGTGACTGCACCAGCAGAATAGTGAGTGCAGCTCTGGAGTATAATACAGGAGGTAACTCAGGATCAGTAATGTAATGTATGTACACAGTGACTGCACCAGCAGAATAGTGAGTGCAGCTCTGGAGTATAATACAGGAGGTAACTCAGGATCAGTAATGTAATGTATGTACACAGTGACTGCACCAGCAGAATAGTGAGTGCAGCTCTGGAGTATAATACAGGAGGTAACTCAGGATCAGTAATGTAATGTATGTACACAGTGACTGCACCAGCAGAATAGTGAGTCAGCTCTGGAGTATAATACAGGAGGTAACTCAGGATCAGTAATGTAATGTGTGTACACAGTGACTCCACCAGCAGAATAGTGAGTGCAGCTCTGGAGTATAAAACAGGAGGTAACTCAGGATCAGTAATGTAATGTGTGTACACGTGACTCCACCAGCAGAATAGTGAGTGCAGCTCTGGAGGATAATACAGGAGGGAACTCAGGATCAGTAATGTAAGTATGTACACAGTGACTGCCACAGCAGAATAGTGAGTGCGGCTCTGAGTATAATACAGGAGTAACTCAGGATCAGTAATGTAATGTATGTACACAGTAACTGCACCAGCAGAATAGTGAGTAGCAGCTCTGGAGTATAATACAGGAGGTAACTCAGGATCAGTAATGTAATGCATGTACACAGTGACTGCACCAGCAGAATAGTGAGTGCAGCTCTGGAGTATAATACAGGAGGTAACTCAGGATCAGTCATGTAATGTATGTACACAGTGACTGCAGCAGCAGAATAGTGAGTGCAGCTCTGGAGTATAATACAGGAGGTAACTCAGGATCAGTAATGTAATGTATGTACACAGTGACTGCACCAGCAGAATAGTGAGTGCAGCTCTGGAGTGTAATACAGGAGGTAACTCAGGATCAGTAATGTAATGTATGTACACAGTGACTGCACCAGCAGAATAGTGAGTGAAGCTCTGGAGTATAATACAGGAGGTAACTCAGGATCAGTAATGTAATGTATGTACACAGTGACTGAACCAGCAGAATAGTAGTGCAGCTCTGGGTATAATACAGGAGGTAACTCAGGATCAGTAATGTAATGTATGTACACAGTGACTGCACAGCAGAATAGTGAGTGCAGCTCTGGAGTAAATACAGGAGGTAACTCAGGATCAGTAATGTAATGTATGTACACAGTGACTGCACAGCAGAATAGTGAGTGCAGCTCTGGAGTATAATACAGGAGGTAACTCAGGATCAGTAATGTAATGTATGTACACAGTGACTGCACCAGAGAATAGTGAGTGCAGCTCTGGAGTAAAAAAGCGAGGTAACTCAGGATCAGTAATGTAATGTATGTACACAGTGCTGCACCAGCAGAATAGTGAGTGCAGCTCTGGAGTATAATACAGGAGGTAACTCAGGATCAGTAATGTAATGTATGTACACAGTGACTGCACCAGCAGAATAGTGAGTGCAGCTCTGGAGTATAATACAGGAGGTAACTCAGGATCAGTAATGTAATGTATGTACACAGTGACTGCACCAGCAGAATAGTGAGTGCAGCTCTGGAGTATAATACAGGAGGTAACTCAGGATCAGTAATGTAATGTATGTACACAGTGACTGCACCAGCAGAATAGTGAGTGCAGCTCTGGAGTATAATACAGGAGGTAACTCAGGATCAGTAATGTAATGTATGTACACAGTGACTGCACCAGCAGAATAGTGAGTGCAGCTCTGGAGTGTAATACAGGAGGTAACTCAGGATCAGTAATGTAATGTATGTACACAGTGACTGCACCAGCAGAATAGTGAGTGCAGCTCTGGAGTTAATACAGGAGGTAACTCAGGATCAGTAATGTAATGTATGTACACAGTGACTCCACCAGCAGAATAGTGAGTGCAGCTCTGGAGTATAATACAGGAGGTAACTCAGGATCAGTAATGTAATGTATGTACACAGTGACTGCACCAGCAGAATAGTGAGTGCAGCTCTGGAGTACAATACAAGAGGTAACTCAGGATAGTAATGTAATGTATGTACACAGTGACTGCACCTAGCAGAATAGTGAGTGCAGCTCTGGAGTATAATACAGGAGGTAACTCAGGATCAGTAATGTAATGTATGTACACAGTGACTGCACAGCAGAATAGTGAGTGCAGCTCTGGAGATTACAATACTAGAGTAGTAACTCAGGATACAGGTAATAGTAACTGTAGTATGTACACAGTGACTGCACTAGCAGAATAGTGAGTGCAGCTCTGGAGTATAATACAGAAGGTAACTCAGGATCAGTAATGTATGTACACAGTGACTGCACCAGCAGAATAGTGAGTGCAGCTCTGGAGTATAATACAGGAGGTAACTCAGGATCAGTAATGTAATGTATGTACACAGTGACTGCACCAGCAGAATAGTGAGTGCAGCTCTGGAGTATGTGCTGTGTATAATGATGGGCTGTGTACCGGGCACTATACATGGATGCTTATTATCAGCGCTAGTCTCGCAGTCACTGACCAGGCCGAGGGCGGCTGCGGGCACTAGGCCGATGCTCAGGGTGTTCCAGGCGGCGGACAGCTCCTCGGGGTTGGGCGGCGCCATGCTGCGGTCCTGCGCTGTCACACACTGATCTGGTGTCGCACACAGCAGGTTCCCGCTCGGCCGCTGGTGATGACGTAGCAGAGCCGGGCTGCCCAACATCTCCATGGCAACAAAGCACGCCAGCCGGCCCTGCGTGACGTCACCGCGCAGCTTCCGGCTTACAATATGCGGTCACATGGTTCGCCTCTGCTCTTCTTATAGGCCGGTGACTAGTGAAGGGGCGTGGCTGAGGGTCGCTGTGATGCTGGACAGTGTGAGCCGTTGTCAGAGGCGGAGAAGCCGGAGCCATGACCCAGCAGGGAGCCGCACTGCAGACCTACAACAACGAGCTGGTGAAATGTGAGGAGCCTGCACTGTGACCTCCGCACTGTGACCCCCGCCCTGTGACCTCCGCACTGACCCTGTACCTGCCCTGTGACCTCCGCACTGTGACCTCCGCACTGACCCTGTACCTGCATTGTGACTCTTGAAGTGGAGTCCTTAAACTCGTGACCCCACCCCACCCCTGAAACCGTGCTGTCCCCTTTCTGCCTGGAGCTGTGCTGTGCCCCCTGTCCTGTCCCTCCCCACTCCTCCTGGAGCCACTGTGACCCCCGTCCTGCCCCCCTTCCCATCACAGAACCACTGTGACCCCCGTCCTGCCTCCCTTCCCCTCACAGAACCACTGTGACCCCCGTCCTGCCCCCCTTCCCATCACAGAACCACTGTGACCCGCGTCCTGCCCCCCTTCCCCTCACAGAACCACTGTGACCCCCGTCCTGCCCCCCTTCCCCTCACAGAACCTCTGTGACCCCCGTCCTGCCCCCCTTCCCCTCACAGAACCACTGTGACCCCCGTCCTGCCCCCCTTCCCCTCACAGAACCTCTGTGACCCCCGTCCTGCCCCCCTTCCCCTCACAGAACCACTGTGACCCCCGTCCTGCCCCCTTCCCATCACAGAACCACTGTGACCCCCGTCCTGCCTCCCTTCCCCTCACAGAACCACTGTGACCCCCGTCCTGCCCCCCTTCCCATCACAGAACCACTGTGCCCCGCGTCCTGCCCCCCTTCCCCTCACAGAACCACTGTGACCCCCGTCCTGCCCCCCTTCCCCTCACAGAACCTCTGTGACCCCCGTCCTGCCCCCTTCCCCTCACAGAACCACTGTGACCCCCGTCCTGCCCCCCTTCCCCTCACAGAACCTCTGTGACCCCCTTCCTGCCCCCCTTCCCCTCACAGAACCACTGTGCCCCCGTCCTGCCCCTCTTCCCCTCACAGAACCACTGTGACCCCCGTCCTGACCCCCTTCCCCTCACAGAACCACTGTGCCCTCGTCCTGCCCCCCTTCCCCTCACAGAACCACTGTGACCCCCGTCCTGACCCCCTTCCCCTCACAGAACCACTGTGCCCTCGTCCTGCCCCCCTTCCCCTCACAGAACCACTGTGCCCCCGTCCTGCCCCTCTTCCCCTCACAGAACCTCTGTGACCCCCATCCTGCCCCCCTTCCCCTCACAGAACCACTGTGCCCCCGTCCTGCCCCTCTTCCCCTCACAGAACCTCTGTGACCCCCGTCCTGCCCCCCTTCCCCTCATAGAACCTCTGTGACCCCCGTCCTTCCCCTCACAGAACCTCTGTGACCCCCATCCTGCCCCCCTTCCCCTCACAGAACCACTGTGACCCCCGTCCTGCCCCCCTTCCCCTCACAGAACCACTGTGACCCCGTCCTGCCCCCCTTCCCCTCACAGAACCACTGTGACCCCTGTCCTGCCCCCCTTCCCCTCACAAAACCTCTGTGACCCCCGTCCTGCCCCCCTTCCCCTCACAAAACCTCTGTGACCCCCGTCCTGCCCCCTTCCCCTCACAGAACCTCTGTGACCCCTGTCCTGCCCCTCTTCCCCTCACAGAACCTCTGTGACCCCCGTCCTGCCCTCTTCCCCTCACAGAACCACTGTGACCCCCGTCCTGCCCCCCTTCCCCTCACAGAACCACTGTGCCCTCGTCCTGCCCCCCTTCCCCTCACAGAACCACTGTGCCCTCGTCCTGCCCCCCTTCCCCTCACAGAACCACTGTGACCCGCGTCCTGCCCCCCTTCCCCTCACAGAACCACTGTGACCCCCGTCCTGCCCCCCTTCCCCTCACAGAACCTCTGTGACCCCCGTCCTGCCCCCCTTCCCCTCACAGAACCTCTGTGACCCCCGTCCTGCCCCCCTTCCCCTCACAGAACCACTGTGACCCCCGTCCTGCCCCCCTTCCCCTCACAGAACCACTGTGACCCCCGTCCTGCCCCCCTTCCCCTCACAGAACCACTGTGACCCCCGTCCTGCCCCCCTTCCCCTCACAGAACCACTGTGACCCGCGTCCTGCCCCCCTTCCCCCTCACAGAACCTCTGTGACCCCCGTCCTGCCCCCCTTCCCCTCACAGAACCACTGTGACCCGCGTCCTGCCCCCCTTCCCCTCACAGAACCACTGTGACCCGCGTCCTGCCCCCCTTCCCCTCACAGAACCACTGTGACCCGCGTCCTGCCCCCCTTCCCCTCACAGAACCACTGTGACCCGCGTCCTGCCCCCCTTCCCCTCACAGAACCACTGTGCCCCCGTCCTGACCCCCCTACTCCCCTTGGAGCACTGCTGTGACCCCATGTCTTATGCCCCCCAGGCCTGACTCCCCTCACTCTCCTTGGAGCTGTGCTGTGACCCCCATCCTACCCCCTCCCCCCTGGAGCCACTGTGCCCCCTATCCTGACCCCCCTCCCCACTTCCCTTGCATCTGTGTCGGGACCCCTGACCTGTCCTCCCCCCTTCCCCTCAGGAGCAGCTGTGCCCCCTGTCCTGTCCCCCTCCTCCTTCCACCAAGCAACTTTCCACACTGAGGACTTATATGTCGGCCTCTACATTGTGGCACATCCTTCCTTCATTCCCCTCCTGGACTGTGACCTCCATCATCTTCACTATCCTCTGCCAGTCTGTGATTTTGGCTTCTTCTTTAGTGTAACCTCCAGGTCTTACCCCAACCTTTCCTCATCTTCACCCCTGACCCTTCCTGTGGGCTTTAAAGGGAACCTGACCTCTAAAAATCAGCCCCCAGACCATTAACACCTGTCCCTGCTCCTCCAGGAATGCATTGTAGGCGTCCCTTTGTGTAAAAGTATTTGTAAAGTATCTAAAAGTGCTTTTATTACCTTCCTTTCTGTGGCTTCTCAGCGCCGCCTGCAGATCAATTATTCACGGCCAGATGGGGGCGTACTAAGGCAGTGTGAGCTCCCTCGCCCCCCTCCATGGGCAGTATAGGGTGTATGACGCAAATCGCGTCATATCCATATCATAGGGCTTCGCATTGCACATGTGCGAGTTTGCTCCGCGGCAGCTAATCCCAGAATATCGGTGCTTGCCTTGTACAGTGTATTGGCAAACTGAATTTATTTGAATAAATCACTTGATTTAATCTCGGAAGCTGGATCATTCCTTTACTCTTCTATTCTGACCCCTACCGTCTCTCCTCATGGCTCATACGTGTACCATGACCTCCCGATAGAATTAGTTTCCAATTGGTTAAACTTAAAGAAATAAATCCCCGTATTCTCTACCACAATCTTCATGTTTCCTATGTCCATCCTCCTCCCTAATGTTTTAGGTGTTGAAGATCTCTGTAGCAAAAGGGACGAACTGAACCGACAGATCCAACAAGAGGAGGAAGAGAAGAACAAACTGCAGAACGACATCCGGATCCTCACCGAAAAACTGTCCAGGGTCAATGAGAGTCTCGCTAGGAAGATGGCATCTAGGAACGAGTTTGATAAAACCATTGCTGAAACACAGGCTGCATACATGAAGGTAGAGACTGTCACTGCGTGTCATTATATACCGCACTGTGAGCACCAGTGGCAAAATACTGCCCTCATATACAAGAATAGAATATAACTACTATAATACTGCTCCTATGTACAAGAATATAACTACTATAATACTGCTCCCTATATACAAGAATATAACTACTATAATACTGCCCCTATATACAGGAATATAACTACTATAATACTGCCTCTATATACAAGAATATAACTACTATAATACTGCTCCTATGTACAAGAATATAACTACTATAATACTGCCCCTATGTACAAGAATATAACTACTATAATACTGCCCCTATGTACAAGAATATAACTACTATAATACTGCTCCTATATACAAGAATATAACTACTAGAATACTGCTCCTATGTACAAGAATATAACTACTTACGGGCTCGTCTGGAACGGAGACCATTGCGGTGGAGAACGTTACTTATGGTATTGACTGAAACCAATGTCCCCACTGCCATGAGATCTTCCCGGAGCTCCATCCTTGTTGTCCTTGGGTTAGCCTTGACTCTTCGGACAAGCCTGGCCTCGGCGCGGGAGGAAACTTTCAAAGGCTGTCCAGGCCGTGGAAGGCTAACAGTAGTTCCATAAGCCTTCCACTTCCGGATGATGCTCCCAACAGTGGAGACAGGTAGGCCCAACTCCTTGGAAAGGGTTTTGTACCCCTTGCCAGCCTTGTGACCCTCCACGATCTTGTCTCTGATGGCCTTGGAATGCTTCTTTGTCTTTCCCATGTTGACCATGTATGAGTGCTGTTCACAAGTTTGGGGAGGGGCTTAAATAGTCAGAAAAGGCTGGCAAAAGAGATAATTAATCCACACATGTGAAGCTCATTGTTATTTGTGCCTGAACTACTTCTTAATACTTTAGGGGGACCAAACAGAATTCTGGTGGTTTGAGGGGTTGATTAATAAATGACCCTCTGAATTAACTTTTAACGCTTTAAAAAAAAAAAAAAAAAATTTTTGTGGCACTGCATTTCCCACTTCCAGGCTGATCTATAGTCCAAATGTCACAATGCCAAGTTAATTCCGCATGTGTCAACCAGCTAAATCTGCAGGGGGTTGAATACTACTTGTAGGCACTGTAACTACCATAATACTGCTCCTATGTACAAGAATATAACTACTATAATACTGCTCCTATGTACAAGAATATTAATACTATAATACTGCCCCATGTACAAGAATATTAATACTATAATACTGCCCCCATGTACAAGAATATAACTACTATAATACTGCTCCTATGTACAAGAATATAACTAGTATAATACTGCTCCTATGTACAAGAATATAAACTACTATAATACTGCTCCTATGTACAAGAATATAACTACTATAATACTGCTCCTATGTACAAGAATATAACTACTATAATACTGCTCCTATGTACAAGAATATAACTACTATAATACTGCTCCTATATACAAGAATATAACTACTATAATACTGCTCCTATGTTCAAGAATATAACTACTATAATACTGCTCCTATGTACAAGAATATAACTACTATAATACTGCTCCTATGTACAAGAATATAACTACTATAATACTGCTCCTATATACAAGAATATAACTACTATAATACTGCTCCTATGTACAAGAATATAACTACTATAATACTGCTTCTGTGTACAAGAATGTAACTACAATAATACTGCTTCTGTATACAAGAATATAACTACTATAATACTGCCCCTATGTACAAGAATATAACTACTATAATACTGCCCCTATGTACAAGAATATAACTACTATAATACTGCTTCTGTGTACAAGAATGTAACTACAATAATACTGCTTCTGTATACAAGAATATAACTACTATAATACTGCCCCTATGTACAAGAATATAACGACTATAATACTGCTCCTATGTACAAGAATATAACTACTATAATACTGCTCCTATGTACAAGAATATAACTACTATAATACTGCCCCTATGTACATGAATATAACTACTATAATACTGCTTCTGTGTACAAGAATGTAACTACAATAATACTGCCCCTATGTACAAGAATATAACTACTATAATACTGCTCCTATGTACAAGAATATAACTACTATAATACTGCTCCTATGTACAAGAATATAACTAGTATAATACTGCTCCTATGTACAAGAATATAACTACTATAATACTGCTCCTATGTACAAGAATATAACTACTATAATACTGCTCCTATGTACAAGAATATAACTACTATAATACTGCTCCTATATACAAGAATATAACTACTATAATACTGCTCCTATGTTCAAGAATATAACTACTATAATACTGCCCCCTATGTACAAGAATATAACTACTATAATACTGCTTCTGTGTACAAGAATGTAACTACAATAATACTGCTTCTGTATACAAGAATATAACTACTATAATACTGCCCCTATGTACAAGAATATAACTACTATAATACTGCCCCTATGTGCAAGAATATAACTACTATAATACTGCTTCTGTGTACAAGAATGTAACTACAATAATACTGCTTCTGTATACAAGAATATAACTACTATAATACTGCCCCTATGTACAAGAATATAACGACTATAATACTGCTCCTATGTACAAGAATATAACTACTATAATACTGCCCCTATGTACATGAATATAACTACTATAATACTGCTTCTGTGTACAAGAATGTAACTACAATAATACTGCTTCTGTGTACAAGAATGTCATAGGGTCATCATGTAGCAGATTTTGGAGTCTTTCTCTCTGATTTATTACAGATCCTGGAGAGCTCACAGACATTACTGAATGTCCTGAAGAGGGAGGCCGGTAATCTCAGTAAAGCCACTGAAGAGCGAGGCAACGTCCCGAGCACGTGATCAGCAGCCCGGACTGAATGTTTTTGGGACGAGGGGAGGAGATGAGTCAGTGTATTATAGTATTTTTATAATGAGTTGAAATGTAATAAAGATAGCGGAGGAGAGCGGGATCTTTGTCCGTTCTGTGGCCGTGTGATTCTAATAATTGGAGAACTCTTCTCTGAGTGGTAATAATTATTATCATTATTATTTTTTTTTAGAATATAATATTAGTATTTATATATTATATATTTTATTAATATTTATTTACTAGCTGTAGAACCCGGCATTGCCTAGATTACAATAATAAAAAGGGCGAAATAAAAGAGCGGGGCCATATGCATTTGGCGAATTCTGAAGGAGGGATGGGGCTAATGGGAGGGGGCGGAGCCATATGCATCTGGTGAATTCTGAAGGAGGGACGGGGCTAACCGGAGGGGGTGGAGTCATATGCATCCGGTGCATTATGAAGGGAGTGGACAAACCGAAGGGTGGATCCATATGCATCTGGCACATTATCAAGGGGAGGATCCATATGTATCTGGCACATTATTAGGGAGGGGGCGGAGCTATATGCATTCCGTGCATTGTGAAGGGGCGGGGTTAAGAAGGCAGGGCTACATACACTCAGCATATATATTAAATAGAGAACAATTGATTGCATAATCCTCCCATCACCCCCTTTATTAGCCCCCTGATATTCATACCAGTGCACACAGTGATGCGTCTCTGTTTATTCATCTAATATATACAGTATCAGTTCATATTTTGTACACAGAACATTCTGGGACTTGCAGTTCTCCAGCTGCAGGACATCACCCGGCTGCAGACACACAGGGATAAAGAGGTTTTATATAAATAACACAAAATGTGAAGGGGGAATAAAAATTCTGCAACTTTCTAGTAAGTATTGTGTATCTAACCTCATTATCTACCAGCTCGTTGCTTGCTATTAATGAATGGAAACGTCAACCTTTATGTCCAGAGGCTGAAATCAGAGCAAATCTCATAATGAATATTTATTATAACAATTGTATCCAGTCAAGTAAATCAAGACAGCACAAATCTCCTTTCTTCTGCTAGTTTTCTACGATGTATTGTCGTGGAGGCTCTTATCTTTCTGGAATAGACAGCAAAGGGTCTTGCATGTTGCCAGCGAGATTCGAATTAAAACAATCATCGATGAAGGAAGACAAAATACATGCGTCATGATGTGTCTTCAGGTAGAGTCTTGTCTGCCTGCGGCTTCAAGACCCTCAGTGTTTAAAAAGGAAAACAAAAGCCATTATCAGAGGTAACACTTTCTGTAGCCCAACACAAAATCAACCTGGCAGGAAATCTGCAAAGGAAACTATTGTCCTGGTTAGACTTAAGGCCCCGTCTCACACTTCAATGTGTCGGCAAACCAACCAACGATCCGACTTGACCTAGATCGCTAAAATGATCGTTAGTGAAGTGTCACATGTACAGATATCGTTAATAACGCAGCAACGATTCCGCGACAAGCAAACAATACTTGCAGTTGTTACCTCGCCTACGTCCTTCAGTTCTGAATAGGCGAGGTCGTTAACGACATCATTATCGAGGTCTCACACACATCTATGCTGCAGGTTGAACAAACGCTCATCGTTTGGTTTAAGGTCTGGTTCACCAACCTCCCATCAACGATCTGCCCGATTGTCGTTGATCGTTTGTACATGTCCCACAGAACGACTGAAAACCCGTGACGTACTAACAATATCGTTGTGTGAGACGGGACATTTACTCCATGACACAGTCTTTAAAAAGGGCCTGTCACTCCCCTGCTGCATGGCAATCCAAATGCAGCATGTCTGCTGCTTTCAGGGAAGGGGTTCCCCATGTGTGTTGTGTACCCCGAGATATAGCCTTTGTAAAACTTAGAATCCATGGAGGCAGTCACTGTGCCTGGAGTGAGCTTGATTGACTGTGGCCATTCCATCCCCCAATTACTCTGTGTGCCGCCTCCTGCTGTGATGTTTATGCTTTGTCAGGGCAGGACTCTGGAGCTGAGGTCAGGACAAATGATTTGCATGCTGTGAGTGACCGAGAGGAAGAGAGGAGGAGGGCAGAGCCAGCACAGCAGAAGAAACACAGAGAGGCTGGGCCAGAGATGAATCTTATTACCATCAGGGCGTGATAAAGGATCATGGAGGCTGCAAACCAACACGCCCAGGGTGACTATTGCATATAGCCCCCACTTCATTATCATCCTAATGAGCAAGTATAAAAACCTTTATTGCAACATTGAAGACAAGCATTTAGCAGAGAGAGGGATAGTTATAATGGTAATAGGAAGGTGCAGGGACTTGTATTGATAGGCTAGGTGGCTTTTAGGAGGTGACTGGTTCCCTTTAAGCAAACATAAACTGACATGAATGACATATAAAATTGTTTCTAAATGATAATGAAGCCAGATATAAACTATTAACCATAACAGTATAAATTTTGTGCAACTGTAACAAACAATCAGCGAAAGATTCGGCATGGACAGGTTTCAGCCCCTGGGTTAAATTTCAGAATATTCCCTTTAACAGATGGTAAGCAGAGATCTGAACAACAGTAATGAATGGAAAGACAGCAGTGATGTGCGGTACATTGCTGTGATTCTTCTGGAATTTGGTATATAATTTATTTTCAACAAAAATAAAGTTCACAGTACATAGAACATAATTATACCGCCCTGCATGTGCCTGACACAGTCCTGCTTTACTGCCTGCTGCGATTATGTGTGGACGGATCCGAACCCAGACAGTATTGTAACCGAGGCAGGAAGCCGTGCATCTTGCATAGGAAACTGCCTTATGGACATCAAAATTGATGACTGCATTCAGTTCTCCCCGGAGCTGCGCTCAAGCATGTAGTCGTGTTAGTATCCCAATCACTAGAATGGTGAATGAGGCGATAAGCGTTAACAATCTGCGCAGGAAAAGCCGCTTTATGGATGGAGGTCTAAAGGACACTTCAGATTGTGGGGCGTCAACCTGCAAGGGGTCCGGCCTCAGGTCACTTGCTGTGTCTATGGAGGGTAAAGGTCTGGGCTCTTCTGTGATTTCTGTAAATGATTAAAAAAAAATCAGTGGAGAGATGGTCAAGAGCGAGCGTCAACATATGTCATTTTCTCCCTTTTTTCTTTTGTGAGTTTCTCTGGGACTTGAACTGACAACCTCTACAGTTGCAGGCAGCAGCTAAAGCTTTGAACCACAGTTGCCAGAACCTGTAGATCAAAGCTTTAGCTTCTGTTTGCAACTGTAGAGGTTGTCGGCTCTAGTCCCAAGGATACTCAGACTCTGGCACAAATGTCATTTTCTCTTTCTTATTGTGAGTGTCCTTGAGACTAGAACCAACAACCTCTACAGTTGCAAGCAGCAGCTAAAGCTTTGAGCTACAGGTTCTAGCAGCTGTGGCTCAAAGCTTTAGCTGCTGCTTGTAACTGTAGAGGTTTTTGGTTTTATTCCTAAGGACGCTCACAATAAGAAAGAGAGAATGACATTTGTGCCAGAATCTGACTATCCTTGGGACTAGAACCAGCAACCTTTACAGTTGCAAGTAGCAGCTAAAGCTTTGATCTACAGGTTCTAACAGCTGTGGCTCAAAGCTTGAGCTGCTGCCTGCAACTCCAGAGGTTTTTAGTGTTAGTACCAAGGACACTCGCAATAAGAAAAATTCTGGGAAAAATATCATATCTTCTATCAAAATATGACAAGTAATATGGCCATCATCACTGGCAAGTTGTCCCCCTAGATCCACACAATAATTATTCTCCAGGGGGTGGGATGACTCCTGTGTCATTAGGAATTGTGAGTATGTTGCTTGTCACCTGACTTTCCCAGGACCAGATGTATTTTAGGCTAATTAGCAACTTTTCGGAAGAAGACAACTGAGTGAACAGTAGTTTACATACCGGTAACGGCTGCACCCTTATAAATGGTTGCCTTGTTCTGCAAGTCTCGTGTCATCCGGACCCTCTGCTTGACCCTGGCCTGTGCCTAAAATTAAGAATATGGGGTACAGTCTTAGCACACATCACAAATGAGCTCATCAGGACTACAACAACCAGCGGACGCTGACCTCTCGTGACGCCCGGTCCCAGTTGATGTTAAACACGAAGACTAAGAAAGTGATAATCTGCAGGAAGGCGCAGAGCAGGATCCCGAGCCAGAACCCTAGGACCAAGCGAGGCAGTGGTTATATCTGGAGGCCGCGGGACATCGGCGGCCATACTGAGGCTTCAGCTTCTGTTTTACTGCTTCATTTGAATTGACATAAAATGTTGAAGCTCCATTCACATCCAGAGCTGCATCCAAATCAGAGATTGCAGTGGTTTGTGTGAGCTCACGGAGTCCAAGCAGCCGAGCAGAACTCTGAACGCAGGTTTGGTTGGGAATGGAGGAGAACACATGATGTCAGGAGATCATGAAAAGCCATTACCCATTATTCCCATTTTGGCTGCAAACATCAGGGAGATTCCCACCGGAAAACCAATGACGTAATACCCGACAGCATGAAAAATGGCCCCAATTTTCTGCTTTCCGGTGCCCCGCAGAATCCCAGTACATGTCGCCTGCAGGAACAGAAAAATAAAGAATAAGCCACCATGGAAGTCCGATGATCCGGTAACACCTCTCCAGTGCTCACCCAGACCCCATGACAAAACGTCCGGCTCCTACTGGTAACAAGTGCAGTTTTATCACAAGGACGTATTTTGGGTTAGTATGTATTAATGTCCATCATCATCATTGACATCCAATGTGTCCCTATGATATCACTAAAGGGCCCGGACAGGAACTGTCGTAAAGGAGCTGAATTTATTAAGAAAAAGTAACCATTCTCACCACACATCCATCAAAAAGATGAGTCAAGGCATAAACGGAAAGAACGTAGCTGACCAGCTTCACTATCCCCCTATAGGACAGAGACTGTTATTATCACACATAACTACCTGCTTCACATCATCAGTACATACAGCACAATGAATTCAATCTATAAAGGGTGTCTCCATGTCTACATATAGAAATATGCTACATAAAAAGTACTGATCCAGTTATAGCCAGTATTATACTCCAGAGCTGCACTCACTATTCTGCTGGTGCAGTCACTGTGTACATACATTACATTACTGATCCTGCATTACCTCCTGTTTTATACTCCAGAGCTGCACTCACTATTCTGCTGGTGCAGTCACTGTGTACATACATTACATTACTCATCCTGAGTTACCTCCTGTATTATACTCCAGAGCTGCACTCACTATTCTGCTGGTGCAGTCACTGTGTACATACATTACATTACTGATCCTGAGTTACCTCCTGTATTATACTCCAGAGCTGCACTCACTATTCTGCTGGTGGAGTCACTGTGTACATACATTACATTACTGATCCTGAGTTACCTCCTGTATTATACTCCAGAGCTGCACTCACTATTCTGCTGGTGGAGTCACTGTGTACATACATTACATTACTGATCCTGAGTTACCTCCTGTATTATACTCCAGAGCTGCACTCACTATTCTGCTGGTGCAGTCACTGTGTACATACATTACATTACTGATCCTGAGTTACCTCCTGTATTATACTCCAGAGCTGCACTCACTATTCTGCTGGTGCAGTCACTGTGTACATACATTACATTACTCATCCTGAGTTACCTCCTGTATTATACTCCAGAGCTGCACTCACTATTCTGCTGGTGCAGTCACTGTGTACAATACTCTCAGAGTCATATATGATGCAAGGTGAAGAATTTTTATTGGATCTGAACAACAAGCGACCACTGACGCCGTTTCGGTCCACAACATCGGACCGATGTTGTGGACCGAAACGGCGTCAGTGGTCGCTTGTTGTTCAGATCCAATAAAAATTCTTCACCTTGCATCATATATGACTCTGAGAGTGCAGTGATTTTCCTGATCCATTAGTACGGGTTCTAGTAACCCCTTCACTTGCACCTCAAAAAACTGCAATACTGAGTGCACGCCATTCACACAAGCCTCAGTCACTGTGTACATACATTACATTACTGATCCTGAGTTGCCTTCTGTTTATTATACTCCAGAGCTGGACTCACTATTCTGTTAGTGCAGTCACTATGTACATACATTACATTACTGATCCTGAGTTACCTCCTGTATTATACTCCAGAGCTGCACTCACTATTCTGCTGGTGCAGTCACTGTGTACATACATTACATTACTGATCCTGAGTTACCTCCTGTATTATACTCCAGAGCTGCACTCACTATTCTGCTGGTGCAGTCACTGTGTACATACATTACTGATCCTGAGTTACCTCCTGTATTATATTCCAGAGCTGCACTCACTATTCTGCTGGTGCAGTCACTGTGTACATACAATTACATTACTGATCCTGACCCTGTATTACACTCCCTGACAGAAGTTATGTCACTTATGAATGTTATGTAAATAAAAGCTTATAACCTGACGTTAAATTCATCCATTGGTTGTATAAATTACTCTTTTGAAAGCTGAAACCCTCCGAAATGTGGTTTAGGTTAAGAAAATAAATTTGCATCAATGCTGAAATATTGATCATTTAATGAACACAGAATGGTCAGATTTTGGCAAGACAAAAGTTTTGTCGTCCACAGAAAGTAAAGTGATATTCCAACAAATAATTAACTTAAAATACAAATATATGTTGCATAACATTGGTGAATAAAGTTGTGGTGCTATTAGAGTCATATTTAATATTTTGTGTGACTTCCATGAGCTTGAAGGACTGAATCCATGCGGTTCAACAATGATTCATACAATTTATTAATGATGTCATTAGGAATAGCAAAGAATGCAGTCTTACATGCCTCCCAGAGTTCATCTAGTTTCTTTGGTTTTGTCTTCCAAGCTTCCTATTTCATCCTACCCCAACCATGCTCAATGATGTTCATGTCTGGTGACTGGTCTGGCCAGTCCTTGAGCACCTTGATCTTTTTTGCCTGGAGGAACTTTGTTGTAGAGATAGATGTATGAGATGGAGCACCATCCTGCTGCAGAATTTGACCCCTTTTATGATTTGGAATATAAGAGGTAGTTAATACTTCTTGATATTTTAGGCTATTGATATTGCCTTCCACCTTGCAAATGTTTCGCACACCCCCATACTGAATGTAACCCCAGACCATGATCTTTCCACCACCAAATTTAACTCTTTTCTGGGTGTATTTTGGATCCATACGGGCTCCAGTAGGTCTTCTGCAGTATTTGCAGCGGCTGTGGTGTAATTCTACTGAAGATTCATCAGAGAAATCCACCTTCTGCCACTTTTCCAGCGTCCATGTGTTTAGCAGGCTGTGGGACTTTGCAAATGCCACACGGTTTTTTATTTGCCTTCTGTTTAGTGCTGGCTTCTGGGCACTGATTCGACCATGGAGGTCATTTTGAGACAGAATCCTACAAACTGTTCAGGTGACCAGGCCTGTTGGAGCTCTGCTGCAGTGGAAGAGGGGCTTGCTTTGGATTTTCTAACCAACAAACGTTCCTCCTGATCAGTTGTCTTGCGGGGTCTGCCGGACCTGGGCTTGTCAAACACATCTCCAGTCTCTTCAAATCTTTTTTTAATTCTTTGTACTTGACGCTGAGACACATTAAAGGTGCCAGCCACCTCTGCAGTGGATCTGGTCTTCAGCCTCTTGATAATCAAGGCTTTGGTCGCAGGGTGGATTTTTGGCATGTTGTCAGAGCTCAAGTTGCAGTTCAAGTGAAAGTCGGGGGTGCTGGGTTTCTTTTTAGACACACCCACTAATTAACCGATCATTTACTGAGCACAAGTGAGGATGTAAACTAGGATTGGGGGCATTATGTGACCAGGCGACAAAATCTGACCATTCTGTGTTCATTAAATGATCAATATTTCAACATTGATGCCAATTTATTTTCTTAACCTAAACCACATTTCGGAGGGTTTCAGCTTTCGAAGGAGTAATTTATACAACCAATGGATGAATTTAACGTCAGGTTATAAGCTTTTATTTACATAACATGGATAAGCAACATAACTTCTGTCAGGGACTGTACATTACTGATCCTGAGTTGCCTTCTGTTTATTATACTCCAGAGCTGGACTCACTATTCTGCTGGTGCAGTCACTGTGTACATACATTACATTACTGATCCTGAGTTACCTCCTGTATTATACCCCAGAGCTGCACTCACTATTCTGCTGGTGCAGTCACTGTGTACATACATTACATTACTGATCCTGAGTTACCTCCTGTATTATACCCCAGAGCTGCACTCACTATTCTGCTGGTGCAGTCACTGTGTACATACATTACATTACTGATCCTGTGTTACCTCCTGTATTATACTCCAGAGCTGCACTCACTATTCTGCTGGTGCAGTCACTGTGTACATACATTACATTACTGATCCTGAGTTACCTCCTGTATTATACCCCAGAGCTGCACTCACTATTCTGCTGGTGCAGTCACTGTGTACATACATTACATTACTGATCCGGAGTTACTTCCTGTATTATACTCCAGAGCTGCACTCACCGTTCTGCTGGTGCAGTCACTGTGTACATACATTACTGATCCTGAGTTACCTCCTGTATTATACTCCAGAGCTGCACTTACTATTCTGCTGGTGCAGTCACTATGTACATACATTACTGATCCTGAGTTACCTCCTGTATTATACTCCAGAGCTGCACCCACATTACATTACTGATCCCTTCCCATCGATTAATATTTCTGCTTGTTTTCAGTGACTACCTAGAGACTGATAGGCAGCCCTGACCTGGTCACTCACAGCTGGGGCCCTGTCACAATGAGTCATGGTAGGCATCAGCAGAGCTCTTGCATGTTGTGGGGTCTCAGCTCATATATCCCATACATTCTTACCTATTGACTTGTCCCTATCCTATAGAGGTGGACAATGCAGTTTCTGTAGCTTTACAGATCACATATGGAAACAGAGCAACATAACCAATGGCACATAAGCCAGAGATGACCCCAGACCATTTACACGTATAGCACCCCCCATCTTACTCATCTGAAGTGAAAATGTAGCTGATCACATTCTTCAGGCTGAAGAGCAGAATAGAAGATACCAGGACACAGGATTCTGCAGCAAGAGAAGAATAAAGAAAAGCTAAACCATCCCAGATTGCTGGCTCCACTGCAGCGCAGAGTATTTCAGAAAAGCATGTAAATGTGATAATGTTAGTGAGGACAGAATCATAAGAGAAGGGATCGAGGGAATGACACCTACTGATTTGTGGCGGAGTCTACAGCAGCACAGGGTGTTTTAGAAGGCTGCCGTATCCGTATATGTGCCTTTTTACTTCATTACCTGCCATTAATAAGGCGACAACCACTGATTTCTTGGCTTGTGCAATGTCCCCTGCCCCCAGGGCATGACCCACCCGGACGCTGGCCGCAATGCTGTATCCAACTGGCACCTGGAGGGCAGAAATAGTGACGGATTATAAGACCTATCCCTGTTGGTACTAAGGGGGTACTCAGAGGCCTGGGGCATCAGTTCACAGCAGCTGTCCCCAGGAGCTTTGGCCCTAGCTGCATATGTTAAAGGGGAGTATTTACAGGGAGAAATAGTTTGTAACGCCAGCTGGAGTTCTGACCATAGGTGGCCAGAGACTGGAGTGAAGCTTCCAAGGGAAGATGGTGAGGCAGCCCTTGGAAGGTATAGAAAGGGAGGATGAGGGTAGTGGTGCAGGTGGGCGCAGAAAGGAGCAGATGACAAATAGTCTTTGTGGTTCCTACAGCACATTCAGGGTACAGTGTAGACCATGGAGCGCAGCCTGGCCAGCCCAGAGGTAGTTGGAGTCCACTTTGCTGACACACAGGCGATATGGGGTCTTACAGCTGACTTCCAATGTCCTGACACTTTGCTACTTCTTTCCTCTCCACAGTGTCCATGGAGTCGACTCCCTGCCAGGCAGGTAGCTGCGGGTCCTGTGAGTGAGTGACAGCTTTCGACCTCTGACCCTATACAGCCCCACAAACCTCGGGAACATCCACAAAGGTAGCCACTGGACATAAAGACCCAGTGACCTCCAGCTTCACGACCGGTCCTGAAGCATCCCTGATTGAGTAGGGGGGCTGGTATCTCTCCTGCAGCTAGCTCTTCTGCCCAGCTTCAACAGCTGGCAGCAGATTGATCTCACCAGGCTTTCGGCCTAGCTCTTCTATGTGTACTCTCTCTGTGTTCTTGGTTCTCGACGAGAGCTCTCCTAGTTGCCACCCTCCCCCTCACCTAACTCCTCCCTCCAGCCAGAAGTGGGGACTGCCCAATAGGTGGGTCTCTTCTGTCCAGCACTTCCTGGCTTGCAGTTCAGATGTGTTGGGTGTGTTTTGGGTGTCTCAGCAGTGTGTCCTCCACTTACCTCCAGGCATGACACTACACATAGATTATATGCAGTACCATTTGTGGCAGCCCAGTTGCAGGGGTGCCACATCCCCGCCCCAGCGGACTCCGCTCAAGTCATGACTATGAATCATTGCAGGGAATTATATATGGTGGGCACAGAAGAAAGAAGAGTCAGGGTCCTCACCATGAAGACAATGTTTACCATCTGATAGATAATGGTCTGAGCCCCGAGGTCTTCCATGCCGAGGATCCCTGGGGGATGAAGGGTTATTACAGCACACTAAGTATTATTACAGAGTCCTACCGCGATTGGTATACACAGCATGCAATGGTACTGCTATAAAAATAAAGGGACAAAATCAATCCAACTTTTGTGAAATCACCTGTCCAGTAATGAAGCCGCACTGATGGTGGATCAATTTCTCCTGCTGTTGTGTAAATGGAACAGACAACAGGTAGAAATGATCGGAGCAGGACTCCCCTATATAAGAGCGGCTCTGCAGGTGGTGACCACAGACCATTGCTCTGCTCTCCTTTTTGGCTGTTGTTTTGGTCACTTTTGCATTTTGTCATTGCTCTCACCCCTATACATCGCATGAGGCGGTGTCTACAGGTAGTGCAGCTCATCCAGGATGGCACATCAGTGCGAGCTGTGACAAGAAGGGGAGCTGTGTCAGTCAGCACAGTGTCCAGAGCATGGAGCAGATACCAGGAGACAGGCCAGTACACAAGGTGATGTAGAGGAGGTCATAGGAGGGCAACAACCCAGCAGCAGGACAGATACCTCCTGCTTTGTGCAAGGGGGAACAGGAAGAGCAGTGCCAGAGTCCTGCAAAATAACCCCCAGGAGCCACGAATATCCATGTGTCTGCTCAAAGTGTCAGAAACAGACGCCATGAGGGCGGTATGAGGGCCGATGTCCACAAGTGGGTGTTGTACTTACAGTCCAGCACCATGCAGGGTGATTGGCATTTGCCGGAGAACACCAAGATTGGAAGATTGGACATCGGCACCCTGTGCTCCTCAAGGATGAGAGCAGGTTCACACTGAGCACGTGACAGACGTGACAAAGTCTGGAGATGCCGTGGAGTATGCTCTGCTGCCTTCAACATCCTCCAGCATGACCAGCACTTATTTAGAGGCCCTCCATGTGCTTGCCAGAGGTACCCTGACTGCTTTAGGTAGTGGGATGAGATCCCCAGACCCATTGTGAGACCATATGCAGGTACAGTGGGCCCTGAGGTACTTCTTATGCAGGACAATGCTTGGCCTCATGTGGCTGAAGTGTCAGCAGTTCCTGCATCATGAAGGCATTGATGCTATGGACTGACCACCTGTTCCCCAGACCTGATTCCAATCGACCTCATCTGGGACATCATGTCTTGTTCTATCCACCAACACCACATTGCACCATAGACTGCCCAGGAGATAACTGATAGTTTAATCCAGGTCTATGAGGAGATCCCTCAGGAGAACATCCAATGCCTCATCAGGAGCATGCCCAGGCGTTGTAACAAGGTCATACAGGCAGGTGAAGGCCACACACTACTGAGCCTCATCAGGAGCATGTCCAGGCTTTGTACACAGGTCATACAGACACGTGGAGGCCACACACACTACTGAGCCTCATCAGGAGCATACCCAGGCATTGTAAGGAAGTCATACAGACACATGGAGGCCACACACACTACTGAGCCTCATCAGGAGCATGCACAGGTGTTGTAGGGAAGTCATACAGACACATGGAGGCCACACACACTACTGAGCCTCATCAGGAGCATGTCCAGGTGTTGTAGGGAAGTCATACAGACACATGGAGGCCACACACACTACTGAGCCTCATCAGGAGCATGCACAGGTGTTGTAGGGAAGTCATACAGACACATGGAGGCCACACACACTACTGAGCCTCATCAGGAGCATGCCCAGGTGTTGTAGTGAGGTCATACAGACACGTGGAGGCCACACACTACCGAGCCTCATCAGGAGCATTCCCAGGCAGCCATACACACCACTGAATCTCATCAGGGGCATGCCCAGGTGTTGAATGGAGGTCATACTGGCACGTGGAGGCTACAGACACTACTGAGCCTCATAAGGAGCATGTCCAGGCATTGTAGGGAGGTCACACAGGCACGTGGAGGCCACACACACCACTGAGCCTCATCAGAAACATTCCCAGGCATTGTAGGGAGGTCATACATGCACGTGGAGGCCACACACCACTGAGCCTCATTAGGAGCATGCCCAGACATTGTATGGAGGTCATGCAGGCATGTAGAGGCCACACATACTACCGAGCCTCATCAGGAGCATGCACAGGTATTGTAGAGAGGCCATACAGGCACGTGGAGGCCAGACACATTACTGAGCCTCATCAGGAGCATGACCAGGTGTTGTAGGGAGGTCATACAGACACGTGGAGGCCACACACATTACTGAGCCGCGTCTCCTTGTCTTGAGGCATCTCCACTGAAGTCAGATAAGTCTGGAATTTGATTTTCCCCTTTGATTTTGGGGATCATTCAAAATCCAGACTCCATGGGATATTCATTGTGATTTACATTGATCATTTTCATGTTTTATTGTTCTCAATGATTCCGCTATGTAATGAATAAAGATTTGCAACTGGAATATTTCATACATAGAGATCTAGGATGTGGCATTTTACTGTTTACATTATTTTTTTTGCGCAATATATATATATATATATATACACATGGAGATAGGCGGCCCGTTGACATCGCTCACCCCAAGGAGAAATAAAGTCAGGATGGACCCCAGAGAGGCCGCTGTCACTTACCGGACAATATGACTCCGATCTCAAATGCCCACCACTCCATACAGACCATGAACATGCTGGGAATGGCCAGATGGATGAAGGGGCCCCAGTCCTCCAAGCAGGCGACGGACCACCCTGGGGAAAGCCGCAGTCAGGCCTCATTCACTGTTCTCCTAAACCACTTTATATATTAATTTCTTGTGTCTGTCTGATGTCAGTGAATCGTATTCTGATCATTCTCATACTTTGCTCAAATTGTCTTCAGTCTGGACAATACGGCCTGCACTGATACATTGTAACAAACTATCAGGACGTATCGAGTAACAGGGAATTGTTTAGACTGAAGTTACTGTAACAAACCCTCAGCTGTGAGATGTTTTGGGTTTCGTCACTATAAAAACACAAACAATATCAGACATAATGATGGAAACCAGACTGACCCCGGTACTGTGTCCGGCACAAGAACGACAATATAGAAATAATGCAAATGTGATCGGAGCCTTAACTGATGCCAGCAAGAGCATTGCCATTCACTGCCAGCAAGAGCATTGCCATTCACTGCCAGCAAGAGCATTGCCATTCACTGCCAGCAAGAGCATTGCCATTCACTGCCAGCAAGAGCATTGCCATTCACTGCCAGCAAGAGCACTGCCATTCACCGCCAGCAAGAGCACTGCCATTCACTGCCAGCAAGAGCATTGTCATTCACTGCCAGCAAGAGCATTGCCATTCACTGCCAGCAAGAGCATTGCCATTCACTGCCAGCAAGAGCACTGCCATTCACTGCCAGCAAGAGCATTGCCATTCACTGCCAGCAAGAGCATTGCCATTCACTGCCAGCAAGTGCATTGCCATTCACTGCCAGCAAGAGCATTGCCATTCACTGCCAGCAAGAGCACTGCCATTCACTGCCAGCAAGAGCATTGCCATTCACTGCCAGCAAGAGCACTGCCATTCACTGCCAGCAAGAGCACTGCCATTCACTGCCACAAGAGCACTGCCATTCACTGCCAGCAAGAGCATTGCCATTCACTGCCAGCAAGAACACTGCCATTCACTGCCAGCAAGAGCATTGCCATTCACTGCCAGCAAGAGCACTGCCATTCACTGCCAGCAAGAGCATTGCCATTCACTGCCAGCAAGAGCATTGACATTCACTGCCAGCAAGGCATTGACATTCACTGCCAGCAAGAGCATTGCCATTCACTGCCAGCAAGAGCATTGACATTCAATGCCAGCAAGAGCATTGCCATTCACTGCCAGCAAGAGCATGCCATTCACTGCCAGCAAGAGCATGCCATTCACTGCCAGCAAGAGCATTGCCATTCACTGCCAGCAAGAGCATTGCATTCACTGCAGCAAGAGCATTGCCATTCACTGCCAGCAAGAGCATTGACATTCACTGCCAGCAAGAGCACTGCCATTCACTGCCAGCAAGAGCATTGCCATTCACTGCCAGCAAGAGCATTGCCATTCACTGCCAGCAAGAGCATTGCCATTCACTGCCAGCAAGAGCACTGCCATTCACTGCCAGCAAGAGCACTGCCATTCACTGCCAGCAAGAGCATTGCCATTCACTGCCAGCAAGAGCATTGCCATTCACTGCCAGCAAGAGCATTGCCATTCACTGCCAGCAAGAGCATGCCATTCACTGCCAGCAAGAGCATTGCCATTCACTGCCAGCAAGAGCATTGCCATTCACTGCCAGCAAGAGCATTGCCATTCACTGCCAGCAAGAGCATTGCCATTCACTACCAGCAAGAGCATTGCCATTCACTGCCAGCAAGAGCACTTGCCATTCACTGCCAGCAAGAGCATTGCCATTCACTGCCAGCAAGAGCATTGCCATTCATGCCAGCAAGAGCATTGCCACATTCAACTATTCATCAGCAAGAGCATGCCATTCACTGCCAGCAAGAGCACTGCCATTCACTGCCAGCAAGAGCATTGCCATTCACTGCCAGCAAGAGCATTGCCATTCACTGCCAGCAAGCGGAGGACGTCACATGGGAAAGATTAAACACTCAAAGAGACTGATCTCATTATTGCACTTTTACTTTTTTTTTTGTATATTTGTATATTTTTTCAAGTTTTTCTCCGAAATCTTAAATTAAAGATAATATTATTATTTTCAGTATTATTATTATTATTATTATTATTATTATTTTACTTTGCACCTTTTTTTAAGTTTATTTAAGTTTATGTTATATAATAAATTAAAGATAATATTATTATTACTATCAGTATTATTATTATTATTATTATTATTTTACTTTGCACTTTTTTTTAAGTTTATTTAAGTTTATTTCATATAATAAATTAATAAATTAATGATAATATATTATTATTATTCATATTATTATTATTATTTTACTTTGCACCTTTTTTAAGTCTATTTAAGTTTATTTTATAAAATAAATTAATACATTAAAGATAATATATTATTATGATTATTAATATTATTATTTTACTTTGCCCTTTTTTTTAAGTCTATTTAAGTTTATTTTATATAATAAATTAATAAATTAAAATAATAATGTATTATTTTTATTATTATTATTATTTTACTTTGTACCTTTTTTTAAGTCTATTTAAGTTTATTTTATATAATAAATTATTATTATTAATAATAATAGTAATAATAATAATAATAATAATATATCCCCCCTCTGGGTGCCTGAGATCAGTGAGAGCTTTGTGATGTTGGTTTACCGGGCATTGCTCCCACCTAGCCAGAATCCTACTCCACACTGATGAGGGGCAACACCCCGAAACAGCTGTCTGTGGATGGATACCTGGCCTTGGTATCACCTTGTCATATCTCTAAACTTGTAAAAGAGTTGGATATTGACTAAAAGGGCCACTTAACATGATGGTTATGGTGGTCTCCGCAAGGATTCACCCCTTGGCTGGGTCCTTCTCTGGAGGGATATCTGGTTAGTCCTGCGATTGAGACAGACTCCATTTGCATATTTATAATTCCCAGGGGGCAATGCGCCTAGGAATTCACTGTGTTGAGCGCTTTAGCCGGCTGCCTGCAGTGTTTTCTTGGACTGGTCTCCCTGAGATCAGTGAATGCTTTGTGATGTTGGTCTACCAGGCATTGCTCCCACCTAGCCAGAATCCTACTCCACACTGATGAGGGGCAACACCCCGAAACAGCTGTCTGAGGATGGATACTTGGCCTTGGTATCACCTTGTCATATCTCTAAACTTGTAAAAGAGTTGGATATTGACTAAAAGGGCCTAGGAATTCACTGTGTTGAGCGCTTTAGCCGGCAGCCGACAGTGTTTTCTTGGACTGGTCTCCCTGAGATCAGTGAGTGCTTTGCAGATACCTTCAATGGAAGAAATAAATCAGCCTGCATACAGCACAGAAGAATTGGGGATACAACAATTAAAGCCCTTTTAGAAAAGGGACTGGAAAACCAAAATGGAAGATCAGGTTGGAGTTAAGAATGAAAGGCCTACGAGCGGATGCAATTTAAAAAACATGAAAGGACGAAACCAGAAAAATGACAAAATCCAGAAATATCCAGAAAATGGATGAAGCACTTGAAATCGTTAAGCAACATATTACAGCAATAGCCAGAAAAATGGAAGGGTATGAATCAAGAGTGATTCAGTACAAATAAAATCAACTACTTCAATCTGATCAAAGGCGCTTGTATCATAAGGCAGAGGCGACAAGTGAAAAGACAGCTACAATTTCATTCTGGAAAATTTAAGGGAAAGAAGAAAAGATTATAACTGAAATGATGAGACAAAGAGTAAAGAAGATTAAGAACTGGACTTCACCTGGTGGGGATCAATTGCATGGATTTTGGCTTAAATATCTGACCAGTCTGCATGCAAAAATGATCAAGTGTCTGGACGTCATCGGGGTTTGTGGAAATATTGGCAGATTCATTGAAAAGGCAATGGAACACTGGAAAACTGAGTTATTTGTGGGTAACCAAAGCTACGGAATAGTCACCATCGAGAGAGGAATGTTCCAGGGGGATTCGATGTCACCGCTGTTGTTTATCATTGCATTGTCATTAATTCTGCAAAAAAAAAAAACTTGGGCTATCAAACTACCAGGAATTCACCAAAAATGTCTCACCTGTTCTACATGGATGATTTAAGTTGTATGGAGAGTCTGAAACCGAGATCCAGTCTCTGACCAACGCGTTAGAATTTGTAGTAATGACATCAGTTAGGGCCGCTTCACAATGCGGCGTGATCCGGTCCGGTTCTGTCTGGGAGGACCCAGACAGCCGCGGACCGGATCAGCACACAGGACTGGGGGGGCTATTATGCCCTCCGGTCCTGTGTGCAGAGCACGCAGCTGCAGCCGCTGACAGGTGAGGACCGCGGCTCCCGCGGTCCTCACCTAATAGCAGCAGGAACTGCGTGCGCTGCACACCGGACCGGAGGGCATAATAGCCCCCCCAGTCCTGTGGGCTGATCCGGTCCGCGGCTGTCTGGGTCCTCCCGGACAGAACCGGACCGGATCACGCCGCAGTGTGAAACGGCCCTAAGGAGTTTGGCCACAATGGAACTGAAGAAAGGGAAAATAATTGGCAGTAAAGGCATAGAAATGCCTAATGGACGAACCATAAAATGCCACCAGCCTGAAGCCTACAAATACCTGGGCATGTTACAGCATGTTAACATCAAGCACGGACATGTGAAAAATGTGGTTAGAAAGGAATATGTCCAAAGAGTCAGGAAAAGTTTGAAGAGCAAATTGAATGGGGGGAATACCATCAAGGCCATAAACACCTGGGCCGTTGCTGTCATTACAGACACTGCTGGAATTGAGAACTGGACACAGGTAGAGCTGGATGATCTGGACAGAAAAACAAGAAAACTGATGACAATCCACTACTCATTACATCCACGTAGTGATGTTGACAGACTTTACCTGCCAAGAAAATCAGGAGGCAGAGGGATTTTGCAAGTGAAGAAAACTGTAGAAAGAGAAACATGCACTGGCAGATTATTTGAACGATAGTGGAAAACAGGCCTTGATGGAAGTTATACAACAGAAAACCGCTTAAGGTACAACAAACAAAAAAGGATACTGTAAAAACGCAGTACAAAGCAGAAGAAAACTGGCAAAAGAAAGCTCTGCATGGACAAATCCTTGAGAGAATCCAGGGTAAAGTCGACAAGGAAAATACCTGGTTTGACTAAACACAATTTTAACAAAAAGGGATAAGTAGAATAGGTTAATTAAGGTGCAGGCACATGTATTGAATGGCTAGGGGTGATTTTTAGGGGTCAGGTTCCCTTTAAGCTTATTTTATATAATAAATTAATACATTAAAATAATAATATATAATAATATATTATTATTATTATTTTACTTTGCACCTTTTTTAAAGTCTATTTAAGTTTATTTTATATAATAATTTAAAATAATAAGATATATTATTAATATTATTATTATCATTATTATTATTTTACTTTGCACCTTTAATTAAGTCTATTTTACATGTTCAGTTGTTTTGTTTTTTTATGTATTCACCATTTCAGGGCGAGATTTGGGATTTCCAGATCTATTTGACTAATTCATCAATAGAAAAAACTTTTTAAGAAGTTGGAAAATTTTGTTGCAAATGTTCTCCCTACCCTCCTGGAGTAATTTTATTTATTATCCTGAACATTTTGGCACACATTTTTGCAACAGTTGAGCAAACGATGAAAGTTTTTGAGCAAAAAAGTTGCAAAACATTAGATACAAAAAATAAATAACTTTTTTTGGTGCAAAAATAATATGCAAATAACACATAAAAGTATTATTAGTAGTAGTATTTATTAATCATTATTATTATTATTACTATTATTATTATTATTATTATTATTATTAATAAATAAGTGCAAATGAGAAATTTGGCCAAAGTGTATTAAAAAAACATTTAAAAATCCTAACACATTAAATATTATTCATGATTTATGATTATTATTGCAAATGTGAAATGAAAGCCAAGTTTATAAATAAAAAATAACAATAAACATTATTATTATTATCTTCTTCTTATTATTATTTATTAATTTACATTATTATTTACATTACAAATTAAGCACAAATGAAAAATTTAGCCCAAAATGTATAAAAAAAATCCTAACAGATACTACTACTTGTTATTATTATTATTATTATTATTATTATTATTATTTTAAGATAAGTGATAAGTGCAAATGAGAAATTAAGACAAAAGTAAATTAAAATTAAAATAGAATCCTAACACATAACAGATACAATTATTATATTATTTTAATTATTATTATTATTATTATTATTGAGAAATTGAGCTCAAAGTGTATTAAAAAATATATCTATTAAAGAATCACATACAATTATTATTTATTCATTTGGTATTATTTATTATTATAAAAATAAGTGTAAATAAGAAATAGAGTCCAAACTGTATAAAAATATATAAAAAAATCTTAATGTAATGTTATTAGTATTTTAATTATTATTTTATTAGTATTAATATTACAAAATAAGTGCAAATGAGAAATCAAGTCCAAAGTGTACTGAAAATATTTAACAACAATCCTAGCACTTAAAATGATTATTAGTTTATAATAATTATTATTATTATTAGTTATTAATAATAATAATAATAATAATAACTATTATTACTATTATTATTATTAGCCTCCCACTCCTATTGAAGAACACTTTGCTTAACTTTCACGCTATTTTCACATGTTCAGTTCTTTTTTTTCTTATCAGTTTTTGTAGCCAAAACCAGGGGAGGAACAATCAGAGGAAAAGTAGAATAGAGACACGTCACCACTTCTGTATTTATCACCCACTGCTGGTTTTGGCTACAAAAACTGATGAGAAAAAACGCACAGTGTGAATGGAGCCTTAGGCTGGTTTCACATAGCGATTTTTTCCTGTCCGTGGGGATCCTGTTTTTTGCAGGACACCATTGGATGTGGCCTACAGATGCCGATTCTGTGTCCGGGTCTGTGACTTTTACGGATCCGGACACAGAAGGGCACTTTCACTTTCGCAATGTATAATATACACTGCGGAAGTGAAGCAAGGGTTAAAAATAAAAAAAAAAGATCCTCGCCTTCCCAACGTGTGTCCCCGCGATGTGCGGCATCTACCGTAGCTCAAGGACCTGGGAATAAGCTGACCGGGATGGGGCGGGGCAACCCGATCAGCTGATTGGTCACATGACCGAATCAGCTGATCAGTTTAAATTGCGCACCCGCCGAAACCGATCATCGGGCAGGAGATTTAAACCGTGCTGATTCAGTCATGTGACGAATCAGCTGACCGGGTTGCTCCCCCCCTTCCCGGTCAGCTGATTCCCAGGTCCTTGAGCTATGGTAGATGCCGCACATCGTGGGGACACAGGTGAAGATCTTTTTTTTTTTATTTTTAACCCTTGCTTCACTTCTGCAATGTATATTATGCATGCTAAAGAGCAGTTTTAGTGTACTGAGCATGCTCAGTACACTAAAAGCGGGTTCTGGAAACAATCCTGTGTTTTCCTGGACCCGTGCTCCTTAGGCCCTAGGTTAATTGCCGCGGATCGTGTCAGATTTGATTGTGTCCGATTTGGTCCGCTGTGCCCAGAATCGGATCTGTCACAAATCAGATGCCATTAAGGGCAAATCTGTGCAGATCCATTGGCCATAGGGCTACATGGGATGCAAATCTGATCCGTGGCTGTCCGGCAGATCCGTGGCTGATAACTTAGGACAATAGAATTAATGTGAACTATCAATGATGAGGAGTGAGTACGGTAATAATGTTGGATTTATCGGTACCTCCCCATGTGTCCACGTACAGCCTCCGGCACACGATGTAGAAGAATAACAGGACGGCCTGGATGTACTGGGATAACGTATTGGCCAAAGCCGAGCCCTGGGGAGAAAAAGGAAAACATTCCTACACCTGACGCCAGGACGGGATTCTCCACTATGGACCGGCCCTTTAAGTGCCATTTTTGCCTAAAAATTCCCAGTTTGTAAGTTTTTTTTAACCACAAAGTTAAAGAGTCATAGAAGTTGGGGGTGTCGCCGTGACCGTCCTCACCGGGAGAATCAGGGCACCGACTCAGGTTTTGGTGGACACCAGATTTCCAGGGAACTAATGCCTAAAAATTATTAAAAACGTAATAAAAGAGAACGATTTTAAATATTTTGGGGCAATTTTGAGGTGCAGCCACCCCCCCCCCCCCATACTAATAATCTGTGAGAACATACATGACTCCCAGATCCAGGATGAACAGTAAGACGTAGTTGAAGATTGCGTTGCACAGGTTGGCGATGAATCCAGTTGTGACTTGAGGAAAAATGACTCCCTGTAGAAAGAGAAGATAAAGTAAGGAACAAACACGGTCTCCGATCCCCCCGAAAAATCAATCAAAGGGGAACGGGCCCATAGTAGCCGCTCAGATTGCATCTCTTACTTTTCACAGGTCAATTGGAAAATAATGGAGAGACCTGATTGGCTGCTATGGGAAACTACACCTAATACTGAGCATCCCCCCCTAATCTGCACCGTGAGCGCCGCCCCGAGTCCGGTACCGCAGCGTTCTCAGTACCTGGTTCTGTAAGTATCTAATCTGCAGCTGGTACAGAAAGGAGGCCTGAGGGAGAATAGAAAAGATAAATGTCACCTGAAGAGAGAAATCAGGAGAGGGACAAAGTGATCACATAGGAAAGATAGACAAACCTGAACCCGAGTGTCATCATCCTGTACCCCCAGTGTCAGTGTCATTATCCTGTACCCCCAGTGTCATTATCCTGTACCCCCAGTGTCAGTGTCATTATCCTGTACCCCCAGTGTCATTATCCTGTACCCCCAGTGTCAGTGTCATTATCCTGTACCCCGAGTGTCAGCGTCATTATCCTGTACCCCCCAGTGTCAGTGTCATTATCCTGTACCCCGAGTGTCAGTGTCATTATCATGTACCCCCAGTGACAGTGTCATTATCCTGTACCCCAAGTGTCAGTGTCATTATCCTGTACCCCGAGTGTCAGTGTCATTATCATGTACCCCCAGTGTCAGTGTCATTATCCTGTACCCCGAGTATCAGTGTCATTATCCTGTACCCCGAGTGTCAGCGACATTATCCCGTACCCCGAGTGTCAGCGTCATTATCCTGTACCCCCAGTGTCAGTGTCATTATCCTGTACCCCGAGTGTCAGCGTCATTATCCTGTACTGTCAGTGTCATTATCCTGTACCCCGAGTGTCAGCGTCATTATCCTGTACCCCGAGTGTCAGTGTCATTATCATGTACCCCCAGTGTCAGTGTCATTATCCTGTACCCCCAGTGTCAGTGTCATTATCCTGTACCCCAGTGTCAGTGTCATTATCCTGTACCCCCAGTGTCAGTGTCATTATCCTGTACCCCCAGTGTCAGTGTCATTATCCTGTACCCCGAGTGTCAGCGTCATTATCCTGTACCCCGAGTGTCAGTGTCATTATCCTGTACCCCCAGTGTCAGTGTCATTATCCTGTACCCACAGTGTCAGTGTCATTATCATGTACCCCCAGTGTCAGTGTCATTATCCTGTACCCCCAGTGTCAGCGTCATTATCCTGTACCCCCAGTGTCAGTGTCATTATCCCGTACCCCAGTGTCAGTGTCATTATCCTGTACCCCAGTGTCAGTGTCATTATCCTGTCCCCCAGTGTCAGTGTCATTATCCCGTACCCCCAGTGTCATTATCCTGTACCCCCAGTGTCAGTGTCATTATCCTGTACCCCCGAGTGTCAGTGTCATTATCCTGTATCCCCAGTGTCAGTATCATTATCCTGTACCCCCAGTGTCAGTGTCATTATCCTGTACCCCGAGTGTCAGCGTCATTATCCTGTACACCCAGTGTCAGTGTCATTATCCTGTACCCCAGTGTCATTACCCTGTACCCCCAGTATCAGTGTCATTATCCAGTACCCCCAGTGTCATTATCCTGTACCCGAGTGTCAGCGTCATTATCCCGTACCCCGAGTGTCAGCGTCATTATCCTGTACCCCGAGTGTCAGTGTCATTATCTCGTACCCCGAGTGTCAGCGTCATTATCCCGTACCCCGAGTGTCAGCGTCATTATCCTGTACCCCAAGTGTCAGTGTCATTATGCTGTACCCCGAGTGTCAGTGTCATTATCCTGTACCCCAGCGTCAGTGTCATTATCATTATCCTGTACCCCAGTGTCAGTATCATTATCCTGTACCCCAGTGTCAGTATCATTATCCTGTACCCCAGTGTCATTATCATTATCCTGTACCCCGAGTGTCAGTGTCATTATCCTGTAGCCCCAGTGTCAGTGTCATTATCCTGTAGCCCCAGTGTCAGTGTCATTATTCTATACCCCCAGTGTCATTATCCTGTACCCCCAGTGTCAGTGTCATTATCCTGTACCCCCAGTGTCGGTGTCATTATCCTGTACCCCCAGTGTCAGTGTCATTATCCTGTACCCCCAGTGTCGGTGTCATTATCCTGTACCCCCAGTGTCAGTATCATTTTCCTGTACCCTCATGGTACCTTTACACGCCGCCACAACAGGATGGATACCAACGGCAACTTCACGTGCACGAGCACAGCCGAACGGTTACCAACGGGAACCGCACCCTCTTTACACGCCGCCACAAGGTGCGCTACGCCACGCTACATCTACAGCTAGCTACATCGCCGGGTGTCGCAAGTAGCCATCTGTAGCTCAATTACACACCGCTATAACCAGCTACTATGGGCGGACCTGGTGCAGCAGGGACAGCACATAGGCGTGCCACAATTGAGAGTACGAGCCGTCCGTACGCTGATAGGACAAAGCAATAACATCCTGATTGGCCAGGCATCGCAGGAGGCTGATTAATACAGCACGCTCGAGCGATTGTGTAGTGTGACTCGTCAGCTCCTTAAATATGCCTCCCTAGGCAGCGACTACCAATCGTCATGCAGCAGCTTCCACCAATGATCGCACATGGGGCGCGGTAACACGGAGCCAGGGTCACGCCTTAGCTACATTGCAGGCTGTCCCGAGTTCCCTTCCGTAACGTCTTTACACGCCGATACAGCTCGCTACAATCGGCGATGTAGCCATATGTTTATGGGCAGTGCACGGATACAGAGGTATCTGTAGCCGGCTGTGTCGTCCCGTCTTCACACGCCGCTACTACGGGCGATATTGGCGCGACAAGCTACATTTGTAGCCTGTAGCGGGTTGTATCCATCCTGTTGTGGCGGCGTGTAAAGGTACCATCAGTGTCAGTGTCATTATCCTGTACCCCCATTGTCAGTGTCATTATCCTGTACCCCCATTGTCAGTGTCATTATCCTGTACCCCCAGTGTCATTATCCTGTACCCTGAGTGTCGGTGTCATTATCCTGTACTCCCAGTGTCAGTGTCATTATCCTGTACCCCAGTGTCAGTGTCATTATCCTGTACCCCCAGTGTCAGTGTCATTATCCTGTACCCCAGTGTCATTATCCTGTACCCCCAGTGTCAGTGTCATTATCCTGTACCCCCAGTGTCAGTGTCATTATCCTGTACCCCAGTGTCATTATCCTGTACCCCCAGTGTCAGTGTCATTATCCTGTACTCCCAGTGTCAGTGTCATTATCCTGTACCCCAGTGTCAGTGTCATTATCCTGTACCCCCAGTGTCAGTGTCATTATCCTATACCCCGAGTGTCAGTGTCATTATCCTGTACCCCCAGTGTCAGTGTCATTATCCTATACCCCCAGTGTCAGTGTCATTATCCTGTACCCCCAGTGTCAGTGTCATTATCCTATACCCCCAGTGTCAGTGTCATTATCCTGTACCCCAGTGTCAGTGTCATTATCCTGTACCCCAGCGTCAGTATCATTATCCTGTACCCTCAGTGTCAGTGTCATTATTCTGTACCCCCAGTGTCATTATCCTGTACCCCCAGTGTCAGTGTCATTATCCTGTACCCCCAGTGTCAGTGTCATTATCCTATACCCCCAGTGTCAGTGTCATTATCCTGTACCCCAGCGTCAGTATCATTATCCTGTACCCTCAGTGTCAGTGTCATTATTCTGTACCCCCAGTGTCATTATCTTGTACCCCCACTGTCAGTGTCATTATCTTGTACCCTCAGTGTCAGTGTCATTATCCTATACCCCCAGTGTCAGTGTCATTATCCTGTACCCTCAGTGTCAGTGTCATTATCCTGTACCCCAGTGTCATTATCTTGTACCCCCAGTGTCAGTGTCATTATCCTGTACCCCCAATGACATTATCCTATACCCCAGTGTCATTATCCTGTACCCCCAGTGTCAGTGTCATTATCCTGTACCCCCAGTGTCATTATCTTGTACCCCCAGTGTCAGTGTCATTATCCTGTACCCCCAGTGTAAGTGTCATTATCCTGTACCCCCAGTGTCAGTGTCATTATCCTGTACCCCCAGTGTCAGTGTCATTATCCTGTACCCCCAGTGTAAGTGTCATTATCCTGTACCCCCAGTGTCAGTGTCATTATCCTGTACCCCCAGTGTAAGTGTCATTATCCTGTACCCCCAGTGTCAGTGTCATTATCCTGTACCCCCAGTGTCAGTGTCATTATCCTGTACCCCGAGTGTCAGCGTCATTATCCTGTACCCCCCAGTGTCAGTGTCATTATCCTGTACCCCGAGTGTCAGTGTCATTATCATGTACCCCCAGTGACAGTGTCATTATCCTGTACCCCAAGTGTCAGTGTCATTATCCTGTACCCCGAGTGTCAGTGTCATTATCATGTACCCCCAGTGTCAGTGTCATTATCCTGTACCCCGAGTATCAGTGTCATTATCCTGTACCCCGAGTGTCAGCGACATTATCCCGTACCCCGAGTGTCAGCGTCATTATCCTGTACCCCCAGTGTCAGTGTCATTATCCTGTACCCCGAGTGTCAGCGTCATTATCCTGTACTGTCAGTGTCATTATCCTGTACCCCGAGTGTCAGCGTCATTATCCTGTACCCCGAGTGTCAGTGTCATTATCCTGTACCCCGAGTGTCAGTGTCATTATCCTGTACCCCCAGTGTCAGTGTCATTATCCTGTACCCCCAGTGTCAGTGTCATTATCCTATACCCCGAGTGTCAGTGTCATTATCCTGTACCCCCAGTGTCAGTGTCATTATCCTATACCCCCAGTGACAGTGTCATTATCCTGTACCCCAGTGTCAGTGTCATTATCCTGTACCCCAGCGTCAGTATCATTATCCTGTACCCTCAGTGTCAGTGTCATTATTCTGTACCCCCAGTGTCATTATCCTGTACCCCCAGTGTCAGTGTCATTATCCTGTACCCCCAGTGTCAGTGTCATTATCCTATACCCCCAGTGTCAGTGTCATTATCCTGTACCCCAGCGTCAGTATCATTATCCTGTACCCTCAGTGTCAGTGTCATTATTCTGTACCCCCAGTGTCATTATCTTGTACCCCCACTGTCAGTGTCATTATCTTGTACCCTCAGTGTCAGTGTCATTATCCTGTACCCCCAGTGTCAGTGTCATTATCCTGTACCCCCAGTGTCAGTGTCATTATCCTGTACCCTCAGTGTCAGTGTCATTATCCTGTACCCCCAGTGTCATTATCTTGTACCCCCAGTGTCAGTGTCATTATCCTGTACCCCCAATGACATTATCCTATACCCCAGTGTCATTATCCTGTACCCCCAGTGTCAGTGTCATTATCCTGTACCCCCAGTGTCATTATCTTGTACCCCCAGTGTCAGTGTCATTATCCTGTACCCCAAGTGTTAGTGTCATTATCCTGTACCCCAAGTGTCAGTGTCATTATTCTATACCACCAGTATCATTATCCTGTACCCCGAGTGTCAGTGTCATTATCCTGTACCCCCAGTGTCAGTGTCATTATCCTGTACCCCAGTGTCAGTGTCATTATCCTGTACGCGCAGTGTCAGTGTCATTATCCTGTACCCCCAGTGTCATTATTCTGTACCCCCAGTGTCAGTGTCATTATCCTGTACCCCCAGTGTCAGTGTCATTATCCTGTACCCCCAGTGTCAGTGTCATTATCCTGTACCCCCAGTGTCATTATCCTGTACCCCCAGTGTCAGTGAGGCGCCCCGCAACGAGTGCGTCACAGGAGGGTATTGCAGCCATAAGTGCAGCCGCAATATTCTCCGACCCAGCAGTCATATGGTTAACTTAGAGATCCAAACCCTGCATGCATCACTTAACATAGAGGGCCAATCCAAGGTCCTGGTGGGCGGAGTGTAAGGGTAGTGTTAGGAGTAGGAGTAGGAGAAGAGAAGAGTGGAGTCGAGTCTAGACAAGAGAGAGACACAGACTTGAACTTGGAGTAGGAGCGGGGGCTCCGCACCCCGTGCAGCCCCTGGGCCGTCACCGGTCGGGTGTTAGCACCTGAGGCCTCAACAACCGGGATCGGGCATCATTACCACGGGTTCCAAAATACCCCCGTGCCCAACTCACAGCCGGTTCACTGGTACCGAAGCTGGCAGCAGTTCACCTCTGCTCCGCGAACCAGAGGCGTGGAGGAGCAGCTTCACAGGAGCACCCCACCACCAGCCAACTTCCTGTCGTCTAACCAGCGGTGTACCCACTGAGGGACCCAAGGCTCCCCAAAACATCCATAACGTACATCTTGGATGGGGATTGAAGCGGCCTCCCCGTACCCGACCTGGTATTCCTGGGCGACACTGGCAAATACTTGGCTAGAATGGAGGAACACTGCGGATCTCTGAGGGACACTATCACTGCTGAGTCCACCCGGTCTACTACCCGTTGGCTGTATACCATGTGCTGCCTGCTGGTTACAGTAAAGACCCGTTGCAGAGACTTTCTGTGTCCGTGCTTCCTTATGAACTGTCCGTCCGCACACAAGGTAACCGCAGCTGCCGCACAACATCTTAAGCAGCTCCAGCCTCCGGGGATCACCGCTCAGCCTGTGGGGAGCGTTCCATCTTGCTGCTATCCATCCCCCGGAGGTTCCGCAGCGTCGGTAGGACTTACCGAACTACTCATAGGTGGCGTCACGAATAAATTAACCCCTTTAATCTGTTCCTACAAGACGTCTTTGATTTTTGATCTGCACTCAACCGGGCCTCACTACCGGCAGGCGCGGCCCACCCGTGACAAGGAGGAAGGAGCTACAGCCTGTCTAAACTGGAGTCCCCGGCCACGGTGAGTCAGAAAATGGCGTCACGAACAGGATACGAGCAGGCCCGTTCCCTAACGGGTGTAATGTGCTTAAAAATGATTTTAATGTCTACAATTTGGACTATGTTCGTCCTTAAAAGAACTTTCCCGCCTTTTCACCGTGGGCCAAGATGGCGCCCAAGATGGCGTTCCCACCATAAGGATCCGCCACGTGCAAGCCCAGGGGTGAGCCACCGCCCCTCATCGTGGGAGGGCTAAAGGCAAAGGCGCCAAACTCTTTATCCGCCCTGATTGCTCGAATCAACCATGGGGGCGGACCCCAAAGACTTTTTCCCACAATTGGACTACAAAAGCCCAAGAGGAAATGGGAGTGTCAGACAGACCGTTCTTCACCAGCTCTTCACCAGTACAGCTACCGGGTAGAGACGGGTGTGGTTCCTCCAAGAAACATGGCCAGCTCAAGACTGAGAGACCTGATGCAAGAAGTGGAAGCCGAGGCCAGAGCAGCAATAGGCCATCCGGGTCCGAGTCCTGTCCTCAATATCAACGGCAGCCCCGACTTCTGGCAAGAAGCTCTACAAGACCTCCGGGTACGGCTCCTAGAAACCATAGAATGGACAATCTGCAGTTGGAGTGCAAGCTTGGGCAGCAGACTACATCGTGCGATGCAGCAGAGCCGCTCAGGTGCAACCACTCCAGGGCCGGACGACATCTCAAGTTTCAGCACCGCCTCGCCCACGCCGACCACTTGTCCAGCCTCGTCTCCAGAACCAATAGACTGTGTCATTCCTGTAAGAGACCACCGCTTATCCCGCTCCAAAGCCTGGAACTGTGACCATGTTTGAGCCGGAGCTTACAACTCGCTCCAAGGAAGAACCGAATACTTACCTGGTTCCACTTGCGGAACCCGCGACTAGTTTCATCACTGCCGAGACTGTCGCCTGTTTTCTCCCCTGAACCGGAGGCCTCCTCTGCAATTAACGAGGCCTACCTGGTGACCGGGATTGAAACACCACTTCCCGCTGCTACAGAAGAAGAGGCAGGCAGCCTGGAAGCCCTGCAAGACGACCTCGAGGAGAACTTTGCAGCACAGCCACCCACCGACCCAGAGGATTTCATCCCATCGTCTCCGCTTGCCGAGCAGCCCGACGTGGTCATCGAGGGAGAGATCAAGGATGATGACGACGAGACCTACAGCCCAGCTGAGGACCTCTACACCGGGTTCGCCTGGGGAGACACCAAGGATCCTTCTGCCGGGCGATCTGCTCGGGTACGCTGGTCGGGTGCATCCGCAACATCTTCTCCGGTTCCGTTCAACCGGGTTTCACTCCAGACTGCCCACCAGACTCCAACCGTTCAACAACCATCACGCCGTAGTGACTTTATCCACACGCCGCACCACTCTGACGAAGAGGTACGTCGCATCCGAAGGGAGAAGTGGCACGCTCGGCTGCGCGCCAACATGCAGGCCCGCGCTGAAGCCCGCCGCCAACCTCCATTGCCTGATGAGTTCCGTAAAACCGGACGGGTGAGCACCTTCAACTTATCCACCGGGTGGGGATTCATAAGGGACTAGGGTGTGTGTACTGAAGTGTTTGTGGGGCGCCGTGATGTGGAATCGCACCTACCGCGAGGGCATCCAAACCGAGACTTATATAGAGGGGACATTGTAACCTATGAGCGATATGTATGCTGTGACGGGTGGTTCGCTATACGAGTCCGGAACCCTGCCCTCCATAAGTGACTTGTTGTTTGAACTTTTTGCCAAGAGACTTCTTTCTGTTTTGCAAATAACACCGCGACTTGGCGGCTACAGCCTGAACTTTTACCTAAGGACAGCCGACCGCCCGCCGGGTCCGCGCAATGTGTTAACCTGTTTATTTTACTTGCCTTATTTTTGCGTAAAATAATGACCTGTCATTAATTAAAGTGTTTATTACCTGTTATAAAATATAAAAACCTCTGTAATGTGGGTAGTGTGACGCTTGGGGACAAGCGTATTAAACCAAGGGGGAGTGTGGCGCCCCGCAACGAGTGCGTCACAGGAGGGTATTGCAGCCATAAGTGCAGCCGCAATATTCTCCGACCTAGCAATGATTTGGTTAACTTAGAGATCCAAACCCTGCATGCATCACTTAACATAGAGGGCCAATCCAAGGTCCTGGTGGGCGGAGTGTAAGGGTAGTGTTAGGAGTAGGAGTAGGAGAAGAGAAGAGTGGAGTCGAGTCTAGACAAGAGAGAGACACAGACTTGAACTTGGAGTAGGAGCGGGGGCTCCGCACCCCGTGCAGCCCCTGGGCCGTCACCGGTCGGGTGTTAGCACCTGAGGCCTCAACAACCGGGATCGGGCATCATTACCACGGGTTCCAAAAGACTCCCGTGCCCAATTTACAGCCGGTTCACTGGTACCGAAGCTGGCAGCAGTTCACCTCTGCCACGCGAACCAGAAGCATGGAGGAGCAGCTTTACAGGAGCACCCCACCACCCGCCAAATTCCAGTCGTCTAACCAGCGGTGTACCCACCGAGGGATCCAAGGCTCCCCAGAACATCCATAACGTACATCTTGGATGGGGATTGAAGCGGCCTCCCCGTACCCGACCTGGTATTCCTGGGCGACACTGGCAAATACTTGGCTAGAATGGAGGAACACTACGGATCTCTGAGGGACACCCATCACTGCTGAGTCCGCCCGGTCCACTACCCGTTGGCTGTATACCATGTGCTGCCTGCTGGTTACAGTAAAGACCCGTTACAGAGACTTTCAGTGTCCGTGCTTCCTTATGATTGCATCCGTCCGCACACAAGGTAACCGCAGCTGCCGCACAACATCTTAAGCAGCTCCAACCTCCGGGAATCACCGCTCAGCCTGTGGGGAGCGTTCCATCTTGCTGCTATCCATCCCCCGGAGGTTCCGCAGCGTCGGTAGGACTTACTGAACTACTCATAGGTGGCGTCACGAATAAATTAACCCCTTTAATCTGTTCCTACAAGACGTCTTCGATTTTTGATCTGCACTCAACCGGGCCTCACTACCGGCACACCCGTAACAAGGAGGAAGGAGCTACAGCCTGTCTAAACCGGAGTCCCCGGCCACGGTGAGTCATCAGCGTCATTATCCTGTACCCCAGTGTCAGTGTCATTATCCCGTACCCCCAGTGTCAGTGTCATTATCCTGTACCCCCAGTGTCATTATCCTGTACCCCCAGTGTCAGTGTCATTATCCTGTACCCCCAGTGTCAGTGTCATTATCCTGTACCCCCAATATCAGTGTCATTATCCTGTAACCCCAGTGTCAGTGTCATTATCCTGTACCCCCAGTGTCAGTGTCATTATCCCGTACCCCCAGTGTCCGTGTCATTATCCTGTACCCTCAGTGTCAGTGTCATTACCCTATACCCCCAGTGTCAGTGTCATTATCCCGTACCCCCAGTGTCATTATCCTGTACCCCCAGTGTCAGTGTCATTATCCTGTACCCCCAGTGTCAGTGTCATTATCCTGTACCCCCAGTGTCAGTGTCATTATCCTGTACCCCAGTGTCAGTGTCATTATCCCGTACCCCCAGTGTCAGTGTCATTATCCTGTACCCCCAGTGTCAGTGTCATTATCCTGTACCCCCAGTGTCAGTGTCATTATCCTGTATCCCCAATATCAGTGTCATTATCCTGTAACCCCAGTGTCAGTGTCATTATCCTGTACCCCCAGTGTCAGTGTCATTATCCTGTACCCCGAGTGTCAGTGTCATTATCCTGTACCCCCAGTGTCAGTGTCATTATCCTGTACCCCAGTGTCAGTGTCATTATCCTGTACCCCCAATGTCAGTGTCATTATCCTGTACCCCCAGTGTTACTATCCTGTTCCCCGAATGTCAGTGTCATTATCCTGTACACCAGGTGTCATTTTTCGGGTGTCTCCTGTGCACCCCTTCCCACTTGTAGCACCTCTAGATGTCGGGGTTCATCAGGGAATGTGTGTTGTTGATCTTCTTACCGGAACAGCTGGAATGAATATGAAGACGTAAGTCTGAGTTAATCTATAAAGAAAGAGAGGTGATATAAGTGATGACATGTGGGTCTCCGCACACAGCTGCCCCCGGGGTGTGGTCCCCATTCTGCAGTATTGTGCCGCTCGGCCCCTAATCGTTCTAATGGACTATGGTGAAACTTGATTATTTCATGTCACCCGCACTTAACTGTTTAAAGGGGTTTTAAGGATGGGACATAAATGTCTGATTGGGGCAGGACATAACCCCCAACTCCTTCTCACCAGATGTATGATGTATACTACCTTGTGTGATGACACAGCCTTTTTTATTGCATCTTGTGGGTTAATGTTCTTAATTTGGCCAGACGTATTAGTCTTTTATTTGTTATCTTATGTTTGCTAAGACATTGTTTCTTGCCAGTCTGCTCGGAGCCCTGTTGTCCTAGTTTGTGGATTGCTAACGAAATTAATTTACCTTAATTACTCAAAGGGAAATTATGCATGCGGATTGAAATGACTATCAATAAGAGTACCACCTTATCCCACCAATCCTGTAAGACACAATCCCTTGAAACGAGTGCTCGGGTTATATAAAATGACTTTCTTAAGTCACCAGGAGTTGTGTGGTTCCCTCACCCTGTGTCATCTGAGTAGTGTTCTGCCCATGGATAAGGAGTCTGAGCATACAGTTGGGATGAGTCCTGGTCCATGTGGTCTTTCTAAAGGCGGATGAGAGCACCCACTGACCCCCGGGTCTTCACACCTTGTACCCCAGTATCTGGCCCCCTACTACACAAATGGCTTCACCTCAACACTTCGGGATCTTGCCGGCAGAGAAGAAGTATCAGTTCTGTATTGAGGAATATGGCCCAGCAGGGAAAACAGAAGAGGAGCAGGATGAGGATCCCTCTCTGCAGGACGGTGCCGACCATCTTCAGGTTCTTGCCACCATAGATCTAAAAGAGAAATCTGTGCTACTGAAATGTCCCTGCTTCCCCTGCTCGTCCGGGGCGTCCGACAACCAGCATGATGACTGATTCCAGTAGCAACTAACAGATTTTCAAGAACTCTGACCTGCGACATTAATGTATCACATGCTCCGGCCAACCCTGTCCCGACTGCGACTCCCGTCATATTGACCACCTGTAAAAGAGAGGAGATGTAGAATAGTGTACCTTAGATCCATATGTATCCGCCTTTTTAGGATAGGACCCCTCTGTATACAGAAGGTTGGTAGGGGCTCTAGGTTGCGGCCCTCTATTATCTGAAGCACAGACTACTCTAGAGAGCAATTTACCGCAATTGCAAGTGACACCGCGTCCAGCTCCACCTTTCCCAAATGTCCGCAAAATATGGCGCTCACCACACTGATCAGGAATACCATCAACTGCGACAAGAACTAGGGAGAGAAGCCAGAATGAATGTGTTAGACAACGTCATGTACCAAGCTGCTATAACCTGAGCATTTCCTGTATATAATTATATATGTACAGCTGCTATAACCTGGCCATCTCCTGTATATAATTATATATGTACAGCCAGTATAACCTGGGCATCTCCTGTATATAATTATATATGTACAGCTGGTATAACCTGGGCATCTCCTGTATATAATTATATATGTACAGCCGGTATAACCTGGACATCTCCTGTATATAATTATATATGTACAGCCGCTATAACCTGGGCATCTCCTGTATATAATTATATATGTACAGCTGGTATAACCTGAGCATCTCCTGTATATATTATATATGTACAGCTGGTATAACCTGGGCATCTCCTGTATATAATTATATATGTACAGCCGCTATAACCTGGGCATCTCCTGTATATAATTATATATGTACAGCTGGTATAACCTGGACATCTCCTGTATATAATTATATATGTACAGCTGGTATAACCTGGACATCTCTTGTATATAATTATATATATACAGCCGGTATAACCTGGGCATCTCCTGTATATAATTATGTATGTACAGCTGGTATAACCTGGGCATCTCCTGTATATAATTATATATGTACAGCCGGTATAACATCAGCATCTCCTGTATATAATTATATATACAGCTGGTATAACCTGGACATCTCCTGTATATAATTCTATATGTACAGCTGGTATAACCTGGACATCTCCTGTATATAATTCTATATGTACAGCTGGTATAACCTGGACATCTCCTGTATATAATTCTATATGTACAGCTGGTATAACCTGGACATCTCCTGTATATAATTATATATGTACAGCCGGTATAACCTGGGCATCTCCTGTATATAATTATATATGTACAGCTGGTATAACCCAGTCATCTCCTGTATATAATTATATATGTACAGCTGGTATAACCTGGACATCTCCTGTATATAATTATATATGTACAGCTGGTATAACCTGGACATCTCCTGTATATAATTTGTACAGCTGGTATAACCTGGACATCTCCTGTATATAATTATATATGTACAGCTGGTATAACCTGGGCATCTCCTGTATATAATTATATATGTACAGCTGGTATAACCTGGACATCTCCTGTATATAATTCTATATGTACAGCTGGTATAACCTGGGCATCTCCTGTATATAATTCTATATGTACAGCTGGTATAACCATGGCATCTCCTGTATATAATTCTATATGTACAGCTGGTATAACCTGGGCATCTCCTGTATATAATTCTATATGTACAGCTGGTATAACCTGGACATCTCCTGTATATAAATATATATGTACAGCTGGTATAACCTGGGCATCTCCTGTATATAATTATATATGTACAGCTGGTATAACCTGGCCATCTCCTGTATATAATTATACATGTGCAGCTGCTATAACCTGGGCATCTCCTGTATATAAATATATATGTACAGCTGGTATAACCTGGCCATCTCCTGTATATAATTATACATGTACAGCTGGTATAACCTGGACATCTCCTGTATATAAATATATATGTACAGCTGGTATAACCTGGGCATCTCCTGTATATAATTATATGTACAGCTGCTATAACCTGGCCATCTCCTGTATATAATTCTATATGTACAGCTGCTATAACCTGGCCATCTCCTGTATATAATTCTATATGTACAGCTGGTATAACCTGGCCATCTCCTGTATATAATTCTATATGTACAGCTGCTATAACCTGGCCATCTCCTGTATATAATGCTATATGTACAGCCGGTATAACCTGGGCATCTCTTGTATATAATAACATATGTACAGCCGGTATAACCTGGGCATCTCCTGTATATAATTATACATGTACAGCCGGTATAACCTGGCCATCTCCTGTATATAATGCTATATGTACAGCCGGTATAACCTGGGCATCTCTTGTATATAATAACATATGTACAGCTGGTATAACCTGGGCATCTCCTGTATATAATTATATGTATACAGCTGGTATAACCTGGGCATCTCCTGTATATAATTATATATATACAGCTGGTATAACCTGGGTATCTCCTGTATATAATTCTATATGTACAGCTGGTATAACCTGGGCATCTCCTGTATATAATTATATATGTACAGCTGGTATAACCTGGACATCTCCTGTGTATAATTATATATGTACAGCCGGTATAACCTGGGTATCTCCTGTATATAATTCTATATGTACAGCTGGTATTGTATACAGTATAACGGTTGTATGTGTTGCACTGTGGATTATTGTGAGGTTATTCACCGCTGGTCCGGCTAGTGTGACGATCTTCTTCATCTCCTGGAGAATGGTATCTGGATGAACACGCCGCATCTTCTGCAGACATCCTGTTGTTGTGTCCGGATCCGGATCCACGTCGCGGTCGGTGCCAGAGATAATGGTGCCCTCCAGGCTTGTGACTTCATCCTCCTCCTTTTCCATTACTATTAGGATTTTAATGATGGATATTAGTCGACCACAATAGACAACGATATGTGGATCTGTGGACTCCTGGCATTGGACCTTACACACCATTCAGGATGATGGGAAAGCTGGGTGATCAGACCTATTCTACTTCGCAATTGGCTTCTTCCCCATTCAAAGTGGCGGATGGATAAAAATGTCATGTAGAAGAACTACATGATCTCATAGACCCGCCGTGTCCGAGCAGCCCTGCTATATATTCCTCAGGTGTGATCAGTGCAGGGGGACGCGATTCCAGTACAACATTGAGGAAAGACAGGACGTATAAGGGAAGGTTGGATATGACGGTTCTGCAGAAACCCATGTAAATGAATTGAGATGTCATTGGAAAGGATCTGCATTACCGTAAATCTTCAAAGACGTACCCCACATGTAAGGAAAATGTATAACATCAGTCAATAGGATTACTCGGTCTTCATCCACTAAGTACATAATATGTTTACTCTTACATTAAGGTATCTCTGTTATTTCTCCTTTTTTCGTTGATAATTGTTCTACATGTTTGTGTGCCGTTTTATCTTGATCTTTTATACCTTATGTTGTAAGAACTGTATTTTTTTATATTAAATCTTAAAACATTAATGACGTTTGATCTGTGTTTGCTTAAGGAATGAATAGAATAAATAGCTCGAGGCCTCATTCTCGAGTCAGAGATGTTGTATCAGTGTTTGTGTGCCAAAACCAGGAGTGGAACTTACACTGAAAACCTATGAAAGATTAACATCTGTTCGGTGTTTTAGCATACAAATACTGATGAAAGAAGCCTTGCATAGAGTGCAGGAGGCTTTTGATTGTCAGATAGTAGCATATTGTGGGGACTCATCAGAGGAGATCCCCCGTGGTCACGTGCTGAGAAGTGTGTACGTGACATCTTGATGGTGACGGTGAGAGAGAGCTTTCATGCTAAGTTTTGTCAATGGTTCCGTCAGGGCTTATACGGCGCCCCTGCGGTCTGCCTGCCACAATGGTATTTAAGGAAATCGGTAGTAATGCCATGTCTGGAGAGAATTGAGACTCCCGAAGCATTCACACACTACCTGAACTCTAACCAGAGGGCTGAGCACAAGAGGCCCGTTTGGGACTCTGACAAACTCTGGTTGGAGGGAGGGGTTAGCTGTAGTGGGTAGTAATGAGGGGTAGGCAAAGGAGAAGTTAGTCTGTGTCGGGACGGGTGACCAACAGGATGACAAGCTGCAGACAGGACACCAGGTTCTAGGTGACCAGGTTTCCATGACCTGGAGGCTGCTGGGTTTGACGCTCAGTAGTCACACTACGTGGGACTATCTGAGGCACAGCAATAAAGAGGGCTAGAGAGATGGTGGGTAAAGCTGCTCGCAGAGTTCGCTCCCATTGCCTGCCTGGCTGGAAGTTATCTACAGGAACACCGAGGACAATAGGAAAGCTTCAAACACCTAATTACCAACTTCAGAGACAAGACAGCTGGTAGGCCATATACCTGTCCGGCGGAGCGGTTCCTAGTTCTTCCAAGACTGGCGATACCCAGAGACGCGGTGAACCCATACCCTGGACTTGCTGCTGAACTACAACAGCAAAAAGTAAAGAACTCAAAGACACTGTGTCTGTGCTTTCTTCCTTCTGCACCCTCCTTTGCCTACACGACCTCATTACTACTACCACCATCATCCACTTCACCTTTAGAGGGCCAGGCCCATGTTGAAGGGGGGTTTTACCATCTCACTGCCTCAACAACTATCCCTTGAGAACACAGACCCTGAACTCTGTAAACTAAAGAAGACAGCAGGAAGGTATAGCCTCTTACTTGGCAGAGTGTCCTCAGTTCCTCTCAGACTGGCCAAGCCGTATATCTGGTTCTCTACATATGTCCTGGACTTGCTGAACTGCACAGTAAAAGGTAAAGGACTGAGAGTCCGACTCCTGTGTCCAATTTGCCTCTGCACCTTCCATTTATTTCTCTGGACTTCCACCACCATCATCCATCTACACCTTCAGGTCCTGCCTCTACTGGGGGAGGTAATCCATCTCCCTTCCATTACATCTATTCCTGTAGGCTACCTATGCAGTGGTGGCAACTTAGTGGCTGCACTATCCTCAGCTGACATCACAAACACTTTTCTTTTGTTTTTCTTTTCATTTCCTCCATTTTTCCTAATCCCCCTTTTCATGTGGACCAGGGCTATAGCACTGGGTCAGCTACCGTGACACCTATTGACTGACCAGACCCTGGTGCTGAGTACCCCGACCCTGTGACCTCCACATGTGCACTCGTATTAACAACGTTCAATTCAGTGCTTACTTGTAGATACATTTTCAAACAATTTTTTCCTTCCTTTTTTTTTTCTTTTCTATCTTTTATTTGGCGAAAGGCTGTTCACCAATATTGCAGCCTTATACAAGAAGCAAAGCAAGGAGGCTCTGATCAACCTCTGTGAACAGAGAGGAATACAGACTGAGGACAAATCCAAGGATCGGCTGATTGGTGCCTTGATGGAGAAGGACTAGAGAAGTGTACTGTGGCTAAAGAGAGATCCCAAGTCAGAGAAGCCAAACAATGGACTTTACCTGGAAATTACTTCTGGGGGTACCAAAAAATGGTACTTCTGAGGAGCACAAGGACTTTCCCTTTGCAAATGGTCTTACAACAGCTGGGAGCAGGTCATACCAGTATGCGCCTGAAGCTTATTCTACAGTACCAATTGGCTGCTGCAGCAGAATGACACCCAGGCTGATAGAGAGGCTGCAGAACACCAGGCTGAGAGAGAGGCTGCAGAACACCAGGCTGAGAGAGAGGTTGCAGAACACCAGGCTGAGAGAGAGGCTGCAGAATGCCAGGCTAAGAGAGAGGCTGCAGAATGCCAGGCTGAGAGAGAGGCTGCAGAACACCAGGCTGAGAGAGAGGCTGCAGAATGCCAGGCTGAGAGAGAAGCTGCAGAATGCCAGGCTGAGAGAGAGGCTGCAGAACACCAGGCTGAGAGAGAAGCTGCAGAATGTCAGGCTGAGAGAGAGGCTGCAGAATGCCAGGCTGAGAGAGAGGCTGCAGAACACCAGGCTGAGAGAAAGGCTGCAGAACACTAGGCTGAGAGAGAGGCTGCAGAACACCAGTCTGAGAGAGAGGCTGCAGAACGCCAGGCTGAGAGAGAGGCTGCAGAATGCCAGGCTGAGAGAGAGGCTGCAGAATGCCAGGCTGAGAGAGAAGCTGCAGAATGCCAGGCTGAGAGAGAGGCTGCAGAACACCAGGCTGAGAGAGAAGCTGCAGAATGTCAGGCTGAGAGAGAGGCTGCAGAATGCCAGGCTGAGAGAGAGGCTGCAGAACACCAGGCTGAGAGAGAGGCCGCAGAATGCCAGGCTGAGAGAGAGGCTGCAGAACACCAGTCTGAGAGAGAGGCTGCAGAATGCCAGGCTGAGAGAGAGGCTGCAGAATGCCAGGCTGAGAGAGAGGCTGCAGAATGCCAGGCTGAGAGAGAGGCTGCAGAACACCAGTCTGAGAGAGAGGCTGCAGAACACCAGGCTAAGAGAGAGGCTGCAGAATGTCAGGCTGAGAGAGAGGCTGCAGAATGCCAGGCTGAGAGAGAGGCTGCAGAACACCAGGCTGAGAGAGAGGCCGCAGAATACCAGGCTGAGAGAGAGGCTGCAGAACACCAGTCTGAGAGAGAGGCTGCAGAATGCCAGGCTAAGAGAGAGGCTGCAGAATGCCAGGCTGAGAGAGAAGCTGCAGAATGCCAGGCTAAAAGAGAGGCTGCAGAACAACAGGCTGAGAGAGAGGCTGCAGAATGCCAGGCTAAGAGAGAGGCTGCAGAACACCAGGCTGAGAGAGAGGCTGCAGAACACCAGGCTGAGAGAGAAGCTGCAGAACACCAGGCTGAGAGAGAAGCTGCAGAATACCAGGCTGAGAGAGACGCTGCAGAACACCAGTCTGAGAGAGAGGCTGCAGAATGCCAGGCTAAGAGAGAGGCTGCAGAATGCCAGGCTGAGAGAGAGGCTGCAGAACACCAGTCTGAGAGAGAAGCTGCAGAATACCAGGCTGAGAGAGAAGCTGCAGAATACCAGGCTGAGAGAGAGGCTGCAGAATGCCAGGCTAAGAGAGAGGCTGCAGAATGCCAGGCTGAGAGAGAAGCTGCAGAATACCAGGCTAAGAGAGAGGCTGCAGAACACCAGGCTGAGAGAGAGGCAGCAGAACACAAGGCTGAGAGAGAGGCTGCAGAACACCAGGCTGAGAAAGAAGCTGCAGAATGCCAGGCTAAGAGAGAAGCTGCAGAACACCAGGCTGAGAGAGAGGCTGCAGAATGCCAGGCTGAGAGCGAGGCTGCAGAATGCCAGGCTAAAAGAGAGGCTGCAGAATAACAGGCTGAGAGAGAAGCTGCCGAATGCCAGGCTGAGAGAAAGGCTGCAGAACGCCAGGCTGAGAGAGAGGCTGCAGAATGCCAGGCTAAAAGAGAGGCTGCAGAACAACAGGCTGAGAGAGAGGCTGCAAAATGCCAGGTTAAAAGAGAGGCTGCAGAACAACAGGCTGAGAGAGAGAATGCAGAATGCCAGGCTAAGAGAGAGGCTGCAGAACACTAGGCTGAGAGAGAGGCTGCAGAATGTCAGGCTGAGAGACAGGCTGCAGAATGCCAGGCTGAGAGAGAGGCTGCAGGACACCAGGCTGAGAGAGAGGTTGCAGAATGTCAGGCTGAGAGAGAGACTGCAGAATGCCGGGCTGAGAGAGAGGCTGCAGAATGTCAGGCTGAGAGAGAGGCTGCAGAATGCCAGGCTGAGAGAGAGGTTGCAGAACACCAGGCTGAGAGAGAGGCTGCAGAACACCAGGCTGAGAGAGAGGCTGCAGAACACCAGGCTAAGAGAGAGGCTGCAGAACACCAGGCTGAGAGAGAGGCTGCAGAATGCCAGGCTAGGAGAGAATCTGCAGAACACCAGGCTGAGAGAGAGGCTGCAGAATGCCAGGCTGAGAGAAAGGCTGCAGAATGCCAGGCTGAGAGAGAGGCTGCAGAATGCCAGGCTAAAAGAGAGGCTGCAGAACAACAGGCTGAGAGAGAGGCTGCAAAATGCCAGGTTAAAAGAGAGGCTGCAGAACAACAGGCTGAGAGAGAGGCTGCAGAGTGCCAGGCTAAGAGAGAGGCTGCAGAACACTAGGCTGAGAGAGAGGCTGCAGAATGTCAGGCTGAGAGAGAGGCTGCAGAATGCCAGGATGAGAGAGAGGCTGCAGGACACCAGGCTGAGAGAGAGGCTGCAGAACACCAGGCTGAGAGAGAGGCTGCAGGACACCAGGCTGAGAGAGAGGCTGCAGAATGTCAGGCTGAGAGAGAGGCTGCAGAATAACAGGCTGAGAGAAAGGCTGCAGAATGCCAGGCTGAGAGAAAGGCTGCAGAACGCCAGGCTGAGAGAGAGGCTGCAGAATGCCAGGCTAAAAGAGAGGCTGCAGAACAACAGGCTGAGAGAGAGGCTGCAAAATGCCAGGTTAAAAGAGAGGCTGCAGAACAACAGGCTGAGAGAGAGGCTGCAGAGTGCCAGGCTAAGAGAGAGGCTGCAGAACACTAGGCTGAGAGAGAGGCTGCAGAATGTCAGGCTGAGAGAGAGGCTGCAGAATGCCAGGCTGAGAGAGAGGCTGCAGGACACCAGGCTGAGAGAGAGGCTGCAGAATGTCAGGCTGAGAGAGAGGCTGCAGAATGCCGGGCTGAGAGAGAGGTTGCAGAATGCCAGTCTGAGAGAGGCTGCAGAATGGCAGGCTGAGAGAGAGGCTGCAGAATGTCAGGCTGAGAGAGAGGCTGCAGAATGCCGGGCTGAGAGAGAGGTTGCAGAACACCAGGCTGAGAGAGAGGCTGCAGAATGCCAGGCTAAGAGAGAATCTGCAGAACACCAGGCTGAGAGAGAGGCTGCAGAATGCCAGGCTGAGAGCGAGGCTGCAGAATGCCAAGCTAAAAGAGAGGCTGCAGAATAACAGGCTGAGAGAGAAGCTGCAGAATGCCAGGCTGAGAGAAAGGCTGCAGAACACCAGGCTGAGAGAGAGGCTGCAGAATAACAGGCTAAGAGAGAGGCTGCAGAATGCCAGGCTAAAAGAGAGGCTGCAGAACAACAGGCTGAGAGAGAGGCTGCAGAATGCCAGGCTAGCAGAGAATCTGCAGAACACCAGGCTGAGAGAGAGGCTGCAGAATGCCAGGCTGAGAGAAAGGCTGCAGAATGCCAGGCTGAGAGAAAGGCTGCAGAACGCCAGGCTGAGAGAGAAGCTGCAGAATGCCAGGCTAAAAGAGAGGCTGCAGAACAACAGGCTGAGAGAGAGGCTGCAAAATGCCAGGTTAAAAGAGAGGCTGCAGAACAACAGGCTAAGAGAGAGGCTGCATAATGCCAGGCTAAGAGAGAGGCTGCAGAACACTAGGCTGAGAGAGAGGCTGCAGAATGTCAGGCTGAGAGAGAGGCTGCAGAATGCCGGGCTGAGAGAGAGGTTGCAGAATGCCAGTCTGAGAGAGGCTGCAGAATGGCAGGCTGAGAGAGAGGCTGCAGAATGTCAGGCTGAGAGAGAGGCTGCAGAATGCCGGGCTGAGAGAGAGGTTGCAGAACACCAGGCTGAGAGAGAGGCTGCAGAACACCAGGCTGAGAGAGAAGCTGCAGAACAACAGGCTGAGAGAGAGGCTGCAAAATGCCAGGTTAAAAGAGAGGCTGCAGAATGCCAGGCTAAGAGAGAATCTGCAGAACACCAGGCTGAGAGAGAGGCTGCAGAATGCCAGGCTGAGAGCGAGGCTGCAGAATGCCAGGCTAAAAGAGAGGCTGCAGAACACCAGGCTGAGAGAGAGGCTGCAGAATGCCAGGCTAAAAGAGAGGCTGCAGAACAACAGGCTGAGAGAGAGGCTGCAAAATGCCAGGTTAAAAGAGAGGCTGCAGAACAACAGGCTGAGAGAGAGGCTGCAGAATGCCAGGCTGAGAGGGGCTGCAGAATGCCAGGCTGAGAGAGAGGCTGCAGAACACCAGGCTGAGAGAGAGGCTGCAGAACACCAGGCTGAGAGAGAGGCTGCAGAACACCAGGCTGAGAGAGAGGCTGCAGAACACCAGGCTGAGAGAGAGGCTGCAGAATGCCAGGCTGAGAGAGAAGCTGCAGAATGCCAGGCTGAGAGAGAGGCTGCAGAACACCAGGCTGAGAGAGAAGCTGCAGAATGTCAGGCTGAGAGAGAGGCTGCAGAATGCCAGGCTGAGAGAGAGGCTGCAGAACACCAGGCTGAGAGAGAGGCCGCAGAATGCCAGGCTGAGAGAGAGGCTGCAGAACACCAGTCTGAGAGAGAGGCTGCAGAATGCCAGGCTGAGAGAGAGGCTGCAGAACACCAGTCTGAGAGAGAAGCTGCAGAATACCAGGCTGAGAGAGAAGCTGCAGAATACCAGGCTGAGAGAGAGGCTGCAGAATGCCAGGCTAAGAGAGAGGCTGCAGAATGCCAGGCTGAGAGAGAAGCTGCAGAATACCAGGTTAAGAGAGAGGCTGCAGAACACCAGGCTGAGAGAGAGGCAGCAGAACACCAGGCTAAGAGAGAGGCTGCAGAATGCCAGGCTGAGAGAGAGGCTGCAGAACACCAGTCTGAGAGAGAAGCTGCAGAATACCAGGCTGAGAGAGAAGCTGCAGAATACCAGGCGGAGAGAGAGGCTGCAGAATGCCAGGCTAAGAGAGAGGCTGCAGAATGCCAGGCTGAGAGAGAAGCTGCAGAATACCAGGTTAAGAGAGAGGCTGCAGAACACCAGGCTGAGAGAGAGGCAGCAGAACACAAGGCTGAGAGAGAGGCTGCAGAACACCAGGCTGAGAGAGAAGCTGCAGAATGCCAGGCTAAGAGAGAAGCTGCAGAACACCAGGCTGAGAGAGAGGCTGCAGAATGCCAGGCTGAGAGAGAGGCTGCAGAATGCCAGGCTGAGAGCGAGGCTGCAGAATGCCAGGCTAAAAGAGAGGCTGCAGAATAACAGGCTGAGAGAGAAGCTGCAGAATGCCAGGCTGAGAGAAAGGCTGCAGAACGCCAGGCTGAGAGAGAGGCTGCAGAATGCCAGGCTAAAAGAGAGGCTGCAGAACAACAGGCTGAGAGAGAGGCTGCAAAATGCCAGGTTAAAAGAGAGGCTGCAGAACAACAGGCTGAGAGAGAGAATGCAGAATGCCAGGCTATGAGAGAGGCTGCAGAACACTAGGCTGAGAGAGAGGCTGCAGAATGTCAGGCTGAGAGAGAGGCTGCAGAATGCCAGGCTGAGAGAGAGGCTGCAGGACACCAGGCTGAGAGAGAGGTTGCAGAATGTCAGGCTGAGAGAGAGACTGCAGAATGACGGGCTGAGAGAGAGGCTGCAGAATGTCAGGCTGAGAGAGAGGCTGCAGAATGCCAGGCTGAGAGAGAGGTTGCAGAACACCAGGCTGAGAGAGAGGCTGCAGAACACCAGGCTGAGAGAGAGGCTGCAGAACACCAGGCTGAGAGAGAAGCTGCAGAACACCAGGCTGAGAGAGAGGCTGCAGAATGCCAGGCTAGGAGAGAATCTGCAGAACACCAGGCTGAGAGAGAGGCTGCAGAATGCCAGGCTGAGAGAAAGGCTGCAGAATGCCAGGCTGAGAGAAAGGCTGCAGAACGCCAGGCTGAGAGAGAGGCTGCAGAATGCCAGGCTAAAAGAGAGGCTGCAGAACAACAGGCTGAGAGAGAGGCTGCAGAATGCCAGGCTAAGAGAGAGGCTGCAGAACACTAGGCTGAGAGAGAGGCTGCAGAATGTCAGGCTGAGAGAGAGGCTGCAGAATGCCAGGCTGAGAGAGAGGCTGCAGGACACCAGGCTGAGAGAGAGGCTGCAGAATGTCAGGCTGAGAGAGAGGCTGCAGAATGCCAGGCTGAGAGAGAGGTTGCAGAATGCCAGTCTGAGAGAGGCTGCAGAATGGCAGGCTGAGAGAGAGGCTGCAGAATGTCAGGCTGAGAGAGAGGCTGCAGAATGCCGGGCTGAGAGAGAGGTTGCAGAACACCAGGCTGAGAGAGAGGCTGCAGAACACCAGGCTGAGAGAGAAGCTGCAGAACACCAGGCTGAGAGAGAGGCTGCAGAATGCCAGGCTAAGAGAGAATCTGCAGAACACCAGGCTGAGAGAGAGGCTGCAGAATGCCAGGCTGATAGCGAGGCTGCAGAATGCCAAGCTAAAAGAGAGGCTGCAGAATAACAGGCTGAGAGAGAAGCTGCAGAATGCCAGGCTGAGAGAAAGGCTGCAGAACACCAGGCTGAGAGAGAGGCTGCAGAATAACAGGCTAAGAGAGAGGCTGCAGAATGCCAGGCTAAAAGAGAGGCTGCAGAACAACAGGCTGAGAGAGAGGCTGCAGAATGCCAGGCTAGGAGAGAATCTGCAGAACACCAGGCTGAGAGAGAGGCTGCAGAATGCCAGGCTGAGAGAAAGGCTGCAGAATGCCAGGCTGAGAGAAAGGCTGCAGAACGCCAGGCTGAGAGAGAAGCTGCAGAATGCCAGGCTAAAAGAGAGGCTGCAGAACAACAGGCTGAGAGAGAGGCTGCAAAATGCCAGGTTAAAAGAGAGGCTGCAGAACAACAGGCTAAGAGAGAGGCTGCAGAATGCCAGGCTGGAAGAGAGGCTGCAGGACACCAGGCTGAGAGAGAGGCTGCAGAATGTCAGGCTGAGAGAGAGGCTGCAGAATGCCGGGCTGAGAGAGAGGTTGCAGAATGCCAGTCTGAGAGAGGCTGCAGAATGGCAGGCTGAGAGAGAGGCTGCAGAATGTCAGGCTGAGAGAGAGGCTGCAGAATGCCGGGCTGAGAGAGAGGTTGCAGAACACCAGGCTGAGAGAGAGGCTGCAGAACACCAGGCTGAGAGAGAAGCTGCAGAACACCAGGCTGAGAGAGAGGCTGCAGAATGCCAGGCTAAGAGAGAATCTGCAGAACACCAGGCTGAGAGAGAGGCTGCAGAATGCCAGGCTGAGAGCGAGGCTGCAGAATGCCAGGCTAAAAGAGAGGCTGCAGAATAACAGGCTGAGAGAGAAGCTGCAGAATGCCAGGCTGAGAGAAAGGCTGCAGAACACCAGGCTGAGAGAGAGGCTGCAGAATGCCAGGCTAAAAGAGAGGCTGCAGAACAACAGGCTGAGAGAGAGGCTGCAAAATGCCAGGTTAAAAGAGAGGCTGCAGAACAACAGGCTGAGAGAGAGGCTGCAGAATGCCAGGCTGAGAGGGGCTGCAGAATGCCAGGCTGAGAGCGAGGCAGCAGAACACCAGGCTGAGAGAGAGGCTGCAGAACACCAGGCTGAGAGAGAGGCTGCAGAACACCAGGCTGAGAGAGAGGCTGCAGAACACCAGGCTGAGAGAGAGGCTGCAGAATGTCAGGCTGAGAGAGAGGCTGCAGAATGTCAGGCTGAGAGAGAGGCTGCAGAATGCCAGGCTGAGAGAGAGGCTGCAGGACACCAGGCTGAGAGAGAGACTGCAGAATGTCAGGCTGAGAGAAAGGCTGCAGAATGCCAGGCTGAGAGAGAGGCTGCAGAATGTCAGGCTGAGAGAGGCTGCAGAATGCCAGGCTGAGAGAGAGGCTGCAGAATGCCAGGCTGAGAGAGAAGTTGCAGAACGCCAGGCTGAGAGAGAGGCTGCAGAATGCCAGGCTAAAAGAGAGGCTGCAGAACAACAGACTGAGAGAGAGGCTGCAAAATGCCAGGCTGAGAGAGGCTGCAGAATGCCAGGTTAAAAGAGAGACTGCAGAACAACAGGCTGAGAGAGAGGCTGCAGAATGTCAGGCTGAGAGAGAGGCTGCAGAATGTCAGGCTGAGAGAGAGGCTGCAGAACACCAGGCTGAGAGAGAGGCTGCAGAATGCCAGGCTGAGAGAGAAGCTGCAGAACACCAGGCTAAAAGAGAGGCTGCAGAATAACAGGCTGAGAGAGAGGCTGCAGAATGCCAGGCTGAGAGAAAGGCTGCAGAACACTTGGCTGAGAGAGAGGCTGTAGAATGTCAGGCTGAGAGAGAGGCTGCAGAATCCCGGGCTGAGAGAGAGGTTGCAGAATGCCAGGCTGAGAGAGGCTGCAGAATGGCAGGCTGAGAGAGAGGCGGCAGAACACCAGGCTGAGAGAGAGGCTGCAGAATGCCAAGCTAAAAGAGAGGCTGCAGAATAACAGGCTAAGAGAGAGGCTGCAGAATGCCAGGCTGAGAGAGGCTGCAGAACACCGCACTGAGAGAGAGACTGCAGAATGCCAGGCTGAGAGAGAGGCTGCAGAACACCAGGCTGAGAGAGAGGCTGCAGAATGCCAGGCTAAAAGAGAGGCTGCAGAATGCCAGGCTGAGAGAGAGGCTGCAGAATGCCAGGCTGAGAGAAAGGCTGCAGAATGCCAGGCTGAGAGAGAGGCTGCAGAATGCCAGGCTAAAAGAGAGGCTGCAGACCAACAGGCTGAGAGAGAGGCTGCAGAATGCCAGGCTGAGAGAGGCTGCAGAACACCGGACTGAGAGAGAGGCTGCAGAATGCCAGGCTAAAAGAGAGGCTGCAGAATGCCAGGCTGAGAAAGAGGCTGCAGAATGCCAGGCTGAGAGAGAGGCTGCAGAATGCCAGGCTGAGAGCGAGGCTGCAGAATGCCAGGCTGAGAGAGAGGCTGCAGAATGCCAGGCTGAGAGAAAGGCTGCAGAATGCCAGGCTGAGAGAGAGGCTGCAGAATGCCAGGCTAAAAGAGAGGCTGCAGACCAACAGGCTGAGAGAGAGGCTGCAGAATGCCAGGCTGAGAGAGGCTGCAGAACACCGGACTGAGAGAGAGGCTGCAGAATGCCAGGCTAAAAGAGAGGCTGCAGAATGCCAGGCTGAGAAAGAGGCTGCAGAATGCCAGGCTGAGAAAGAGGCTGCAGAATGCCAGGCTAAAAGAGAGGCTGCAGATTAACAGGCTGAGAGAGAGGCTGCAGAATGCCAGGCTGAGAGAGAAGCTGCAGAATGCCAGGCTGAGAGAGAGGCTGCAGAACACCAGTCTGAGAGAGAGGCTGCAGAACACCGGACTGAGAGAGAGGCTGCAGAATGCCAGGCTAAAAGAGAGGCTGCAGAATGCCAGGCTGAGAAAGAGGCTGCAGAATGCCAGGCTGAGAGAAAGGCTGCAGAACGCCAGGCTGAGAGAGAGGCTGCAGAATGCCAGGCTAAAAGAGAGGCTGCAGACCAACAGGCTGAGAGAGAGGCTGCAAAATGCCAGGCTGAGAGAGGCTGCAGAATGGCAGGTTAAAAGAGAGGCTGCATAACAACAGGCTGAGAGAGAGGCTGCAGAATGCCAGGCTAAGAGAGAGGCTGCAGAACACTAGGCTGAGAGAGAGGCTGCAGAATGCCAGGCTGAGAGAGAGGCTGCAGAATGCCAGGCTGTGAGAGAAGCTGCAGAATGCCAGGCTGTGAGAGAAGCTGCAGAATGCCAGGCTGAGAGAGATGCTGCAGAATGCCAGGCTGATATAAATGCTGCAGAATGCCAGAGAATTTATCACTGCGGCCTGTCGGCTGTGTAATTGCAGCAGCTGCGGCCGCAAAGCAACAATGGCCGCCGGCCCATGTAATTAATGGGGCGGCCCTAAATTGGGGCAAAAGCACCCGCCTACCACCTGGGCCAGTCTGCCCCTGCTGGTTTGGGACCTCTGTCTCCTGTCTGTATTGAGACTTCATATTAAATGTATTTCTTTCTTTTGTCAGTGTTGGAGTTAATGTCAGTTTCTGTTTCTATCGAGCTCCTTAATTCTCTTCCCAGGTGTGGCTACTTTGTGATTACTCCCATCTCCTTTATATGGTCACATGATCCAGCATTTTCTTGCTGGTGACTGAACTCATTCTTAGCCTGGCTACCTGAGGTGTAGGTAGTACTCTGGAGAGCTGATCGTTGCCAAGCCGTCTGCTGCCTAGGAGTGTGTCAGCAGGCATGAAGTTGCCTTGTTGTTTCCCTGTCTGTCTCCCCTTCCCCTCTGGTTTACTGCATTGGTTGGGACTCGTGCTCCCGCCGGCCATCTCCCTATTGAGGGTTTATATCTTAGCCAGCGAGGGCCTAGGTATGCTGTTCGGCGACGGGGTGAAAGAACCTGTATAGGAAAGGTAGGGAGATCAGGGCACAGCCGCAGGTGAGCGCAGTAGGTGTCCTTTCCCTCGTTCCCTACGAACAGGGCCCCCCCGTTGTATTTGTCCCCTCTGGTGTTTCCCCAGTCTGTTGTGTGTAGTGTACCGGACACCATTGGTCTGTGCACCACTGTCATGCACTGTTTCTGGGTGTCTACCTGCGCCCAACGTGAAACGTGCAGAAGGGTCAAAACCAGGGTGGAAAGAGTAAGTTCAAGCTTTAGTTAGACCTTGAACTCTGTACGTTCAGGGGCATCTAAGTTGGACTATTTCAGTATTTTGTCTTATTTTATTTTACTTTTGTTTCTGCTTTTGCAGCTTCACAGTGATCACAGATCATAACCCTGAGTGCTCGCACAGAGGCCCGGAGCTACGCATGTGCTTCAGAGACTGCAAATAAACCATTCTCCCATGCGCCATCAAAAAGGGGGAGGTGTAAGGAACATGTATAACATCAATCTATAAGATTAGTTTGTCTTCATCCACATGACTGTCTGTACACTCTGTTTACTCTTTTACTGCAGGAACTGGGAAGAGAACTAAGGAGCTTGCTAGCAACAGAAACTCTGTTCTCTGTAAGAACTGTCAGGGTTAATGGTAAGCGTGGGGTGGGAATGGGAAGCAGGATGGCTATAATGGGTGAGGCAAACTGGGTGGCTAATCCGGCCCTAGACTGCAGTCCCTGGCTGGCCCTTTACCCAGAGGTACCTCTGATGGTGAGGAGGTCTGGGCCCCCAACCTTTCCCTGCTCCTTTCCAACCCCATCACCTCCACCCACCAGGGATCGAGAAAACAGCAACTTCCTAAGGAAAAGCTGCAAGAAGCTTCAGCAAATGGACCAACGTCTTCTCAGCTCACAGGTCAAGGCAGAGTGAACTCTGTTATCAACATCACCTGGAGGAAGGGGAGACTATTTAAAGGCCAGGGGCAAGGTGATCTGACAACCTACAACTCCACCTTCAGAGCCACCCACAGAATACAGCAGCATCAGCAAACCAACACAGAAAGTGTCAAAGGAAATTCAACTCCAAAAACTCCAGAGAATCTTACATATAGGCTACAGCAGTCAATAAGTGCAAGAACCATTGGGGGTGCTCTGGAAGAATACTCCGAGGAGTCAATCAATTTTCTACAATCGTGACACCATCATTGTAGCCAGATACCATATGGAAGAGGTTAGCTAAAACACAAACTATTTCAAATTCAAGGTGCTCACCCCTAAATTAGCCCCCAGTCCAGTCATAGACCAGTAATTTTAATATTATAGTCTAGGCTGTCCTGGAAATATGAGCCCAGGACCATAACTGTTCTGAATATTTGTGTGTCGCTTTATTTGTATCCTTTATACCTGTTATTGTAAGCTCTGCGTTTTTTATATTAAACCTTAAAACTTTAATAAGTTTGAACCTTGTATGCTCTAATGAATCCATAGCCTTACAGAGAGTGTGTGACCCCCCTTTTGATTGTCAGACAGTAGCATATGTCAGGGACTCATCACCTCGTGTCTTTGATGAGTAGCGGCAGTGTGTTGTGAGCCGGGGTGTATAGACTTTGTTCGGGGTGTGATTTATGCTCATTTTATAGTTTAGAACAGAGATAAAATGCTTGATTGAGCAAGAGGCGATAAATTAACCCTTGAAGGCGCAACCCACATAATGTACTGAGAAGTGAGTACATAACAACACATTCTTCCATCTGTGGTCATGTCCCATTTAAAAATGATTAACTAGCAGCTCCTAGTTATCATTACTACTGTGGGAGCAGAATTAAGGTGCTGCAGAGCTGACATTCATACCCCTAACTTCATGGAACAGTTCATGGCAAATTATTTTGTATATCTGACCGCTTCCAGTCCTTTTTGCTTACCCACACAGAAATGATGACCCTACTGTATCCACACAGTTTTGTACCCCTTCAATGGCCTCCATGCAGTATGTGCCCCACTAAAATGCCCGACCACACTGTACAATGCCACAAAGATGCACCTACACACATTGATGCCCACTTTTTGGTATTTTAACACTACAGGATGATGGCTTCCCATTGCCCCCATATGATGCCCCCACACAGTAATATACCCCCTATATGATGCCACCACAGAGTACTATGCCCCCATATGATGCCCCCACACAGTACTATGCCCCCATATGATGCCCCCACACAGTATTATGCCCCCGTATGATGCCCCCACACAGTACTATGCCCCCATATGATGCCCCCACACAGTATTATGCCCCCGTATGATGCCCCCACACAGTACTATGCCCCCATATGATGCCCCCACACAGTATTATGCCCCCTTATGATGCCCCCACACAGTACTATGCCCCCTTATGACAGTCTGACACTTTATTATGCCCCCACACAGTATTATGCCCCCATATGATGCCCCCACACAGTGCTATGCCCCCATATGAGGCCCCCACATAGTACTATGCCCCCTTATGACAGTCTGACACAGTATTATGCCCCACACAGTATTATTTCCCGATATGATGCCCATCCCACAGTATTATGCCCAGATATGATGCCCCCACACAGTATTATGCCCCGATATGAAGCCCCCACATAATATTATGCCCTGATATGATGCCCCTACACAGCATTATGCCCCGATATGATGCCCCCACATAATATTATGTCCCGATATGATGCCCCCACACAGTATTATGCCCCGATACGAAGCCCCTACACAGCATTATGCCCACATATGATGGTCTCACACAGTATTATACTTCCATATTATGTCCACACATAGTATGATGCCCAATCACCCCGCTATGTCCCCATATGGCGGCCTCTTATAATTATTCCCCCATATAATGCCCCCTCACAGCAGTATGCCCCATATTATGGTCTCTCAGTTTTATGGCCTGTATGATGGCCATGCATAGTATGAAGTGCTCCACCATATTATGCTCCGTATGATGCCCTTACAAAGCATTATGCCCCTATATGATGTCCATATACTGTATAGTATGATGCCCAATCACAGCACTATGCTACTATATGATGGCATCTTAGAATTATACATCCATATGATGGCCCCACACAGTATTATGCCAACAAATGATGTCCACACATAGTATGATGCCTCTACACAGCATGATGCCCCCAGACAGTATTATGCCCCCATAGTGTGTCCAAACACAGTGTTATACCCCCATATGAATTATGCATTACACAGACAACCCAATGAGATGAATGGACATCATGCAGTGCATCATTTCACCTGTAGTGGCGCTGCAGGGTAACGTGACTTTTGGGGGACCCTTTTAACAAAAGTAGAGGATCCCACTAAGTATGGCAGAGACAGTGACTGGCATCCCAGCTGGTGCCTGCTTCAGAGTGATGTGTGACTGCGGGCACTATGGGGCGCTCAGCTGATCCCAGAGAAATCCCACTTACACAATTATTAGGGGATTGTTATTTGAGCAGTTCCCAAAGGACATAAAAGAGGGAGATAGTGTAGAGTCTTACCCCTCCTGATCTGTGGTGTCGGTGCAGGGTAGAGGTTGTGCAGGATTTGCTCTCTGGGTGGAGCGTTCCCTCTCCATTCATTTTTAATGTCTATTCTCGCCCCTCCTATACGCTGCCCCTGCCAACAAAGTGAAGATTATTCCAGTATGGGGACTTCGTACAGGTGTCAACCACGGGCACAAAACACATTCACAGGCTGGCAGGTGGACATGCTGCAATGACAGACAAATGCTACAAGGCAAGCTATTGTCATCTGTTGTCAGCCAGGCTAGACAGGGGCTGTGAGCATTTATTATACTTGTCATTGCTTATATAGCACCATTATATGCAGCACTTTACAGAGATTATCATCGCTGTCCCCATTGGGGCTCACAATCCAAACATTCTATCAGTCTTTGAAAATGTGGGAGGAAACCGGAGAACCCAGAGGAAAACCACACAAACACGGGGAGAGCATATGAACTCCTTGCAGATGTCGTTCTTGGAGGGATTTGAATCCAGAACCACTGAGCCACTGTGTCTCCCTATTTATATTAAAGTGCTAATTATTGAGCTACCGTGCCCCCCTACGTATAGTACAGTGCTAATCACGGTGCCCCCCTATGTATAGTACAGTGCTAACCACGGAGCCACCCTATATATAGTACAGTGCTAACCACTGAGCCACCGTATATATAGTACAGTGCTAACCACTGAGCCACCGTATATATAGTACAGTTCTAACCACTGAGCCACCATATATATAGTACAGTGCTAATCACGGTGCCCCCCTATGTATAGTACAGTGCTAATCACGGTGCCCCCCTACGTATAGTACAGTGCTAACCACAGTGCCCTCCTACATATAGTACAGTGCTAACCACGGTGCCCCCCTACATATAGTACAGTGCTAACCACGGTGCCCCCCTACATATAGTACAGTGCTAACCACGGTGCCCCCCTACATATAGTACAGTGCTAACCAAGGTGCCCCCCTACGTATAGTACAGTGCTAACCACTGTGCCCCCCTATGTATAGTACAGTGCTAACCACTGAGCCACCCTATATATAGTACAGTGCTAACCACTGAGCCACCCTATATATAGTACAGTGCTAACCACGGTGCCCCCCTATGTATAGTACAGTGCTAATCACGGTGCCCCCCTACGTATAGTACAGTGCTAACCACAGTGCCCTCCTACATATAGTACAGTGCTAACCACGGAGCCACCCTATATATAGTACAGTGCTAATCACGGTGCCCCCCTATGTATAGTACAGTGCTAATCACGGTGCCCCCCTACGTATAGTACAGTGCTAACCACAGTGCCCTCCTACATATAGTACAGTGCTAACCACGGTGCCCCCCTACATATAGTACAGTGCTAACCACGGTGCCCCCCTACATATAGTACAGTGCTAACCAAGGTGCCCCCTACGTATAGTACAGTGCTAATCACGGTGCCCCCCTACGTATAGTACAGTGCTAATCACGGTGCCCCCCTACGTATAGTACAGTGCTAACCACGGTGCCCCCCTACATATAGTACAGTGCTAATCACGGTGCCCCCTACGTATAGTACAGTGCTAATCACGGTGCCCCCCTACGTATAGTACAGTGCTAACCACGGTGCCCCCCTACGTATAGTACAGTGCTAATCACGGTGCCCCCCTACGTATAGTACAGTGCTAACCACAGTGCCCCCTACGTATAGTACAGTGCTAACCACTGAGCCAATGTGTCGCACTATTTATATTATAGTGCTAATCACTGGGCCACTGTGCTGCCCTATGTATATAAAGTACAGTGCTACCACTGAGCCACCATGCTGTCATTTGTACAGTACAGTGCTAACCACTGAGGCATCGTGCCGTTCTATGTATAGTAAAGTTTTGGCCACTTAGCCACCGTGCCACCATATGTATAGTACAGTGCTAATTGCTGAGCCACAGTGCCGCCCTATGTACAGAACCATGCTAGATTCTGAGCCACCGTGCCACCATATGTATAGTACAGTGCTAATTGCTGAGCCACAGTGCCGCCCTATGTACAGAACCATGCTAGATTCTGAGCCACCGTGCCATCCTATGTATAGTACAGTGCTAACCACTAAGCCACTGTGCTGCCCTATGTATAATACAGTGCTAACCACTGTGCTGCCCTATATATAGTACAGTGCTAACCACTGAGCCACCCTATATATAGTACAGTGCTAACCACTGAGCCACCCTATATATAGTACAGTGCTAACCACTAAGCCACTGTGTTGCCCTATGTATAGTACAGTGCTAACCACTGAGCCACCCTATATATAGTACAGTGCTAACCACTGAGCCACCCTATATATAGTGCAGGGCTAATCACTGAGCCACTCTATATATAGTACAGTGCTAATCACTGAGCCACCTATATATAGTACAGTGCTAACCACTGAGCCCCCTATATATAGTACAGTGCTAACCACTGAGCCACCCTATATATAGTACAGTGCTAACCACTGAGCCACCCTATATATAGTACAGTGCTAACCACTGAGCCACCCTATATATAGTACAGTGCTAACCACTGAGCCACCCTATATATAGTACAGTGCTAACTACTGAGCCCCTATATATAGTACAGTACTAACCACTGAGCACCGTAATATAATACAGTGCTAACCACTGAGCCACCCTATTATATAGTACAGTGCTAATCACTGTGCCACCATATATACTACAGTGCTAACCACTGAGCCACCCTATATATAGTACAGTGCTAACCACTGAGCCACCCTATATATAGTACAGTGCTAACCACTGAGCCATCATATATATAGTACAGTGCTAACTACTGAGACACTGTATATATAGTGCAGTGCTAACCACTGAGCCACCGTATATATAGTACAGTGCTAATCACTGTGCCACCTATATATAGTACAGTGCTAACCACTGAGCCACCCTATATATAGTACAGTGCTAATCACTGTGCCACCCTATATATATGTACAGTGCTAACCACTGAGCCACCCCATATATAGTACAGTGTAACCACTGAGCCCCTATATATAGTACAGTGCTAATCACTGAGCACCTATATATAATACAGTGCTAACACTGAGCCACCTATATATAGTACAGTGCTAACCACTGAGCCACCCTATATATAATACAGTGCTAACCACTGAGCCACCTATATATAATACAGTGCTAACCACTGAGCCACCTATATAGTACAGTGCAACCACTGAGCCACCCTATATATAGTACAGTGCTAACCACTGAGCCATCTATATATAGTACAGTGCTAACACTGAGACACTGTATTATAGTGCAGTGCTAACCACTGAGCCACCGTATATATAGTACAGTGCTAATCACTGTGCCACCCTATATATAGTACAGTGCTAACCACTGAGCCACCTATATATAGTAAGTGCTAATCACTGTGCCACCCTAATATAGTACAGTGCTAACCACTGAGCACCCATATATAGTACAGTGCTAACCATGAGCCACCCTATATATAATACAGTGCTAACCACTGAGCCATCCTATATATAGTACAGTGCTAACACTGAGACACTGTATATATAGTGCAGTGCAACCACTGAGCCACCGTATATATAGTACAGTGCTAATCACTGTGCCACCTATATATAGTACAGTGCTAACCACTGAGCCACCTATATATATACAGTGCTAATCACTGTGCCACCTATATATAGTACAGTGCTAACCACTGAGCCACCCTATATATAGTACAGTGCTAACCACTAAGCCACCCTATATATAGTACAGTGCTAACCACTGAGTCACCCTATATATAGTACAGTGCTAACCACTGAGCCAATGTATATAGTACAGTGCTAACCACTGAGCCACCCTATATTTAGTACAGTGCTAACCACTGAGCCACCCTATATATATAGTACAGTGCTAACACTGAGCCACCGTATATATAGTCAGTGCTAGCCACTGAGCCACCCTATATATAGTACAGTGCTAACACTGAGCCACCCTATATATATATACAGTGCTAACCACTGAGCCACCCTATATATAGTACAGTGCTAACCACTGAGCCACCCTATATATAGTACAGTGCTAACCACTGAGCCACCCTATATATAGTACAGTGCTAATCACTGTGCCACCCTATATATAGTACAGTGCTAACCACTGAGCCACCCTATATATAGTACAGTGCTAACCACTGAGCCACCTTATATATAGTACAGTGCTAACCACTGAGCCACCCTATATATAGTACAGTGCTAACCACTGAGCCACCCTATATATACTACAGTGCTAACCACTGAGCCACCCTATATATAGTACAGTGCTAACCACTGAGCCACCCTATATATAGTACAGTGCTAACCACTGAGCTACCCTATATATAGTACAGTGCTAACCATTGAGCCACCCTATATATAGTACAGTGCCAACCACTGAGCCACCGTATATATAGTACAGTGCTAACCATTGAGCCACCCTATATATAGTACAGTGCTAACCCCTGAGCCACTGTATATATAGTACAGTGCTAACCACTGAGCCACCCTATACATAATACAGTGCTAACCACTGAGCCACCTTATATATAGTACAGTGCTAACCACTGAGCCACCTTATATATAGTACAGTGCTAACCACTGAGCCACCGTATATAGAGTGCTAACCACTGAGCCACCATATATATAGTACAGTGCTAACCACTGAGCCACCCTATATATAGTACAGTGCTAACCACTGAGCCACCGTATATATAGTACAGTGCTAACCACTGAGCCACCCTATATATAGTACAGTGCTAACCACTGAGCCACCGTATATATAATACAGTGCTAACCACTGAGCCACCCTATATATAGTACAGTGCTAATCACTGTGCCACCCTATATATAGTACAGTGCTAACCACTGAGCCACCCTATATATAGTACAGTGCTAACCACTGAGCCACCCTATATATAGTACAGTGCTAACCACTGAGCCACCCTATATATAGTACAGTGCTAATCACTGTGCCACCCTATATATAGTACAGTGCTAACCACTGACCCACCCTATATATAGTACAGTGCTAACCACTGAGCCACCTTATATATAGTACAGTGCTAACCACTGAGCCACCGTATATATAGTACAGTGCCAACCACTGAGCCACCCTATATATAGTACAGTGCTAACCACTGAGCCACCCTATATATAGTACAGTGCTAACCCCTGAGCCACTGTATATATAGTACAGTGCTAACCACTGAGCCACCGTATATATATAGTACAGTGCTAGCCACTGAGCCACCCTATATATATACTACAGTGCTAACCACTGAGCCACCGTATATATAGTACAGTGCTAGCCACTGAGCCACCCTATATATAATACAGTGCTAACCACTGAGCCACCCTATATATAGTACAGTGCTAACCACTGAGCCACCATATATATAGTACAGTGCTAACCACTGAGCCACCCTATATATAGTACAGTGCTAACCACTGAGTCACCCTATATATAGTACAGTGCTAACCACTGAGCCATCCTATATATAGTACAGTGCTAACCACTGAGCCACCCTATATATAGTACAGTGCTAACCACTGAGCCACCCTATATATAGTACAGTGCTAACCACTGAGCCACCCTATATATAGTACAGTGCTAACCACTGAGCCACCCTATATATAGTACAGTGCTAATCACTGTGCCACCATGCCGTACTATGTATAGTACACTGTGCTACCCTATGTATAGTACAGTGCTAACCACTGAGCCACATGCCGCCCTATGTATAGAAGAGTGCTATCTACGGAGCCACTATGCCGCCTTATGTACAGTACAGTGCTATCTATTGAGCCACTGTGCTGCCCTATGTATAGTACAGTGCCAACCACTGAGCCACCATACGCCCCGTGCAAAACTGCAGCCATAAATATCTACTCATCCATCCCTACCGGTGATGTTAAAGGAGTAGTCTCATTGCTGGTAAACCTGGGCATATCATTGAGGCTGGTAGGGAGGTGGTCCAGAGGGTCAGTGGCCAATGATGGTACTTCCCTGTTTCCCCCAAAATAAGACAGTGTCTTATATTTACTTCTGCTCCCAAAGATTCGCTACATCTTATTTTCAGGGGAGGTCTTAATATCCCCATCATCCCCATCATCCCCCAATATCCCTATCTTCCCCTGCAGCCCCTAATATACCCATCATCCCCCTGCAGCCCCCATCATCCCCTGTAGCCCCTAATATCCCCATCAACCCCCCGCAGCTCCCATCATCCCCCAATATCCTCATCATCCCCTGCAGCCCCCATCATCCCCCTGCAGCCCCCATCAGTATGTCCCTGAAAACAATCCTGGGGCAGACTCATGGCTAGATATTCCTGCCCTTCAGTTTGCTGCCCTTGTCCTGTATCTAAATACCCCGGCTATGACCAACAGGCTTGTTGGTGCCCCCTCCACTCAGCCAGCATGGAGGGCACAGTGCTGCCAGTCTGCCCTTTGATACACACCTGCCTGGAGGCTCTTTAAGGACATGGACATCTTCCAGAGATATTTTTTTAATTATGGCACCACTTATTTGTGTTCTCTTCATTCCTTCTTTGATCACTAGTATTGTGCAGTCAGTTAATCAGCTTCTCTCTGGCTCTGGACACATAAAGTGGGAAGATATAAGGAGACCATCAGGGGGCGCTATAACAAGGGTGGAACAGCAATGTAAAGCCAGGAACAATATTATTTTTTTTTAATGGAAACTTGTACAATTGTTTTAGCCACCACAGGGGGCGCTATAACAACTATACAACAGAAATCTATAGACAAAGGAATTAACCATGGGGGTTTTGCCTCCCTCTGGATCAACATCTTAGACTATAGGTTGAACTCAATGGACAAAGTCAACCCTCAACCTTAACTATGAAACTATGAACATAGGACCGAACCTTCCACCTGTATCAAATCAGAATGCAGAAGTGCACCAGTGTATTAAAGGGTTGGTATCCTACTCATCAAAGGGGCAATCTCAAGATTAAACACTGACTTTCTGATCGCCGGAGGTGTGACAGCCGTGGCCTCCTCCGATCCTGGGAATTCAGAGGCCTGAAGAGCCCGGCTGATGGATCAAGGGCACTATGGATCCATTCATTGATGAGAGCTGCGCTCGGGAAATCTTTACTGCTCCCATCAGAATGAATGGAGAGGTAGTGCGCATGGTCGACCTCGGCTCTGTCCTCCTGGTTCTCGAGATTGGTGGGGGCCATCATGGTTGTATCCCCAGAGATCAGTAACTTATCCCCTATCCTTTCTGTCACACAGGGTGGTATACCGGTAAGTGGATAAGGAAGCAAGATAGAAATATGGGCAAAAGGCAATCAGGGGAGCTAGTCTGACCCTTAGACTGGGGGTCCGGGGCTCACCCTGTTCCGGAATTACCTCAGATGGTTAGGATGTCCAGGCCACCACCCCTGCCCTTTGCTCCTGATCAGCCCTAGGCTAAGACCCCTTCACCTCCACCCATAGACTGGGAAGTACAGCAACTCCCAACAGAAGGAAAATACCAAGAAGGCTTTAGTAAAAAGAACACACGTCTTCTCAGCTCCAGGTCTTGCAGAGACTAAATTCTATCAGCAACATCTACTGGTGGAAGAGGGAACTATTAAAAAGGCCAGGGGCGTGGTTACCAGACAAACCCAAAACATCCCACCTGCAGAGCCGCCTCCCAGCAACACACATTAACTCTGAATGTGCCAAAGGAACTACTCCCAACAAAACTACAGAGAGCTTTACATATAGACTACAGCAGTCTGTATCGCACTAAGGACCAGGATATTCGGCAGCGGGGTCAGACAGGTTTATATTACGATGGTGGCGTCCCACACCGTGGCCTGGCGAACACTTGAAAAAGGGATGTATTTACGGGGTTGAAGGTCTGTAAAGTTTGTGACGCCAGCTGTGGTGTCCAGCCAGGGATTGCCTTCTGATGTCCATTCTTTGGTTGTCCTCCTTATGACGATACACTCTATGCCCTCGACTTGTAGGGTCAACTGCTATCACTTTGACCAATTCTTTGTCCCCGTGGGTATACCTGTCTTTGGGAATATCGTTTCCCTAGCGTATAGAGTCATAAGACTGAACAAACTAATCTTAACCCCCAAAAAACTTCTGATGAGCCTTCTGTCATATGGGAAGGCGAAACGCGTCAAGCGTTTGGTGGTTCTATTTACATAGTTTTGGGAACCCAGATACTGGATTGAAGGTCTCCGGCACACGAAAGTTCAAAACCCTGTTTGATACTGCTACCAGGTTTTGAAATGCGTTTCTCTCTTGTTTCGCAAAGCTATTTCTCTATTGTTCTACCCTCATGAGACATTAGAGCATATGTAATTGTATGCATTACGATACTCCACTAGGGATGACACCCCTGGAGTCCTTTGGGGTAAAAAGAGTGTGACCCTTTCTTTCTCTGGTTAATAAATATATGTACATTACATTGTGCATGGTTCCCCACTCTATATATATATGTATATGTTTGTCTAAATTGTGGTCGTGTTTATTTTTAACTTTTGATACGAATAAAAGATATATTTTTATTATAAATAAGTTGGTATCCCCTGGTTTTGATAAACAATATAGTCCGATACCTCCTATAAATATTAATTTTGGTTAATTTAGTCCAGGGATACTGCTCACCAGGGTCCAGTCAGTCTGGAAGGAGCTGGAGTCCACTCCACCAGGGGGGAGAAAATGCCTTCCTGTTCTGCTCTATATGTTTGGAGTCTCGGGTGCTTGAGAGGTATCCTGTCCTCCCTTGTTCTCTCTTCTCTGTATAGTTTCTCCAGCTAAGCAGACAAGCGAACCCTTACAAGCTGTCCTAATCTTCACAGCTCCGGGCTCTCTATATTGCTGTGCTCCTGTGTTACACAACTGACCAGCAGATCTGCAGTCTGCCAGTCCCCAGCTTCTGTCCCCAGGGTCTGCAATCCCTGAGTGACCTAGGGTGCTGATCCCTGCATTCTGTGTGACCCTAGGGTGAGCTCCTGCAGCTCCAACCCCAGACCGCTTCACTCCATGTGCATCCTCTTCCCTTCCTCACATGCTACTCCCTCTCTAACCCCTCTCCCCAAAAAGAGGGATGAGTCACTCCTAAACAAAGTGGGCACTGAGGTATGGTATTGAAGGGTTAAATGGCTTTGGGCCACTGATTTAACACCTGATTTACATACCTAGTGTTGCCCCACATCAAATTCATGTCACTCCAGCCTGGCCCAAATGGATTCTGGGCATCAAAACTGGCATCAAAGTGGGCAGAGACCCAATTTTCACAGATTTGAATAGGTAACAGCTGTTTTTGAGGGGTTAAATGGCTTTGGGCCAGTGATCTAACACCTGATTTACATACCTAGTGATGCCCCACATCAAATTCATGTCACTCCAGACTGGTCCAAATGGGTTTTGGGCATCAAAACTGGCAACAAAATGGGCAAATCATCAATTTTCACAGATTTGAACAAGTAACAGATATTTTTGATGGGCTAAATGGCTTTGGGCCACTGATATCTCACCATAAATACATACCTAGTGATGTCCAGCATCAAATTCATGTTACTTCAGTCAGGCCCAAATAGGTTCTGGGCATTAAAACTGGCATCAAAGTGGGTAGAGACCGAATTTTCAAAATAAGTAACAAGTGTTTTTGAGGGGCTAAATGGCCTTGGAGCCCTGATATCTCACCATAAATACATACAAAGTGATGTCCAGCATCAAATTCATGTCACTTCAGCCTGGCCCAAATGGGTTCTGTGCATCAGAACTGGAATCAAAGTTGGCAATTTGCCAATTGTCACAGATTTGAATAAGTAACAGCTGTATTTGGGCGGTTAAATGGCTTTGAGACGCTAACATCTCACCATAAATACATACCAAGTGATGTCCTGCATCAAATTCATGTCACTCTAGCTTGGTCCAAATGGGTTCTGGGCATGAAAACTGGCATAAAAGTTTCCAGAAACCTGAATTTCACAGATTTGAATAAGGAGCAGGTGTTTTTGAGGGTTAAATGACTTTGGGCCACTGATATCACACAACATGTACATACCTAGTGATGCCCCGAAACAAATTCAAGTCACTCCAGCCTGGCCCAAATGGGTTCTGGGCATCAAAACTGGCATCAAAAAGTAGAAAATTACTAATTTTCCCAGATTTGAATAAGAGCTGTTTTTGAGGGGTTAAATGGCTTTGGCCACAGATCACACACCATTATGATATACTTACTGTGTTTCTCTGAAAACAATACCTATAAGAGGTTTTGCTACACTGCTAAATATAAGGCTTTCCCCAAAAGTAAGACCTACTATTTTTTTTTTTTTTTTTTGAAGCATGCCAACCAAATAGACCAGGGCATGCAGCTGTGATTCATACCGGTATTACCGTAGACCGCCATCTTTGTCCAGGTGACCACCGCTGTATTTATGCCAGGCGCTTCTCTGAGCTCTCTGGCTTAGGTGCAATAGATGTAAGCCGCCGGCCAGTCACAGGCCAGCATTCGCTGGCCAATCATTGGCCAGCGTGTAACGACATGCATTGACATTACCTGCTGGCCTCTGATTGGCTAGTGGATGCTGGCCTCTGATTAGTAGGTCTTACGTTTGGGGAATGCTTTATATTTAGTAGTGTAGCAAAACCTCTAATAGGTATTGTTTTCAGGGTACTACAGTAGGTAAATAATTGTGGTGTGAGATCAGTGGGCGAAAGACATTTTACCCCTTAAATGTGTGGCGCCCCTATGACTAGACTTTGGGGAAGGCTAGAAGTGAGCTTTTTACCTAGAAAGGCAGTCCTGTTGATGGTTATGTTATTTTTGGCTAGAACCACTGTGGAAAATCCACATTAGGATAGTACATGATCCTATTGGGTGGAGTATGACACTAGCATTACTGTTTAAGTGTTCATTGGCTGCTTCTCTCATGGCTCCACCCCCTCGGAGCCTCATTTGTCAAAACAACAAACTTGTTGCCCACATCAACCAAAACAGTAGTCCAAGCAAAGCCAGGGTTTTTTGCCAAATGAAAAATAAGCAATATTTGAAAGCCAACAATCTTGGTGGTTAAAGACTAACCCCCAAAACACACTTTGGGTTTGCTCCATCTGTCCTGACAAAAGGTGACTGTTAGTAAATATGCTAAGGAGGGCGGAGGAGGACACAGGGAGTCTCTTTTTGGCTCTCTTTGACATGATCATGCCATACCTCATTGTCAGATGTAGCAGCAGAACTGGTCTTGTTGCCCATAGCAACCAGCAACAATGCAACATTCCGAGCTGCATTAGGAGCAAAACCTGAGCTGTGATTGGTTGCTACGGGCAACAAAGTTACCCTAAATCAGCCCGGTGACTGTGTCCTCTGCGGTGCGCTCCTTACAGGGAACAACAGAATATTTATCATTTTGGGATATTTCTAGATTTTGAGTAGGAATGATCTAGAGGCAGAATCTGACGTATTTTTCTGTTTACCATTCACAGACGCTGGAATCGCCGGCTGAGAAGTGAGAAGGGGACGTCTCCCGCCAGCGATGGCTCCGAACAAATCATCCACCTGTGATCAATGTATCAGAATAAAAATAATCATTAATCATCGTTAAGCGGCGGGAGATAATAAATGAACAAATGCAACAGAAATTGCTTCCCGTGATTTCATGACGCTGCGTTTTCTAACTTCTATTCAGGCTGAATTCCCCCAACAGATATGCTGGGACTTGTAGTGTCTATACACATCTATACTATGTTACAAGTCCAGCAACAGAGTAATATGTTATATCATAATATATCCATATACAGTATCTCACAAAAGTGAGTACACCCCTCACATTTTTGTAAATATTTTATTCTGTTTTCTGAAGATCTGACCCTTTGATACAATGTACAGTAGTCTAGTGTGAAGCTATGGGTGTCACCTTATAACCAACACATCCATTAATGTCTAAACCACTGGAAATAAAAATGAGTACACCCCTAAGGGAAAATGGACAAATTTTGCTAAAATATTTTGTTTGGCCACCATTATTTACCAGCACGACCTTAACTCTCTTGGACCTGGAGGTCACTAGATCTTCACAGCATTCGCTGGATCCTCTTCATCCTTCATAACGACGAAGATGGTGGATGTACTGTAGAGACCTCGCGCTCTTCCACCTTCTTTTTAAGAATGCAGCATAGATGCTCCATAGGGTTCAGGTCTGAAGATGCTCGGCCAGTCCAGCACCTTCACCCTCAGTGTCTTTCGCAGCAGTGGTCATCTTGGAGGTGTTTGAGGTTGTTATCATGATGGAATATGAAGGGAGTAGATTATGTTCGTCTTTAGTGGGTCACAGGACATGTTGGTATTCATGGTTGCCTCAAAGATCTGCAACTACCCACAGCCAGCAGCATCATGCGGCCCCAAATCATGACTCTCCACCACCATGTCTGACTGTTGGGAGGACACACTTGTCTTTGTGCTCCTGACCTTGAGCCACCACACACGCTTGACTCCATCTGGACCAAATAAATAAGGTCTAGCTTGCTGCTCCTGGTTAGCCTGTAATTCTATCTCCAGTTCTGCCAGTAACCAGTCCTGTGATAACTAATGTTTGTCTATCTTTGTGCCTGGACCTGTCCTGTCTGTGTCAAAGGAAGAGCAATCGGCGGTGAGGGGCCCGGCGAGTTATGATGGGCCGGCCTGCAGCGCCGGTATCCAAATTACCGGGATCCACAGGTGGCGTCACATACTTCTTATCCCTGTAAATATTTCTTCCCCCCCATCTAACAAATGACTGCTAGGGCACGGAACCAGGAACCTGACCGCCCGTGATTCCCCAGTTAAATCCATCAAACCCAGGCCCGGTATCTGAGTACCCCTTACCCTGGGCTCATCAAAAACAGCTGTTACTTATAGAAATCTGTGAATATTGTGTTTCTGCCCACTTTGATGCCAGTTCTGATACCTGAAACTCATTCGAACCAGGCATGAGGGACCTGACTATGATGTGGGGCATTACTAGGTATGTAATTGTTGTGTAATATCTGTGGCCAAAGCCATTAAAGCCCTCAAAAACAGTGTATTCAAATCTGTGAAAATTGGTTCTCTGCCCACTGTGATGCCAAGTTTTGATGCCGAACCCATTTGGGCCAGGCTGGAGTGACATGAATTTGATGTGGGGACATCAGTGGGTATGTAAATCAGGTGTTAGATCAGTGGCCCAAAGCCATTTAACCCCTCAAAAACAGCTGTTACTTATTCAAATCTGTGAAAATTGAGCCTCTGCCCACTTTGATGCCATTTTGATGCCCAGAACCCATTTGGGCCAGGCTGGAGGACATGAATTTGATGTGGGGCATCACTAGGTATGTAAATCAGGTGTTAGATCAGTGGCCCAAAGCCATTTAACCCCTTCAATACTATACCTCAGTGCCCACTTTGATGCCCATTTTTGTGCCAATCTTCTAATTTTGTATCCGTTTTTAAGTGTATTCACACAGGGCACATGACTGCATAGTGTTATATACATAGAATGTTCTCTTTTTATTGAAAAACCTGTAAAAATCAGAAAACAAAAAGTAGCCGAATAAGAAACTGCCGAATAAGAAACCAACTTCAGCGTCGTGCACTACCACTGGTTACAGGGGTGATACCTCTGTGGAGGCCGGACCTCAGGGGCACCACAAGTCAACACGTGACACTTCGTTCGGAGATAACTTTCAAGCTGGAGAACAAATAGCAAAGTGCTGATAAAACCAATCAACTGTGCAATTCACTTGTTACTAAAAATCATCTTAGATGTCAAGAACAGAGGAATTTTTATTTCTCTTTACCGATTGTTGCTTAAGTTACCAGCCACCTGTGCAGTCTATCAGAGGCGGCCAAACATACACAGTGCTTACAAGCTCGTCTCTATAGAACTTGTAAGCGCTGCTCTGATTCTGGCCTGATTGGTGCATTGTTAGCTCCCGATCCGGTTGCATGAGTCCAAACTGTCAATCAAGCAGTAGTGCTCAACTGGGCAGGACCACTCGCATTGATTGGAATTGACAATAGTCTAAATATCCAGATTAATCCCATGGCTGCACCCAGCGGTGGCGGCATGAGGGTGGTGATGCTACGGCCCCCGGGATGGGAGGTGGTGTCCTGCGGCGGCACAAATGGAGCGATGCTGGGGGAGGCGCCATTTATCTCTCAGTGACGGACTACAGGTAAATGATGCCGGAAGGCGGCGCATGCACAGATTAAGACCTCTGATGAGAAAGACTTCAGCAAATAACACCAGAAGCGGTGCTTGTGCAGATTGAGATCTTGGCCCTTCGTGGTCTCAGTCTGTGTATGCGCTGCTTTCTGGTGCCATTTTTCCTGAAGTCCATTGCGCCCATCACTGGGAGATCAATGGCATCTGCATCTTTTAACATCGCCCCAGTCGTGCCACCACCGGAACAACTCTTCTTCCAGCCCACGGCCCGCAGTATCGCCCTACTTGTGCCGATGTAGGTTTCTGCAGCGGCGACCCTGCGCCTTTGACCCTGCTCCACAGCCAACGCAACTAGTAAGGTTATAAGATGCACCCCCATTTTCTTCCTTATTTTGGGGGGGGGGGAGTCAATTTGATAGTCTGAAATATACTAGGACTGGATGTAATAGTAACAAACACACTGATGTGAGATCTATTAGGTCAGGCAGATTTTTTGAAGAATAATTGATGAGGCGGTATTTCAATAAAATATTTCCCCAAAAAAATAAAAGTAGAAGAAGTTGCTGCCACCGGACCAATATTCTTTGCATCTCATAGTAGAGTTCATAAGGGGGACAACAATGTCCTATCAATGAGGACAGTGTGGAGGCCATGCACCATAAGAGGGACAGTGTGGGGGCACAATGATGGGAAATCACGGGTGGTCGGGTTCCCGGTTCCGTGCCCTGGTTATCATTTGTTAGATGGTGGGGAGGGAATATTTACAAGGGAACGTGACGCCACCTGTAGTTCCGGTAATAAGAGTACCGGCGCTGAAAGCCGGCCGCTGAGGTGATGGTGGGTGCAGCAGAGAGTGGTCCAGCTCCCCACAGGAGGAGCTTTTACCTCAGGGCAGCGGTGATGAAGAATGGTGAGGGGGACGAGGGGAGTAGTTGTTGCTGTTGCTCTTACCCCTCTGGTGCGGTGCTGATGATGTTGGAGCCCTCCGGGCACCGGCGAGAAGAGTAACAGAGAACAGTTCAACTCTAACTTCACTTTACTGGGTACCGGCAGATGTTAAGATGAAACACGGTACAGTCTGGTTTACCGGGTGTCTGTTGCCAGCCAGTTCAGGGTCACCCTTATGGAGTCTCCAGATGTTCCCTCTTAGTCTTTCGGGGTCTACTTTACTCTTCTGTGTCTTTACCACCCTTGCAGAGCTCTCCCGCCAGTTCCCTGATCTCCCACGGTGGAGCTCGGGTTTCCTTTACCGGTACGGACGGGAGAAGAAAGCGTCAAGACCTCCCGGCACCGGAATCCAGCCGATGCTCCCGTGATCTTGGATCTACTTTGGCACTGAGGAGTGAGGTACCTTTGTGGCGCTAACAGCTTCCCGGTGCTTATGGGCCTGCAGCTCGTCGGTTTGTGGCCAGAGGTAAACTACTGACCGCCTCGGCTTCCCGTGTTGCCAGTGTTTCCCCGGACTGAACCAGCCGGCTCCAACCGATTCTGGCCCGTCCCCTTCTATCCTGGGTCCCCTCTTAAAGATGGGGATCCCTCCTGTCAGCGGTGCTGTCAGGCGCGTCCTTCCTGACAGCCTTCCCAGCACTGTCTGAGGTAAAACTCTCCTAACTTCCTGGTTTTCCCACTCTAGCCTAGGTTCCACCCCCTTTTGGGAGCTACTATATAGCCAGTCCTCCTATACTAAGGTGGCCTAGTCCTGTGTGTGTGTATACCTTGAGACTCCACAGGTTAAACCCTGAACTGACAATTTTCAGAGACATCACATTTGTTGTCAGAGTGTAATACCTCTCTGTGGCGCCTAGCCAGAGGGGCACTACAGATGTATTCTTGTACTGATGATAGTTTTGGTTCTATATTCATGTACTGATAGTTGATCTGGTGATGTATTCCTGCACTGATGGTTGTTCTAGTGTTGTACTGTAGTCATGCACGCACAGTTGTTCTGGTGATATTCCTGAACTGAGGGATGTTCTGGCGCTGTTTTCATGTACTGATCTGATAGTTTTTCTGGTGATATTCTCATACTGAGAGTTGTTTTGGAGCTTATTAATGTACTGATAGTTGTTTTGGTGGTATTCCTGTACTGAGGGTTGTTCTGGCACTGCCTTCATTTACTGATGGTTTTTCTAGTGCTGTAATCATCTACTGATAGTTGTTCCGGTGACGTATTCCTTTACTGATGGTTGTTCTAGTACTGTTATTCATATACTGATGGTTGTTCTGGTAATGAATTCCTGTACTGCTGGTTGTTCCAGTGCTGTAGTCATGTACTGATAGTTGTTCTGGTGTTCTGGTGATATTTCTGTACTGAGGAATGTTCTGGCACTGTATTCATGTACTGATGGTTGTTCTGGTAATGTATTCCTTACTGAGGGTTGTTCTGGCACTGTATTCATGTACTGATGGTTGTTCTGGTGATGTATTCCTGTACTGAGGGTTGTTCTGGCACTGTAATTCCTGTACTGATGTTTGTTCTGGCAATGTATTCATGTGCTGAGAGTTGTTGTGGCAATGTATTCATGTACTGATAATTGTTCTGGTGATGCATTCCTGTACTGAGGGTTGTTCTGACAATGTATTTATGTACTGATAGTTGTTCCAGTGATGTATTCCTTTACTGATGGTTGTTCTAGCTTGGTAGTCATAAACTGATAGTTGTTCTGGTGATGTATTCCTGTACTGATGGTTGTTCTAGTACTGTTATTCATATACTGATAGTTGTTCTGGTGATGAATTCCTGTACTGATGGTTGTTCCAGTGCTGTAGTCATATACTGATAGTTATTCTGGTGATATTTATGTACTGAGGGATGTTCTGGCGCTGTTTTCATGTACTGATCTGATAGTTTTTCTGGTGATATTCTCATACTGAGAGTTGTTTTGGAGCTTATTAATGTACTGATAGTTGTTTTGGTGGTATTCCTGTACTGAGGGTTGTTCTGGCACTGCCTTCATTTACTGATGGTTTTTCTAGTGCTGTAATCATCTACTGATAGTTGTTCCGGTGACGTATTCCTTTACTGATGGTTGTTCTAGTACTGTTATTCATATACTGATGGTTGTTCTGGTAATGAATTCCTGTACTGCTGGTTGTTCCAGTGCTGTAGTCATGTACTGATAGTTGTTCTGGTGTTCTGGTGATATTTCTGTACTGAGGAATGTTCTGGCACTGTATTCATGTACTGATGGTTGTTCTGGTAATGTATTCCTTACTGAGGGTTGTTCTGGCACTGTATTCATGTACTGATGGTTGTTCTGGTGATGTATTCCTGTACTGAGGGTTGTTCTGGCACTGTATTCCTGTACTGATGTTTGTTCTGGCAATGTATTCATGTGCTGAGAGTTGTTGTGGCAATGTATTCATGTACTGATAATTGTTCTGGTGATGCATTCCTGTACTGAGGGTTGTTCTGACAATGTATTTATGTACTGATAGTTGTTCCAGTGATGTATTCCTTTACTGATGGTTGTTCTAGCTTGGTAGTCATAAACTGATAGTTGTTCTGGTGATGTATTCCTGTACTGATGGTTGTTCTAGTACTGTTATTCATATACTGATAGTTGTTCTGGTGATGAATTCCTGTACTGATGGTTGTTCCAGTGCTGTAGTCATGTACTGATAGTTATTCTGGTGATATTTATGTACTGAGAGATGTTCTGGCGCTGTTTTCATGTACTGATCTGATAGTTTTTCTGGTGATATTCTCATACTGAGAGTTGTTTTGGAGCTTATTAATGTACTGATAGTTGTTTTGGTGGTATTCCTGTACTGAGGGTTGTTCTGGCACTGCCTTCATTTACTGATGGTTTTTCTAGTGCTGTAATCATCTACTGATAGTTGTTCCGGTGACGTATTCCTTTACTGATGGTTGTTCTAGTACTGTTATTCATATACTGATGGTTGTTCTGGTAATGAATTCCTGTACTGCTGGTTGTTCCAGTGCTGTAGTCATGTACTGATAGTTGTTCTGGTGTTCTGGTGATATTTCTGTACTGAGGAATGTTCTGGCACTGTATTCATGTACTGATGGTTGTTCTGGTAATGTATTCCTTACTGAGGGTTGTTCTGGCACTGTATTCATGTACTGATGGTTGTTCTGGTGATGTATTCCTGTACTGAGGGTTGTTCTGGCACTGTATTCCTGTACTGATGTTTGTTCTGGCAATGTATTCATGTGCTGAGAGTTGTTGTGGCAATGTATTCATGTACTGATAATTGTTCTGGTGATGCATTCCTGTACTGAGGGTTGTTCTGACAATGTATTTATGTACTGATAGTTGTTCCAGTGATGTATTCCTTTACTGATGGTTGTTCTAGCTTGGTAGTCATAAACTGATAGTTGTTCTGGTGATGTATTCCTGTACTGATGGTTGTTCTAGTACTGTTATTCATATACTGATAGTTGTTCTGGTGATGAATTCCTGTACTGATGGTTGTTCCAGTGCTGTAGTCATGTGCTGATAGTTATTCTGGTGATATTTATGTACTGACACTGTATTCCTGTACTGATGGTTGTTCTGGTGATGCATTCCTGTACTGAGGATTGTTCTGGCAATGTATTCATGTACTGATAGTTGTTCTGGTAATGTATTCCTTACTGAGGGTTGTTTCTGGCACTGTCTTTATGTACTGATAGTTGTTCTGGTGATGTGTTCCTGTACTGATGGTTGTTCTGGCAATGTATTCATGTACTGATAGTTGTTCTGGTGATGTATTCCTGTACTGATGGTTGTTCCTGTGCTGTAGTCATGTACTGATAGTTGCTCTGGTGATATTTATGTACTGAGGGTTGTTCTGGCACTGTATTCCTATACTAATAGTTGTTCTGGCAATGTATTCATGTACTGATTGTTGTTCTGGTGATATATTCCTGTACTAATGGTTGTTCTAATGCTGTTATTCATGTACTGATATTTGTTCTGGTGAAGTACATGATACGATACTGTAGGATTTCAGTAAATAGTATAAGGAATTAGATTATCACAGATTCAATTCCCCTAAGGGGACTAATTAATACTTTAAAAGCAACCCCCTCCCCCCAAAAATAATGAGATTCTGTTTGTTCACTTAATGTTTACATTGCACTACGGGGAGGGGCACCATTCCAATTTTCGCCTCCGGCAGCAGAAAAAATATGGTCAGCCCTGTATAGTGGTAGACATATGTCCTTTTACCATATTTATCTAATATAGTGATTTACAGCTGATGATCTTTCTGATTGGGGTTGTTCACTTATCCCATCTTTTCCATCTGGCCCAGACCATCATGACAGCTTTCCCCAGCCACAACTCATCTGCAGATGTTATAGGAAAAACACGGGACCTCACATTTCCAGCACCTATTCTCAGCCTACAAAAATTCCCCATCTGCCTGCACCTATAGCATAGAACAGAAATAGAAGAATGTGCAGAAGTAACCATCCCAAAGCATGAGCATAACAGAGAAAAAAGTGTCCACAAGGTGGCGGTGTAATATGCATGAAACTTACATGTGCTGCCACAAGGGGGCACTGTTTGCAAAGAAAATAAAGTGTAATGCCCAACACTGGAGAGCAGCACTGATGCTGTGGATGGGGCACATCTGCAATCTTCATGTTTTTTTCTGAAGCATATATCTCGTCTTTAATGATGAGTGAGTATGTCGGTATTCAGGGTCTGAAAAGTCTAACTGAACACTTTGTACAATTTGGATGTCCGTCCTGAATACTGAACATAATGCAAGTCAATGGGGAACTCGTACACCTGTCTGGCAGATTCCCCATACAAATATACAAGTTCCCATTGACTGGAGAACAGGATGGGAGTCACAGTCCAGGGGGGCCAGTACCACTGTGGGTACAGAGCGGAGCTGCCTGTGTGATAGAGTAATAGTGTCCACTGAGCTGTGTATCTAATCCTATCCTGTGTGATACTGTCTGCTGAGCTGTGTATCTAATCCTATCCTGTGTGATACTGTCTGCTGAGCCATATATCTAATCCTAACCTGTGTGATACAGTCTGCTGAGCTGTGTATCTAATCCTATCCTGTGTGATACTGTCTGCTGAGCCTTGTATCTAATCCTATCCTGTGTGATACTGTCTGCTGAACTGTGTATCTAATCCTATCCTGTGTGATACTGTCTGCTGAGCTGTGTATCTAATCCTATCCTGTGTGATACTGTCTGCTGAGCTGTGTATCTACTCCTATCCTGTGTGATACTGTCTGCTGAGCTGTGTATCTAATCCTATCCTGTGTGATACTGTCTGCTGAACTGTGTATCTAATCCTATCCTGTGTGACACTGTCTGCTGAGCTGTGTATCTAATCCTATCCTGTGTGATACTGTCTGCTGAGCTGTGTATCTACTCCTATCCTGTGTGATACTGTCTGCTGAGCTGTGTATCTAACCCTATCTTGTGTGATACTGTCTACTGAGCTGTGTATCTAATCCTATCCTGTGTGACACTGTCTGCTGAACTGTGTATCTAATCCTATCCTGTGTGACACTGTCTGCTGAGCTGTGTATCTAATCCTATCCTGTGTGATAGTGTCTACTGAGCTATGTATCTAATCCTATCCTGAATGATACTGTCTGCAGAGCTGTGTATCTAATCCTATCCTGTGTGATACTGTGTGCTGAGCTGTGTATCTAATCCTATCCTGTATGATACTGTCTGCAGAGCTGTGTATCTAATCCTATCCTGTGTGATACTGTGTGCTGAGCTGTGTATCTAATCCTATCCTGTGTGATACTGTTTGCTGAGCTGTGTATCTAATCCTATCCTGTGTGATAGTGTCTGCTGAGCCTTGTATCTAATCCTATCCTGTGTGGTACTGTCTGCTGAACTGTGTATCTAATCCTATCCTGTGTGACACTGTCTGCTGAGCTGTGTATCTAATCCTATCCTGTGTGATACTGTCTGCTGAGCTGTGTATCTAATCCTATCCTGTATGATACTGTCTGCTGAGCTGTGTATCTAATCCTATCCTGTGTGATACTGTCTACTGAGCTGTGTATCTAATCCTATCCTGTGTGATACTGTCTACTGAGCTGTGTATCTAATCCTATCCTGTGTGATACTGTATACTGAGCTGTGTATCTAATCCTATCCTGTATGATACTGTCTGCTGAGCTGTGTATCTAATCCTATCCTGTGTGATACTGTATACTGAGCTGTATATCTAATCCTTTCCTGTGTGATACTGTCTACTGAGCTGTGTATCTAATCCTATCCTGTGTGATACTGTCTGCTGAGCTGTGTATCTAATCCTATCCTGTGTGATGCTGTCTACTGAGCTATGTATCTAATCCTATCCTGTGTGATACTGTCTGCTGAGCTGTGTATCTAATCCTATCCTGTGTGATACTATCTGCTGAGCTGTATATCTAATCCTATCCTGTGTGATACTGTCTGCTGAGCCGTGTATCTAATCCTATCCTGTGTGATACTGTCTGCTGAGCTGTGTATCTAATCCTATCCTGTGTGATACTCTCTGCTGAGCCGTGTATCTAATCCTATCCTGTGTGATACTGTCTGCTGAGCTGTGTATCTAATCCTATCCTGTGTGGTACTGTCTGCTGAGCCGTGTATCTAATCCTCTCCTGTGTGATACTGTCTGCAGAGCTGTGTATCTAATCCTATCCTGTGTGATACTGTCTGCTGAGCTGTGTATCTAATCCTATCCTGTGTGATACTCTCTGCTGAGCCGTGTATCTAATCCTATCCTGTGTGATACTGTCTGCTGAGCTGTGTATCTAATCCTATCCTGTGTGGTACTGTCTGCTGAGCCGTGTATCTAATCCTCTCCTGTGTGATACTGTCTGCAGAGCTGTGTATCTAATCCTATCCTGTGTGATACTGTCTGCTGAGCTGTGTATCTAATCCTATCCTGTGTGATGCTGTCTGCTGAGCTGTGTATCTAATCCTATCCTGTGTGATACTGTCTGCTGAGCCGTGCATCTAATCCTATCCTGTGTGATACTGTCTGCTGAGCTGTGTATCTAATCCTATCCTGTGTGATACTGTCTGCTGAGCTGTGTATCTAATCCTATGCGGAGTGATACTGTCTGCTGAGCTGTGTATCTAATCCTATCCTGTGTGATACTGTCTGCTGAGCTGTGTATCTAATCCTATCCTGTGTGATACTGTATACTGAGCTGTGTATCTAATCCTAATCTGTATGATACTGTCTGCTGAGCTGTGTATCTAATCCTATCCTGTGTGATACTGTATACTGAGCTATGTATCTAATCCTATCCTGTGACACTGTCTGCTGAGCTGTGTATCTAATCCTATCCTATGTGATACTGTCTGCTGAGCCATGCATCTAATCCTATCCTGTGTGATACTGTCTGCTGAGCTGTGTATCTAATCGTATCCTGTGTGATACTGTCTGCTGAGCTGTGTATCTAATCCCATCCTGTGTGATACTCACTGCTGAGCTGTATCTAATCCTATCCTGTGTGATACTGTCTGCTGAGCTGTGTATCTAATCCTATCCTGTGTGATACTGTCTGCTGAACTGTGTATCTAATCATATCCTGTGTGATACTGTCTGCTGAGCTGTGTATCTAATCCTATCCTGTGTGATACTGTCTGCTGAGCTGTGTATCTAATCCTATCCTGTGTGATACTGTCTGCTGAACTGTGTATCTAATCATATCCTGTGTGATACTGTCTGCTGAGCTGTGTATCTAATCCTATCCTGTGTGACACTGTCTGCTGAGCTGTGTATCTAATCCTATCCTGTGTTATACTGTCTGCTGAGCTGTGTATCTAATCCTATCCTGTGTGATACTGTCTGCTGAGCTGTGTATCTAATCCTATCCTGAGTGATACTGTCTGCTGGGCTGTGTATCTAATCCTATCCTGTGTGATACTGTCTGCTGAGCTGTGTATCTAATCCTATCCTGTGTGATACTGTCTGCTGAGCTGTGTATCTAATCCTATCCTGTGTGATACTGTCTGCTGAACTGTGTATCTAATCCTATCCTGTGTGATACTGTCTGCTGAGCTGTGTATCTAATCCTATCCTGTGTGATACTGTCTGCTGAGCTGTGTATCTAATCCCATCCTGTGTGATACTCACTGCTGAGCTGTATCTAATCCTATCCTGTGTGATACTGTCTGCTGAGCTGTGTATCTAATCCTATCCTGTGTGATACTGTCTGCTGAACTGTGTATCTAATCATATCCTGTGTGATACTGTCTGCTGAGCTGTGTATCTAATCCTATCCTGTGTGATACTGTCTGCTGAGCTGTGTATCTAATCCTATCCTGTGTGATACTGTCTGCTGAGCTGTGTATCTAATCCTATCCTGTGTGATACTATCTGTTGAGCTGTGTATCTAATCCTATCCTGTGTGATACTCACTGCTGAGCTGTATCTAATCCTATCTTGTGTGATACTGTCTGCTGAGCTGTGTATCTAATCCTATCCTGTGTGATACTGTAAGGGGGGTGTCCTGCGCCTCAGTCTCCTCCCACCGATGATGTCAGAGGGACGTCCACTGTTTCCTTCTGCCATAGATGTTTAGGAAAGGGGCGTGACTTCTGAGGTAGCCGGATAAGGGGCGTGTCTTCTGAGGTAGCCGGATAAGGGGCGTGTCTTCTGACGGCGCCCGCTGAGGAGGCGTGGTTAGTGTATTCCCCGCCCTGACACCTGTGCTGTGATGACGTATGCTGTGGGGGCGTGGTCTCGGTGACAGCAGCTCCCGGTCCCGGCTGTCCTCAGTCAGTCGCTGCGGGGCTGCGCGGCCGGTCATTGGTCACACGCTGCGGTCGTTGCTGCGGTGATGGCGGTGAGCGGCACCAAGACCTGGACGCGGCCGGACCCGCACTCCCACAAGGTGCCGGCATGGAAGTTGGAGGTGCTGGAGAGGAAGCGGGCGAAGATGGCGATCTCCCGGGGGAAGGAGCCGTCCCCGAGCCGCCAGCCCCGCTCCCCGCCCGGTAGCCCGGAGCGGCTGGTGCTGCAGGACAGCCTGGGGCCCCTGCACGAGAACCCGTTCATCAAGCAGGAGCAGGAGCGGCGGCGGCTGTACCGGCGGCCCCAGCCCCGCTCCCCCCCGGGGCCCCGCTCCCCCGGCGGATCCCCCGTGCGCCACCTGCTGGACATGTACAGCCACCTGCCGGGGATGAGGACCATCCGGGCCGACAACATCATCATCATCGAGTCCGACCCCGACTACTTCACCCAGATAAGCGGCCATGGAGGAGGGGACCCTGTGGAGGAGCTGCTGGCCAAGAGGGGCAGCAAGGTGGCCGAGATCAGGGCTGCAGAGGTGGTCATCTATGAGCCAGAGCCCCCCAAGAAGGAGCCCCCCAAAAAGGGACCCCTAGGAAGGGCCAGGTGCCCCCCAACAAGGAGCCGCTGGAGCACATGGAGGTCCTGGAGGAGGCCGGGAGGGTGAGCCGCCTACTGGAGAAGTTTGACCATGGCCAAAGTCGACCGGTGCGGACTAGGAGCCTGGAGAACCTTCTGGAAAGAGACCCCAAGCCCGCCATATTGCCAAAACCTCTGATCCTTGAAGCCCCCCGGAGCCGGTCACCCAAGCACTCCGGAGACGTGTCCCCATCATCCGCCTCCTTCCTAGAAGAGGACAGCAAGCGCTTCCCCCTCAACAACCCGTCCTGGCTGCCCTCCAAGGTGCCCACCCCCCACTCCCTACCGGACCCCAACCTTTTTCATAAGAGACCCTCCAGTCCGGTGACTTCACCCCTTACGGTTGCCCCTGCTTCACCTCTGTCCATGGGGGACACGCCGCCATCGCCCATCGTGGCCACGGTCAGGGTAAAGTTTGAAGCCGGTCACACCAATAATAACGTTCCTCCATTACCAAAACTGGTCAACGTTACCCAGAAGGTTGGCAGCAACACCATCCTGGTCAACCCCAAAGCTGTGCCCACCAATAGGGCGAAGTCACCCAGCACGGGTGGAGGAGGGCCGGAGATGGAGGGTCCACCTCTCACCAACGGCCACGTGGACCCCCACGTAAAGACGGGTGGCTCTATCAGTATTCAAGATCTCCTGTCCAAGAGCAGACGACCCAAGGGAGCCGCTGCTAAGAGGGCGCCCGAGGGCAGTGGTCCAGTGCCATCCAGTGATCCCACTAATCAGATGCCCAAAGGCGCCAACACTTGGAGGCCAAAGTCGGAAGTGGACCCGCCGAAATCTAGCAGCATCCCCCCGAAATCCAGTGCCACGTTCTCGAGAACGCATCCATCAACCACTGTGACCAGGCCAGTGCCACCGCCCCCAGCCACCGCCTCAAGGTGTCCGCGTCCACCAGCACCAATGACTCTTTTGAGATCAGGCCCGCACCCAAGCCGGACCTCAGCAGCATCCCGGACGACGACGTGCAGGCGAAGGCGCTGGCGAATATCCGAATGCAGTCCAAAAACTCCTTCGTCTTCATCCCAAAGAAGAGGCCGGCCCCTTCTGTCACCGAGCAGGATGGTATGGTCCAACCAAGGACTCGCCAAAAGTAAAAAACGGCCCCAAACTAGACATGGCGGGGACTCTCCCCGAAAAACAGGACGTCCTCGTGTCGGCAACGCCCCGGGAAGTCCAGGTGAACGGTGACCCCGACACATTGAAGGCCTCCAGCGTGCCCTCCTTGTCCGATTTCGATTGGAAAAGTGGACTCTTGCCGTCTCGATCGGCCACCGAAGGTCAATCGTTCACCGATCTGGGGGCCGAGCTGGAGTACTTTAGTAGCGTTCAGCAAGGGGACGGGACGGCGGTGACGACCGATGTGCCGGTGACCAAAATCCACGAGGACGTGGTGAGGCCGGACATCCCGGTCACCAACATAGACGACATAGTCCACATCGAGGACAAGGAGGTCAAAGCGGCCGCTAAATTAGAAGAGCCGCCCTACCGGCCGCACACCCCCGTCTCATCCATCCGCAACAAAGGGGGCAACACCTTCACCGTGGTCCCCAAGAGGAAACCGCTCACCGAGCAGGAGGCTTTCCGGACCCCCGTGGTGGAGGAAGAGGAGGAGGATGATCCGAGGTCTAAAAGGAAATCTTCAGATGGGTCCGAGGCGCCGTACTCCGAGCTCGGGGCGCTGCTGAAAAAACGCTACCCGACCGCGGAGGAGATCCAGGTGATCGGCGGATACCAGTCCCTGAACAAGTCCTGTCTGTCCAAGATCGGCTCCACCAGGAAAAAGGTAAATGATTGATCAGTCGTCAAATGGTTAACTCATCTGACGATCAATGATTATTACAGAAAGTCAAATATTGTCCCAGCCGCAATTCATGACCGGCGCTGACATCTCCGCGGGATACGGCGGGTCATTGTTATTCCAACATTTGTTATTATATTGTTACACCATTACCTCCATAGAGCAAGGATCTGTTACAATGTGTCATTTTGTTTCAATATGTTTATATTTCAATTGTTACTTTGACTTTTCCTTTTCTCTCTTTCATTTTCCTATCTGATATATTTGTTTGCACTTTTCTACTTAATTTATAATCTTGTTCAGAATTTATTATTTTATTTTGTCTATACATTGTAATTCCTTTATAAATCCTCATTCTGCCCCATGTCCGCCGGTTTTGCTGTATTGGGCAGTGTTCAGATGTTGCTGCAGTTGAAGAAGCTACGGTTCCATAATGATCGCAGTGCATGGAATTATATTGGATTGGCTACATTGTGGCACAGCCATTAAAGGGGTTATTAGACGCCATCCGGAACAAGTGTTGCAATTGATGCTACGTTCGGATGTTTTCCGGAACATGTCCGATTGTCGGGGTGTCTGGCGGGGCGCGCTCTCGTCGGGTGTCTGGCGGGCACGCTCTCTCCGTGGGGCGGGGGCGCGCTGTCGTCTGGCGGGGGCGCCCGTCCTCTGGCGGGGCGCGCGTGTCCGTCTGGCGGGGGGGCGCGCTGTCGCTGGCGGGGCGCGCCTGTCGTCTGGCGGGGGGCCGCGCTGTCCGTCTGGCGGGGGGCGCGCGCTGTCCGTCTGGCGGGGGGCGCGCTGTCCGTCTGCGGGCGCGCGCTGTCTCTGGGGGGCGCGCCTGTCCGTCTGGCGGGGGGCGCGCTGTCGTTCCCGTTCTGGCGGGGGGCGCGCTGTCCGTCTGGCGGGGGGCGCCGCTGTCCGTCTGGGGGGGCGGCTGTCCGTCGGGCGTTGGCGGGGGCGCTCTGCGGGCTGGTCTCCGCCAGGTGTGCGGCTCGTAACGTTGTCACTGCTCATTTGTGATTATTCTTACATCGTGTGTCTATATAATATTACTGACTGATTACCGCCATTTTTTTACCGCCACATCTGATTTTCTCGGCACTTATTTCAGTGCTGATCTTCATTTCATCTGGTCTTTGGTGAATCCCGGACTAAACCCACCGAGCTCAGGGATCCTTTCACTTTCCTGGGATTCTGCAGCCTCTTCTTTATCCTCCAGTCATTAACCTTTAACCTGCTGCAAAGGTCAAGAAGACGAAGCTCCTGTGTCAGCAACTGTAAATTTCCAATAATCTGTAATACTTAGGGGCCACCAATGTGCTGGATTATTGGAAGCTTTGGTATACGGATTCTAACTTATTGACAGGTGGCTGACGGCCCCAGGCCACGTACTAGTATTGTTTTCCCCCGGTAATCCGGTACGTGATCATTCGTCAGACTCGGCGCAGCGTCGAGATGTCAGGTTCAGGTTGTATTTGCTGTCCATGGCTCGGGTCAGCTCGTCAGTTATTTCCAGCCTTAAATCCTGTCATTACTGCAGGAGTGTTGTGAGAAATGGAAAGTTACTGCTCCCTTGTAAATTGTACATTTAATGATCCCAGCGAGAGGCACGCAGACAGTTATACACTATGAGAGAGGATACTCCAGAGCTGCACTCACTGTGTATATACATATGACCTGATACCTCTGATTACCCCGCTGCTATATTTACTCACCACTAATACTGTCTATCCTCTATTTATATCAGTCTGCATCCATCGGGTGCAGTCACTGTGTACATACATTACATTACTGATCCTGAGTTACATCCTATATTATACTCCAGAGCTGCTCATCACTCACTTATTCATGCTGGTTAGCGGGTCCACTGTGGCACATATACTATTACAATACTGATGCATCCTGGGAGTCTGTACACCTATCCTGTATATTATGTACTCCAGAGCTGCACTCACTAATTCTGCTGGTGCAGTCACTGTGTACATACATTACATTGACTGATCCTGAGTTACCTCCTGTATTATACTCCAGAGCTGCACTCACTATTCTGCTGGTGCAGTCACTATGTAACATTACATTACGAGACTGCTCCGATTTTGGACACAGTGGACCAAATCACTGAATCAGATACAACCAAATTAACATGGGGGCCTATGGAGCACGGGTCCGAGAAAACAGCTGATCGTGTCTACCGATGACTGTCTGATAGCTCCGTACACTAAAACTGCTCTTTACCATGTAATTTCACTTCAGCAATGTATATACACACATTGCGGAAGTGAAATTAAGTAAAAACAAGTGTTAAAAATAAAATATATACATGCTCACCTCTCCGGTGTGTCCCCCGCTGTGGGTATCTATCTTCCGGCCTTGAGGACCTAGCTGGGCAGGACTAACCGATCAGCTGATTGGTCACATGACCGCAGTTACCCGATCAGCTGAGTGAGTAGCCCCGCCTCCCCAGGTCCTTCATGCCCCGGGAGTACATTTTGCAGGCTCGGGCTTTCTGTGTCGGATCTGTGAAAATCACGGACCCGGACACAGAAATGGCATCCGGAGGTCACCTCCGATGGATCCTTTTCCTCTCCGTGGGGTCCTGCAAAAAGTAGGATCCCACGGACAGGAAAAAATCGCAATGTGAAACCAGCCTGAGATGTAAATCAGTAACAGTATAGCATCCGTAATGTATGATACACAGTGACTGCACCAGCAGAATAGTGAGTGCAGCTCTGGAGTATAATACAGGGGTAACTCAGGATCAGTAATGTAATGTATGTACATAGTGACTGCACCAGCAGAATAGTGAGTGCAGCTCTGGAGTATAACACAGGGGTAACTCAGGATCAGTAATATATTACACAGTGACTGCACCAGCAGAATAGTGAGTGCAGCTCTGGAGTATAATACAGGGGGTAACTCAGGATCAGTAATGTATGTATACAAGTGACTGCACCAGCAGAATAGTGAGTGCAGCTGTGGAGTATAATACAGGAGGTAACTCAGGATCAGTAATGTAATGTATGTACACAGTGACTGCACCAGCAGAATAGTGAGTGCAGCTCTGGAGTATAATACAGGATGTAATCAGATAGTAATGTAATGTATGTACACAGTGACTGCACCAGAAGAATAGTGAGTGCAGCTCTGGAGATAATACAGGAGGTAACTCAGGATCAGTAATGTAATGTATGTACACAGTGACTGCACCAGCAGAATAGTGAGTGCAGCTCTGGAGTATAATACAGGAGGTAACTCAGGATCAGTAATGTAATGTATGTACACAGTGATTGCACCAGCAGAATAGTGAGTGCAGCTCTGGAGTATAATACAGGAGGTAACTCAGGATCAGTAATGTAATGTATGTACACAGTGACTGCACCAGCAGAATAGTGAGTGCAGCTCTGGAGTATAATACAGGAGGTAACTCAGGATCAGTAATGTAATGTATGTACACAGTGACTGCACCAGCAGAATAGTGAGTGCAGCTCTGGAGTATAATACAGGAGGTAACTCAGGATCAGTAATGTAATTGTATGTACACAGTGACTGCACCAGCAGAATAGTGAGTGCAGCTCTGGGGTATAATACAGGAGGTAACTCAGGATCAGTAATGTAATGTATGTACACAGTGACTGCACCAGCAGAATAGTGAGTGCAGCTCTGGGGTATAATACAGGAGGTAACTCAGGATCAGTAATGTAATGTATGTACACAGTGACTGCACCAGCAGAATATGAGTGCAGCTCTGAGTATAATACAGGAGGTAACTCAGGATCAGTAATGTAATGTATGATACACAGTGACTGCACCAGCAGAATGAGTGAGTGCAGCTCTGGAGTATAATACAGGAGGTAACTCAGGATCAGTAATGTAATGTATATACACAGTGACTGCACCAGCAGAATAGTGAGTGCAGCTCTGGGTATAATACAGGAGGTAACTCAGGATCAGTAATGTAATGTATGTACACAGTGACTGCACCAGCAGAATAGTGAGTGCAGCTCTGGAGTATAATACAGGAGGTAACTCAGGATCAGTAATATGTTAGTGTAGTTAATGTATGATGAGTGTACATCCCGCTAGCCCAGAATACGTTCTAGTTATGCCTGGATGTATAATCAGGGGTGATACTCGGATCATAATGTAACAATGTTATGTACTGCAGTGACTCTGCCCAGCAGAATAGTGAGTGCAGCTCTGGAGTATAATACAGGAGGTAACTCAGGATCAGTAATGTAGTGTATGTACACAGTGACTCCACCAGCAGAATAGTGAGTGCAGCTCTGGAGTATAATACAGGAGGTGACTCAGGATCAGTAATGTAATGTATGTACACAGTGACTGCACCAGCAGAATAGTGAGTGCAGCTCTGGAGTACAATACAGAGGGTAACTCAGGATCAGTAATGTAATGTATGTACACAGTGACTGCACCAGCAGAATAGTGAGTGCAGCTCTGGAGTATAATACAGGAGGTGACTCAGGATCAGTAATGTATGTTGCAGTCTGTAGCTCTGGCAGGTCCTGGCACACAGCTCGCAGGCTGCGGTCTGGAGATGATGATGATGATGATGATGATGGTGTACAGTCGGTCCTGCTGCCCCAGCACTGCACGTTTCCCTCTAGTTATTGGTCCCGGCATTGTCCCTACAATCTGGGGGTGATCTCTCGTCATCACACAGGTAAGCTGAGCCCAGTGACTTGTTGCGATTGCTGGGCCGTGCAGTGACCTCTATGAGCCTCGTGATGTCACATCAGCAGTATTTTGGTCTTACTCAGAGGTGAATGATTAATCTTTCCGGTTGGACAGGTTGGCCGCCTTCGTGTTCTCATAGGGCAGGATGGGCAGTGACAGCTTCATGACAGTCTGGCAGGCAGAATTATGATTTATCGGCAGTTTTAGGCGATTGCTCAGGGGCGGCAGTGTGCACCGACCTGCTTGTCTTGGTAGAGAATGTATCGGGGGAATCGCATACATTACAATTCCCCCATCAGTGTGTGATAATTGGGAGCACGGATCACCTGCGGCGCTGGTCCTCGCTGAGATGCTGGGGGATATGGGACCAGCTGCCACCTGTAGCCTATAATTGTGTCAATGGGGAATATTCCATCCACTGACAGCAAGCAGAGATCTTAGAACAGTCAGGAAGTGATACCCAGAGTCAATGATGCTGCGGAAACATCAGTGCCCAAAACTGCAAGGAGTGGGAAAATGAGCGCCACACCCGGGAGTAAAACCACTGCGGGATATTAATAGCGGCTCACATGAGATACCGCCTGTGATTGTGTGGGAGCGGCGCTCCGAGCCTCAGAGCTGTCATCATACCGCAGCCACTGCCGAAACCTCAGAGGCCATAATCACCCTCACCATAGGCAGGCGGTTTTTTTTAATGACCTTTTTAAACATCTGGAGACAATTTTATTGATTTTTTTTTTCTCTTACTTTTATGTATTTGAGGTTAAAAATTGGTTTTGCTATTGGGTTTTCTCACACACTTTGCTCCGTTTAGGCTCTTTGTTCCCTTTGATGTGATGTGTGGAAGATCAGAAGCGTTCGGCAGCAGTTTACCCCCCATTTCTCGATTGGATCACATGCACGCTCAGCCAATTAGAGCATGCTTGCCTTTTTTTTTTTCTTTTAGGAAGGGAGTGCTGATCATTATTAACCTTTTCCTGCTCCATGATGGGTTAGTCCAGGTGTATAGAGCTGCTGACGTCTGCCTCTAATGAGCAGGATGGGAGCTGCCTCTGGTCGCTGCTTTCTAATCTTCTTAAAGGGGTTGTGTCACGAACAATTGTACACTTTTATGAATAGATCTTATAATAATAATGAGTTCCATAATTGGATGTTAAAAAAAAATTATTCCTGGCCCGAGATATTCTTATCAATGTGCCCCTGTGTAATGGATGTGTCCGACCATGCAGGAACAGGTGGGATATACCACAGCTCCTGGGCAGTGGGGGGAGTAAGAGAGTATACAGACATTACAGCCGGGTATCACAGAATATAAGCGTATACAGACAATATAGCCAGGGATCACAGAATATAAGAGTATACAGACATTACAGCCGAGGATCACAGAATATAGGAGTATACAGACATTATAGCCGGGTATCACAGAATATAAGAGTATGCAGATATTACAGCCGGGGATCACAGGATATAAGACTATACAGACATTACAGCTGGAGATCACAGAATATAAGAGTATACAGACATTACAGCCAGGGATCGCAGAATATAAGAGTATACAGACAATACAGCCGGGGATGACAGGATATAAGCGTATACAGCCAAGGATCACAGAATATAAGAGTATACAGACATTACAGCTGGGGATCACAGAATATAAGAATATACAGACATTACAGCCGGGGATCACAGAATATAAGAGTATACAGACATTACAGCCGGGGATCATCACCTAATATAAGAGTATACAGACATTACAGCCGGGGATCACAGAATATAAGAGTATACAGACATTACAGCCGGGGATCACAGAATATAAGAGTATACAGACAATACAGCCGGGGATGACAGGATATAAGCGTATACAGCCAAGGATCACAGAATATAAGAGTATACAGACATTACAGCTGGGGATCACAGAATATAAGAATATACAGACATTACAGCCGGGGATCACAGAATATAAGAGTATACAGACATTACAGCCGGGGATCATCACCTAATATAAGAGTATACAGACATTACAGCCGGGGATCACAGAATATAAGAGTATACAGACATTACAGCCGGGGATCATCACCTAATATAAGAGTATACAGACATTACAGCCGGGGATCGCAGAATATAACAGTATACAGAGATTACAGCTGGGGATCACAGAATATAAGAGTATACAGACATTACAGCCGGAGATCGCAGAATATAAGAGTATACAGACATTACAGCCGGGGATCACAGCTGGTAGTTTGAGCACTGTAAAAGGAAACCCAAAACACAATGGTGAGATGCTTTTTTGTCACCTTTTACATGGATTTTTGTTTTTTATTCCCTTTTACAAGCTGCAGAAAGACTTGTCTGTCAGGCAATGAATGATCTAATGATTGTGCGTTGCTGATCTGCAGTAGTGCATGCTGGGAGTTGTAGTGCACAGACCCCCCTGTTCCCGGTGCAGCCGCAGGGTTCCCCTTTAACACTTTCTCCGGTGCGTCCCTCAGGCTCACAGTAACCGGATCCGGTGTTGCTGGCGCCTGCAGCACAATATTTTCACTCCAGATAAGAATCTGACAGTGAAAGTGGATCCTGAGGCAGGAAGCGATGAGCGGTGACTGTGTGTGTGTGGGGTGCGGGGAGCCTATGGGCCAGGACATGATGGAGGCCTCGTTAGTAAAGTCATCAGCTGCCATTTCTACCTGTTAATATTTCGGCGATCGCCCCTTTAAGTGCTGCGCTCCCCGGGCGACATTCTTGGACTTAGCCACTTAGAAAACAAGACAAAGCCTTTAATCGGCTCGTACCGCGCGGGGCAGGAGTCCAGCGCCGGCTGTAAACGCTCGTGACGCAGCTACAGGATTATCACTTTTTTTTTTAATGACCCGTTATAAATCGCAGCGCAGATTACAGCGGCTAAATATAGAGACTGATACCGGCAATAACCCTGGAGGAATAGGAAAAAAACAGCCAGTGCCGAGGGGGGAATGGCTAAAAACATCCCAGTGGTACCCATCATCTAGGGTGCGGTCCAGACAGAGTTCCCATTTAAATGTAGGATTTTATACGTGGGAATCCCCTCCATGGCGGCAGGATGGAGCTGGGGGGACCCCAATTTGGGAACATTTGTGATCCATTCTGCCATTTACTGTACTGATACATTGCACCAAACCCCTCAGCTGTGTGCATTGCACAGACTGGGATATTCCCATATTGGAGCAAAAAAAGCGAACAAGCCTCAATGTGGGTGCAGTTCTTTATTGGGCCCGGTGTTCGGGGATCACTAATTCCTGGAGGCCGCCGCCGCCTCTGGTGAATTAGCAGTGACAGGAGGAGCGGCGTTTATTGCATCATGAAAGGCGGAGGAGACGTGCGGCAAATGACTTAATCCCTTCACAATGACGGCAATCCCTCATCACTAAGGAGACAATTTGGTGAAGGCGCTGTGTCACATCCCGGGACACGTGGGGCCGCACCATCAGTGTTATGATTGGGTGGAATGATGAATCGGAGGAAGATTCTGATCATCTGACGCCTGGAAATGAGAGCGAGTTCTGAGTACTGGAGTACAGAGGGTGACGGGCTCTGAGTACTGGAGTGCGGAGGGTGATGGGCTCTGAGCACTGGAGTGCAGAGGGTGATGGGCTCTGAGCTACTGGAGTGCAGAGAGGTGACGGGCTCTGAGTACTGGAGTACAGAGAGTGACGGGCTCTGAGTACTGGAGTACAGAGAGTGACGGGCTCTGAGTACTGGAGTACAGAGAGTGACGGGCTCTGAGTACTGGAGTACAGGAGTGACGGGCTCTGAGTACTGGAGTGCAGAGAGTGACGGGCTCTGAGCACTGGAGTGCAGAGGGTGAGGGCTCTGAGCACTGGAGTCAGAGAGTGACGGGCTCTGAGCTACTGGAGTGCAGAGAGTGACGGGCTCTGAGTACTGGAGTGCAGAGAGTGACGGGCTCTGAGTACTGGAGTACAGAGAGTGACGGCTCTGAGTACTGGAGTACAGAGAGTGACGGCTCTGAGTACTGGAGTACAGAGGTGACGGGCTCTGAGCACTGGAGTGCGGAGAGTGACGGGCTCTGAGCACTGGAGTGCGGAGAGTGACGGGCTCTGAGCACTGGAGTGCGGAGAGTGACGGGCTCTGAGCGCTGGAGTGCGGAGAGTGACGGGCTCTGAGCGCTGGAGTGCGGAGAGTGACGGGCTCTGAGCGCTGGAGTGCGGAGAGTGACGGGCTCTGAGCGCTGGAGTGCGGAGAGTGACGGGCTCTGAGCGCTGGAGTGCGGAGAGTGACGGGCGTTTCTCCATCATGTTCATCCTGAGCCTCCTGCTTCACCTCCTCTAAACATGAAGATTGATATCGGCCATCACCCAACCAATAAAAACCCAAGCTGAGACCGTGTCAGGGGTGACTCCGGGGTGCAAGGTCTGATTCTTTCTGCCCCCCGGTCTTGCATACCTGACCCCCTCTGACATATGGGGCTTTGTGCACTTTTCTTGGGACATAATCTACTGGATTTTCTGTTTTCTGTGGGATTTAGCCTGGTATGCGGCTCTCTCCGTCCAGTAATGACCAGTAAGCCGCGTCTGGGGCACGTGGGGTCTGCCTGACGACTGTGTTCCCGCGACGTAATTAACCTTAATTCTTCTCATGTCGGCACCGATTTGGGTTAATGCCGGGAGAAACCCTGACCTCACATTAACCGAAGAGGCAAGTTCATGGAAAAGGAGTTCTCTCTTGCTCCTGGAAAAGCAGGGGGACCAGCATGGCGGTCAGAGGTCGAGCATGGCGGCCAAGGGAACAGTTGGTGGTCAGAGGTCAAGCGTGGCGGCCAGGGGACCAGCATGGCGGTCAGAGGTCGAGCGTGGCGGCCAGGGGACCAGCATGGCAGTCAGAGGTCGAGCGTGGGCGGCCAGGGGACCAGCGTGGCGGTCAGAAGGTCGAGCGTGGCGGCCAGGGGACCAGCATGGCAGTCAGAGGTCGAGCGTGGCGGCCAGGGGACCAGCGTGGCGGTCAGAGGTCGAGCGTGGCGGCCAGGGGACTGCGCGTCAGAGGGTCGAGCGTGGCGGTCAGAGGTCGAGCGTGGCGGCCAGAGGCCAGCGTGGCGGCCAGAGGTCGAGCGTGGCGGCCAGGGGAACAGCGTGGCGGCCAGGGGAACAGTGTGGCGGCCAGGGGTCAAGCGTGGCGGCCAGGGGTCAAGCGTGACGGCCAAGGGAACAGCGTGGAGGTCAGAGGTCGAGCATGGCGGCCAGGGGAACAGCATGGCGGTCAGAGGTCGAGCAGTGGTGGCCAGGGGACCAGCATGGTGCTCAGAGGTCGAGATGGCGGCCAGGGGACCAGCGTGGCGGCCAGGGGACAGCGTGGCGGCAGGGACCAGCGTGGCGGCCAAGGGACCAGCGTGGCGGCCAGGGGACCAGCGTGGCGGCCAGGAGGTCGAGCGTGGCGGCCAGGGGACCAGCGTGGCGGCCAGGGACCAGCGTGGCGGCCAGGAGAACAGCGTGGCGGTCAGAGGTCAAGCATGACGGCCAAGGGAACAGCGTGGAGGTCAGAGGACCAGCGTGGCGGTCAGAGGTCGAGCGTGGCGGCCAGGGGACCAGCGTGGCGGTCAGAGGTCGAGCGTGGCGACCAGGGGACCAGCGTGGCGGTCAGAGGTCGAGCGTGGCGGCCAGGGGACCAGCGTGGCGGTCAGAGGTCGAGCGTGGCGACCAGGGGACCAGCATGGTGGTCAGAGGTCGAGCATGGCGGCTGGGGGAATAGCGTGGCAGCCAATGGTGGTGGTGGGGTTGTAGGTCGGTAGACCAAAGTAGAGCATGCTGCCGAAGGACCAGTATGGTGGTAGAAGGACGATCATGGCGGCCAAAGGAACAGTATGACTGTTGAGGGACCAGTATGGGGTCAGAGGACGAGCATTGTGACTGGGAGACCAGTTTGGCTGCCGGGGGACCAATGTGACCCCTATTGGATCTCTCGTCACAGCCATATGGCTTTTCAGATGAATTCACTGAAGTCTTTTGCGTTTGGACTGTCTGGTCCGTGCCGTCATGGGGGTGATTGCCCCTCATTATGGTCAGTTTGCCCGCACCCCGCTCTCTTCTGCAGTCGCCCGGCATCCTGGTCATGAGACCATGGCACCGCAGCCACATTCCTCACATTCCACTGACCTTTTCATTAAATGGGTCAGGAGGCTCAAGGTGCAGCCAGTGCTGAAGTGAGAACAACAGGGTACGAAAGTCCAATCTTGAGTTCTCCTTCCCCAACATCGATGAACAGGAGATTTCCCCGTCCTCTGCTTGTTGGCTGCGACCGTCCGTTAGTTGGGACACGCTTACTTGCATTTAATGGAAGAAAGAGCTTATTGTGAAGAAGACATAAGGACACTTGTTCAGAGGCCTCCACTGTCCTAATGACTGTCCTACGAAACTCATTCACCCATTACTGGAGGTGCCCACAGGGGGCAGCAGTCTGGGGAGAATGGATGTCCGGAAGGGAGTGTAGACTCTAGATCAGTAGTGACTGCACCAGCAGAATAGTGAGTGCAGCTCTGGAGTATAATACAAGAGGTAACTCAGGATCAGTAATGTAATGTATGTACACAGTGACTGCACCAGCAAAATAGTGAGTGCAGCTGTGGGGTATAAACAGGAGGTAACTCAGGATCAGTAATGTATGTACACAGTGACTGCACCAGCAGAATAGTGAGGGCAGCTCTGGAGTATAATACAGGAGGTAACTCAGGATCAGTAATGTAATGTATGTACACAGTGACTGCACCAGCAGAATAGTGAGTGCAGCTCTGGAGTATAATACAGGAGGTAACTCAGGATCAGTAATGTAATGTATGTACACAGTGACTGCACCAGCAGAATAGTGAGTGCAGCTCTGGACTATAATACAGGAGGTAACTCAGGATCAGTAATGTAATGTATGTACACAGTGACTGCACCAGCAGAATAGTGAGTGCAGCTCTGGAGTATAATACAGGAGGTAACTCAGGATCAGTAATGTAATGTATGTACACAGTGACTGCACCAGCAGAATAGTGAATGCAGCTCTGGAGTATAATACAGGAGGTAACTCAGGATCAGTAATGTAATGTATGTACACAGTGACTGCACCAGCAGAATAGTGAGTGCAGCTCTGGAGTATAATACAGGAGGTAACTCAGGATCAGTAATGTAATGTATGTACACAGTGACTGCACCAGCAGAATAGTGAGTGCAGCTGTGGGGTATAATACAGGAGGTAACTCAGGATCAGTAATGTAATGTATGTACACAGTGACTGCACCAGCAGAATAGTGAGTGCAGCTCTGGAGTATAATACAGGAGGTAACTCAGGATCAGTAATGTAATGTATGTACACAGTGACTGCACCAGCGGAATAATGAGTGCAGCTCTGGAGTATAATACAGGAGGTAACTCAGGATCAGTAATGTAATGTATGTACACAGTGACTGCACCAGCAGAATAGTGAGTGCAGCTCTGGAGTATAATACAGGAGGTAACTCAGGATCAGTAATGTAATGTATGTACACAGTGACTGCACCAGCAGAATAGTGAGTGCAGCTCTGGAGTATAATACAGGAGGTAACTCAGGATCAGTAATGTAATGTATGTACACAGTGACTGCACCAGCAGAATAGTGAGTGCAGCTCTGGAGTATAATACAGGAGGTAACTCAGGATCAGTCATGTAATGTATGTACACAGTGAGTGCAGCTCTAGGTATAATGCAGCATATTTGTTTAACCTTCTGGGGTTACATCAGTAATGTGTTCTCCACCTTACACCCGGCTGCTTTGAAGGAGTACATGTGTCATTTATTCACTTTTTGATTAAAAGTACTTTCCTACTCTTGGGATTTCATCTGCATCTCAGGATCACATGGGTGATTGATGAGCAGTGATCATACATGTTCTCGCTGTCAGGCTGGCTTTATAGATGGCCGCCTGAATGTTGCTGCTATCACAGATCTGTCCTGGACTCCCAGGCTGATTGCTGTGCGCTGCACTGACACATTGTGACAAGCTTCAGCTGTGGCGCATCACTAGGTCTAGTGCTTCTGGATGTATACTGGAATGGTTCTTACAAGCTGCTTTTTAGTTATGTCCAATATGGCCACCATTAAAGGGATGGTCCTACTTCTAGTCCCCTTTAATGTAAGGTTTGTCCTTCTTCATATATGACCTGTTTTCGGTGCATTAGCTGCTGGTGGCGGCCCATGTCCTCGGTGTGAATCCTGCTCTCACTTTCAGTATCTCGCTGCAGTCAGATAATGTGGCACTCGGGTTTCATTTGCAGACCGACCAGCAATAATTGATAAGCTGGGGTGAAAGGTCACGGTGCCAGACATGGGCCCGCGTGAGATGTGATTCCTGCTCAATAATTCAGGACATGGAGCCGGGGAGGAGGGGGAACAAATGCCCCCCACCCCGGAAATGCAAAGCACCTGTAGAGAAAGGCTGCTTTACCTACATCTATACATATAGGAGACGAGCAGAGACGTCCGCAATGACCGAGCCCGCGGGGGGCCACCAAATATCACATTGTCCTGAGCCAAATAGGAAACGTCTGACGCATCATAACCCGGACATCATGGAACGTTCTGTCCTAAATGAGCGGATACAGCCAGGAACTGTCCATAATCCTGTCCCAGAGAGTGAGCGGTGTATCTAAGCTTATAATGTATCCAATCCTATCTGTGAAGGTTCCCATCAAGGGCCCCGATTCAGGCTCCCCACTAATCCTGCCCCTCCGGTTGTGATTATGGGGCAGGAAGTTTTTCTCCTTCTGAAGAATAAGCCCCTAATGGCTGATAACAGCGAGCGATTGCTTATGACTCACACAGGTCCTGGTGAGGAGCCGGAAACTATAGTCTATATCCCTTTAAGACGTGGATTGCAGCTGCCGTGTCGTGTCGCCCTCACCTGTACCGGGTCCATTGTGCTGCGGTCAGTCGGTGATGAATGAGGCTGTCGTGTCCTGCCGTCCCCGCACCTACGTGCCCCATCCCCCATGATGTGATCGTCAGCTGTACTTCTACTTTACTTAGGTCTCACAAGTTCCCGAAAAGTTTGTTCAAGATGTTGATCAAGACTTAACCTGTGTGGGGCGCGCCCCGAGGAGGTTTACCTTACAGGTGCGCCCCTCCAGTAGATTAGGAGTAGACGTAGCCTGGTCATCCGTCTCCATGACCAGATCCTATAAGTGATCACCTCCACATACTGTGTGCTTCCCCAGAGTGGAAATTTAAAATGTCTCATTGCACATATTAACACTTCTTTGCAGCAGTATCGGAAAGCGAGTCAAGATGGCGGAGCTTCTTGGCCTCTGTGCCTTTCATATACATGAGGAATTGTGCCCTTTTTTCAAATGGGCATATGAGTCCAATGTGAAGGAAGAATTCCCTTAAAGTGGGTTGGGCAGAGTCCTTAAAGTGGGTTGGGCAGAGTCCCTTAAAGGGGTTGGGCAGAGTCCCTTAAAGGGGTTGGGCAGAGTCCCTTAAAGGGGTTGGGCAGAGTCCTTTAAAGGGGTTGGGCAGAGTCCCTTAAAGGGGTTGGGCAGAGCCCTTAAAGGGGTTGGGCAGAGCCCCTTAAAGGGGTTGGGCAGAGCCCTTAAAGGGGTTGGGCAGAGCCCCTTAAAGGGGTTGGGCAGAGCCCTTAAAGGGGTTGGGCAGAGTCCCTTAGTCAGAGTCTTGTCGGAGGGGTATTCCCTGTTCGTCGGCTGCAGCTGGGTGTATTGCGCCTTCCCTACATGATCGTACAGGTTTTACACTAATCCCTTTGTGTTTTGCACGGTGTCTCCGCTGGCTCCTTCTAGCCGCCAAGTCATAGCCTGTGGTTATAACTGCGGCTGCCATCACTATGGCTGCATTGTTTGTTGCCTCATTAGTGGGAGATGAATCATCGCCGCTTTTGGGGAAGTTGCATTCGAAAAGTTCTGCCCGTGGGTTTACTAAATAATCGGCCGTGCCAACCTGCTGACAGCTGACAGGCGGCGGTGTCCACGTCACATGATCGCTGCCAGGCGGCACTGCCAGTCCTGGATGTGGATCCCTCCGGTGTATGGACTGTGGTGATCCAGTGGACCCTCTTCCCACAAACCTATAAAAGCTCAGCCTTATCTGCACTTGGAAGTTTGCTAATGGCGGTGGCGAGGATGAGCAGAGGAAGCTGAGACTTCAGGTGGTTTACCTGTCTGCTGATGGCTCATTTCCTGCAGTAGATAATGGCGGACGAGGGAAGAGAAGCGCAGACCTCTGTAATGTCCTATGTTGTGGTACCCCGAACCAGGAGACTGTTGTCTTGTTAATTCTACATTGACTACTAATGTCATTTTTAGTAGGCTGGTTGTATCCATAAGTAAAGACCTAAAAATATTGGTGCTTCTTGGAGAGTCATAAGCCACTTTCTCATACAAGCCATTTGCCATTATTCTTGACCACCATTCACCTTGACTGGCGCGGCTGCTTTCCCCGGGCTGGCGCGGCTGCTTTCCCCGGGCTGGCGCGGCTGCTTTCCCCGGGCTGGCGCGGCTGCTTTCCCCGGGCTGGCGCGGCTGCTTGACCACCATGGGTGACCTCTTCCTCAGGACTGCCACTGTCTCCTTCTCTCTACCACCATCCATCAGGGCAAAGTCAGGAGTCATTCACACTAGACTGTTAGCCGATATCTGCGGATTCGGCTATTGTTGGTCAAATGTATACTGTAAACCACTTTTGTATTCTCCTCGTTGGCCATGCTTTTTGCTTCTTCCCTGTGTAAATGAATGTTCCATGTCCTGTGGCTGACGACTACTACAACTATTATGGTAGTTAAAGTTAAAGGTCACTGGTAGTTGAGGGGTTCAATGGTTACAGTCAACATATATGATTGTACGCATCTCGTTGGAGTTATTGGCGACTGTCCGTTACGTGGTAGAAGCCTTGGCCTACGATATAAGTCACATCTCCGTATCTATCACATTCCACCAGGAGGTCGTCATCTTCTTGCCGTAATGTCCTCAACTTTTTGAACCAACAGTTCCAAAACTGGAACCTGCTGAGAAGAGGTCATTCATTAGGTTTGGGGAGGGTGTTCATGTCCGCCATGATTATCCCAGCCTGTATGATCACTCATGGTGGATGATGGAACCCAACAATCTTGATGTTCTTTAGGTCTCCTCATCCTATGAAAGCAGAAAACCGGAGCCGAGCCAAACGTCTCCAGACGAACACGACTTATCAATGCAGTGCAGTCAGCAGAAGTCAGCGGCTGCTCCATGTGGTTTGCTGATGAATGGCTGCCATGTTTGAGTATCTGACCACCCTACACCCTTATATTCAGGGAGACATTTTTCAGCCCCAATTTGGATTTGTCTTGTCCTTTTACAGTTAACTGTGTCGTAATGACCACAATAGTTCATTTTGCCCCCTTCCGTTGGGTGTCACCTAGGACCCCCATTTTCACCATGGTCTCCAGTGGATGAACCTAAAGGAGCTGTAGATGTTGGGTGAATATTGGCTGAACTCTTCAGTCTAAAGAACTGTCCAGCCATCTAATGTAATTAATGGATTGGGCTTTTAAACTTCAACATGCCCCATCATTCAATCAGAGGGAGAAAAAGCCACCACCAGGGGTGTCTAGTTGGTGTCCACTCCTATTCACAACCCACACATGCTTACCACGTTTGAGGGCCCGGAGGGTTAAGCTAATCATTTGTCTAATGGCATGAGACTACCCATTCTGGGTTGGTCGTTGAGCTCTGGACCCTTTTTTATGGCCCGTATATGGACAGTCTACCCAAACAGGTGGCCATTGTGTCTCGCGTTCCTGCCCCAGTAAACAGTGTGACGTATCCACATGTATGAGCGATGCCTAGAATATGTATGATCGATGACCGCCCTTTCATCCCTATGTACTGTGCTCCCACTAGGCGTAACGGCGGACAAAAGCTGCATTTCTGTCTCTTCACCTTTCCAAAGGTCACACAGGTGTGCAGCTAAACCTAGAACAATGACCCAGCCCGTGTCTATAAACACTTCAGAATTGTGATAAAGGGGAAGTTTCTCTCCATTATTATGGCTTTGTTTTGGTATTGCATGTGAACAAAGTGCACCTTTTAATTCCCAGCTTTGTGTCCATTTCCATTATTTGCTTGCAGTACCACTTTCCACCACATTATTCCGCATAGACTCCAATGGAACAGCGCCACCACTTTTCCAAAACCAATTTAGATCTTTGACATCTGATAACTTTTCAATGAAACTTGACCTAAAAATGCCATAAAGTGATTCCAACTGCTGAAAGGAAGTAGGTTATGTTTCCTGTTTGCAGAAATCATAAGCTGCTACTCCCTTTAGGTATAGTCTGTGATTGTGGATGGCTGTAATATGATAATCCACCCACTCACTTATATAACACTCGGAGAAGTCTCGTCAGGCTTTCTCCGCTCTGGGTTGGGCGGAGGTTGGGTGTGATCTCTTTATTTCTTCCTGGTATTATTTTATTGTGTAACCATTTGGTTGCTAGGCAACGAGTGCAACATTCTTTCATGTTGCAACAATGTATCGCTCATCTCACCAGAATCTTCTTATGACTGAACTGATAACAGAGATCAAAGGCTTAAATATCCTAAATGTCAGGGAGCCTCTGGTTACCGTACATAATATATTCCCCTTCCACCGATCAGTTGATTTTTGGGGTTTTCTCCTCTAGGGGGCTTTGTTTAGGACTTGGACTCCAGTGTTAATGTTGGTACATCTTGGATTACTTTTCAATCCCTAAGAGCTTGCAGTCTATTCTTGGCTGAGCTGCTGCTGGATACCAACCGTGCCCATTTATAATCCACTAATCAGGGCAGATGAACTCTTAATTGAGTCTATTAATGACCATGAGAAGTCAAGAGTAATCTGCCTCCAGACCCGGCAGGAGATTAGTAGTGTTGTTGGGTGATCATCCGTCTATTGTTGAAGTCCTGACCTAAAATTAATACCTATCTGTATACAACGCTCCAAATCCTCAGCATACCCACAAGAAAGCTATAAAATTCTGCAGCCAACACTAGGGGAAACTCCTTGTAAACAGAGATATACATGATGATATTCTGTCTGCAGCCAACACTAGGGGAGCTCCCTGAATACAGACATACATGATAACATTGTCTGCGGTCACCACTAGGGGAGCTCTCTGTATACAGACATACAAGATGATATTCTGTCTGCAGCCACCACTAGGGGAGCTCTCTATATACAGAGATACAGTATGTGATAAGATCCTGTCTGCAGCCAACACTAGGGGGAGCTCCCTGTAATGTTTAATATTCGTCACAATGTACAGGTTGTATGCAGTAAGCTCCCCTAAAGTTTGGCTCCAGGGAAACAGAATTTTATCAATTACCTGTATTGTATGTAGGGAATTTGGAGTTATTTAAAATGGAGCTTTGTTATATTTTGGAATTGATCTGCACAAAATATTTCACTCTTCTCTAAGAGGTAGTCTGATGTAGACGCTGACTCCAGTTGCGCTGCAATCTGAGTGTGTCTGATCGATCCTAAGGGTGTCATTTTCATCCATACTTTACAATCTAACTCAACTTTAAACCTATCTTATCCTTTCTGCTGTGTAGATGCTGACAGTCGCTCATGAGTAATGCTCTAGTTGTTGTCATCTGCTTCTTGCATTGCTAAACACTTTTCTTTGTGACTCCCCTAAACTATGATCATCCTCTAGTTCAATGAAAAGTTACCATATATTCATTGTGGCATTGTATGTTCACTTATAGTCGAGCGACAGAGGACCCACAGCACCAGCACTTAAATCTCAGTCATGCTTTTTTTAAGAGCTCTGTGGTTGCCTGATAAAACACTGTGCAAAGAAAGGACCTGGTGTGTAGATTATCAGCTGTGTACAGTACCAGGAGCAGCCCTGCATCCGGGAGATAGATGAGCACTGAGCCAACTCCAACACTGGGGCTGCAGGAATTTATTATATAACTAGATGGGTGCCCGATGCACAATGCATCGGGATTCTAGCAGAGCGAGTCTCTGACTCGCAATGGCCGCTTCGCGGCCAATGCTTCGCGCTGCTAAGGCGACTCGCCATGCCCGCTGCGCGGGCATAGCGAGTCGCCTTAGAGCTGCTCGCAATGGCCGCTGCGCGGCCAATGCTTCGTTTGTATCCACATGACCACGCTGACTCGCAGCGAGAAACCCAGCGAGAAACCCATTTGTGATTATATAATAGATCTGTAAAACCGATGTACTAAGGGGACACTACAGCTCCCAGCATGTCCTGACCACTGCTGGGAATAAAAGAATATAACTGCTCTAATACTGCTTCCATATACAAGAATATAACTGCTCTAATACTGCCCCAATTTACAATAATATGACTGCTATAACTATAATATAACTATTATAATACTGCTCTTTACAGTATGTACAATAAATTACTACAATACTGCTCCTTATGTACAGGAATATAACTGCTATAATACTATCCCCTATATACAAGAATATAACTACTATAATACTGCCCCTATATACAAGAATATAACTACTATAATACTGCTCCTATGTACAAGAATATAACTACTATAATACTGCCCCTATGTACAAGAATATAACTACTATAATACTGCTCCTATATACCGTACAAGAATATAACTACTATAATACTGCTCCTATATACAAGAATATAACTACTATAATACTGCTCCTATGTACAAGAATATAACTACTATAATACTGCTCCTATGTACAAGAATATAACTACTATAATACTGCTCCTATATACAAGAATATAACTACTATAATACTGCCTCTATATACAAGAATATAACTACTATAATACTGCTCCTATGTACAAGACTATAACTACTATAATACTGCTCCTCTGTACAAGACTATAACTACTATAATACTGCCCTATGTACAAGAATATAACTACTATAATACTGCTCCTATGCACAAGAATATAACTACTATAATACTGCCCTATGTACAAGAATATAACTACTATAATACTGCTCCTATGCACAAGAATATAACTACTATAATACTGTCCCTATGTACAAGAATATAACTACTATAATACTGCCCCTATGTACAAGAATATAACTACTATAATACTGCTCCTATGTACAAGAATATAACTACTATAATACTGCTCCTATGTACAAGAATATAACTACTATAATACTGCCCCCTATCTACAAGAATATAACTACTATAATACTGCCCCCTATGTACAAGGATATAACTACTATAATACTGCTCCTATATACAAGAATATAACTACTATAATACTACTCCTATATACAAGAATATAACTACTATAATACTGCTCTCTATGTACAAGAATATAACTACTATAATACTGCCCCTATGTACAAGAATATAACTACTATAATACTACTCCTATATACAAGAATATAACTACTATAATACTGCTCTCTATGTACAAGAATATAACTACTATAATACTGCCCCTATATACAAGAATATAACTACTATAATACTGCCCCTATGTACAAGAATATAACTACTATAATACTGCCCTCATGCACAAGAACCTTTCAGCATTCCAAGGGTAAATTGTAGAAAAGAAGAACACATAACCAGAAAAAGGGGAAGTTCTTAAAATGAAGTTTAATGCTTTTTTTAAAATTTTATTAAAATCCAGGTTGAACGGAAAACACGTTTCAGATGTAGTCTTTATTCATTGCATACTGACTAATGTGGAATCACATCCTTATATCACACATGCTGAACAATCGCTCAACTTAGGCTGGTTTCACACCACGTTTTGATCCGGTCCACAACGGACAGCCCTGGATCGGATCAGCACACAGAACTGGAGGGCTAATATGCCCTCTGGTCCGGTGTGCTGCCGCACGCAGCTGAAGCTGCTGATGATTCTGGACCACGGCTCGCGGAGAGCTAGCCGCGGTCCTGAAATAACAGCGGCGTGCAGCCACAGGTGTCCAGTTCCCGGATCCTCCCGAACTGGGGCAATCCGGCCCCATAGGCTCCCATGATTGCCCCGGATCCGGGAGGATCCGGTTTGGGGAGATTTTTCTTCCCCGGACACACATCGTGCATGCAGCATTTTTGTGTCCGGGTGAAAAATCCGAGTCCTCCCGGATTCACATGGAAACCGGATGGCCGATAGCTGCCATCCGGCCTCATAGGCAAACGTTTGGGCTGAAATGTGATCTGGGCCTATCTGGTTCTCATCGGATCAGCCCGGATCACAAAAAACGTGATGTGAAACCAGCCTAACTTGTACCAGTGGGAGTATATGTTCAGTTTGATTGCTTATTAACCCATTATTTACCAAAATTAGTTCACTAGCATGTCAAAGTTTAAAAATAAACGCCTTCTGTAATAACATATTATAATATAAATGTATTCATATTGATCCATATCATGTCTCATGTTCATTCCTGTTGGAACCCTCGCCTGTAAAATATAAATCCACCGAGATCCCCTGTTAATCATGTTTTTCCTACAGTCGCCTCCTCGCAAAGATTTAATGACTCTTTCTATACCGATGATTACCGTAATTGTTTTTATTGCCCTTTATGCTGATTGATAGTGTGTTTGATGCTGGTGAAGTTTTATCACACGATGTTTTGTTGGCACCAGATACGTCTTCTGGTATGGATTTTTTAAAGCGCCCATATTGCTTCTGACTTGTTGTGAGTTACAAGTGGAGAAAGTAATAATGTAAAGGGATTCCTCTGCTCATCTGATCAGGTCCTTTAATTTCTGATATATTCTTCTGCAGGGATATCTTTGACTACATGATCTGGATGACATGAATTGGCTATAGACCAGAATCATCATCCCCTTTTTAAAGGGGAGCTCCGGGGCAATTAACCTTTTTTTTTGTACAGTCCCTGCCCTCCTACATGATGAAGCAGGGCTGTACACTACAGGTGTATGAATCAATAAAATCATATCTGCTCCTCAGCTCTCACCCTTCGGGGACAGAGAAATTGTCGTGCATAGTGCTAACATTTCAGCTACCAAGTTGATATGGGGGAGACTATGGCCGTGCTGAATCAGCCAATGTAGTACTTTGCCTGTGCTCCTAGCCTGATACATGACAGCGCACATACTGATAGATGTTTAGATTGTGAGCTCCAAGAGAGACGGCATTACTGATTATGTAAAGTGCTATGGAATTAATAGCGCTATATAAATGAATAAATATATTATTATTTATTATGCACCATCATATCATTGTACAGTGGACGATCACAGCGTGTATTTATATCTGCTTTTTGACATGATTGCTATTTGAAGGGTGAACACCCCTGTTCTTACATTACATAGGATGGTATATCAGGGGCTGCATTGTAGTGTGACCATGGGGTGGGCGTCACGTCCGCAGTCCATACAGAAGTAAAGAGTCAGGAAAGTAAGATCATCCTGATGCCCCTCCTGCTCCTCTGCTGCAACAAGAGGCTGAATTTCTCTGTCCCCAAGGGGAGGGGTGAGTGCTGAGGAGCAGATATGATTTTATTGATTTATAAGTGATCTATAGATCCTAGAACTGTAGTGCCCAGCTCTGCTTCATCATGTAGGAGGGCAGGGACAGTACATTATCTCCCAAGGTTTCTCCTTTAACCTTCTCTTCTCAAATTAAATCTAAATGATCCTTACAGCTGGAAGTAGAGTCAAAATGTAATTCCTACTTTGTGGTGGAACCCTGCAGCAATCTTTTATTAAATATCTTATATTATCCTGCATTGAGTAAGACAACACATACCATCATCAGCCTCTCCGACAATGAGATTAAAATTATTCCTGAGTTTTTTTATGGCAGTTTTTGTATAGGAAAAAAAACACCTCTGACATAATAATGAATATTTTGCTTGTTTCAAAGCTATAAATTCCTCCTCCACCCTTCTCTGGAATTGATGTGGTCAGAGGGTGTGACTGGAGGGGTAGAAATAAGGATTTATTACTCTGAAATTGTATCATCAAGTATAGATTCACTAATATGTAACAGAGGTAACCTGTTCTGCAAAGTACCCCATCTCCGAACACACACAAGCCCTCCACCGTCCACGTCACAATCTGTGCCGTCCTCGCACTCCGGATTATGACATTGAAGGGTTTAAACCTTTAACAATTGTTACTACATAAAGCAAAAGTTTTGTAAACCTCAAAAGGACGCGTGGAGGAAAGCGATGGCCTGCAGCTTCATTGATGGTCACAGCTGAAGGTGTTCCAGAAAATGACGAATTTCTCCCAGAAAAATGACATGTTTACCGTTTTTCCTTTGTATTGGAACAACACAAAAAACCCTCCAAATTGGACATAATTTCACACAACTCCAAAATGGCCGGATGAAATTATTCCCCCCCCCCCCACCTTAATATTTGGAATAAATCCCTGCAATCAATCCAAAAGGAAAGATGGCGGCACTCAGCATTCAAATTTTTCAGCTGGTTAATTTAATGCAAAAATTACAGCAGCAGGTGCATGATACAGGGAGGGAGGTGCTAGGACCGACGAAAATATATATATATATATATATATATATATATATATATATAATATATATTATATATATATATATATATAATATAATAATATTCTGTTCTCCATGCTTAGTGCGGCACACACACAATGCAAAGATTTCGGTATCTTCTCCCCTTTTTATCTGGTGGCGGGTGTGATTTTCATGTTGCCCACACCTGTTACTTGTCACAGGCGAGTCTGAATGAGCATCACCTGCTGGAAAGAGGGTTTTTTTCCCCCACAATTTTGGAAACAATATTGTAGGGCCCATTATTGAAGTTTCGTGTGAAATTGTCTTGTCTTTTTTTTTTTTTTTTTTCCCATCTTGATCTATTCCAATAAACACACAGGAAATAAACATGTGTATAACAAAATGTGTAACTACACTAATTGTCTGGGAGGAATACGTTTCTGGAACAATTTCAGCGTCGGCGTGGATATGTGTTTTTTCCTGTTAGGAGGGATTTGTGGTGTATTTATATTTTATAGACGAGGATTCTAACAGGAATGAACATGAGACGTATGTTATTTTATTATGAGTACATTGCTCAATTATTTGTTACTATATGTTTGAAAATTGTTTGAAGAAAAAAAAAACACTTTTTTTTTTTTTCCTTTTTTTCATGCTAGTGAACCATTTTTGGGACATGATGGGGTTAATACAATAAGTAAGCAAATTGAACATTATATTCCCATTGGTACAAATTAGTCAAGTGATTGTTCAGCATGTGTTGTATAAAGGTGTGACTCCACATTAGTCAGAATGCAATAAAGACGACGTCTGAAACGTGTTTGCAGTTCAACGTGCGCTACTGGATTAGTACTAAAACATTTTAATGACCTTCCCTTTTGCTGGATATTTAAGAATCATAAAATAGTGTAGTGGGGAGGGACCCCCCGGGTCATCTGGTCCAATCCCTGTTCAAATCAGGATTCACTAAATCATCCCAGACAGATGTCTGTCCAGCCTCTGTGTGAAGACTTCATTGTAGGAGAACTCACCACCTCTCATGGCCGCCTGTTCTACTCGTTGATCTCCCTCACTGTCTTATATCTAATCTGTGTCTCCTTCCATTGTTTCATCCCATTGCTTCTAGTGTTTCCTTGTGCAAATGAGATAAATCTGATCCCTCTACAGTGTGACAACCCTTGAGATATTTGTTGACAGTTAAGCCTCCTCTCAGTCTTCGTTTTGGCAGACTAAACATTCCCAAATTCTGTAACCGGTCACCATTCTGGTCGCTCTTGTCTGCACTTGCTCTTCTTTGTTGATATCTTTTTTTTATAATATGGAGCAGAACTGGACACATCCAGATGATCTTTCCTACTATAATACTGCCCCCTATGTGCAAGAATATAACTACTATATTACTGCCCCTATGTACAAGAATATAACTACTATAATACTGCTCCTATATACAAGAATATAACTACTATAATACTGCCCTATGTACAAGATATAACTACTATAATACTGCCCCTATGTACAAGAATATAACTACTATAATACTGCCCCTATGTACAAGAATATAACTACTATATACTGCCCCTATGTACAAGATTATAACTACTATATACTGCCCCTATGTACAAGAATATAACTACTATAAACTGCCTATTACAAGATATAACTACATAATAACTGCCCCTATATACAAGAATATATATCTACTATAATACTGCTCCTATGTACAAGAATATAACTACTATAATACTGCTCCTATGTACAAGAATATAACTACTATAATACTGCCTCTATGTACAAGAATATAACTACTATAATACTGCCCCTATATACAAGAATATATCTACTATAATACTGCTCCTATGTACAAGAATATAACTACTATATTACTGCTCCTATGTACAAGAATATAACTACTATAATACTGACCCCTATGCACAAGAATATAACTACTATAATACTGCCCCTATGTACAAGAATATAACTACTATAATACTGCTCCCTATGTACAAGAATATAACTACTATAATACTGCCCCTATGTACAAGAATATAACTACTATAATACTGCTCCTATGTACAAGAATATAACTACTATAATACTGCTCCTATGTACAAGAATATAACTACTATAATACTGACCCTATGTACAAGAATATAACTACTATAATACTGACCCCTATGTACAAGAATATAACTACTATAATACTGCTCCTATGTACAAGATTATAACTACTATAATACTGCCCCTATATACAAGAATATAACTACTATAATACTGCTCCTATGTACAAGAATATAACTACTATAATACTGCTCCTATGTACAAGAATATAACTACTATAATACTGACCCTATGTACAAGAATATAACTACTATAATACTGACCCTATGTACAAGAATATAACTACTATAATACTGCTCCTATGTACAAGATTATAACTACTATAATACTGTCTCTTGGTAGTTGTTGATGATTTGGGATGTGGTCACGGCAGAGATTTTTTGGACATGTTGACATTTCGTATTTTTTTTCTCTTATAGATGAAGATCTCTTTTAATGAACAGAACATCCACACAATGTTTGAATACCCGTCTGAGAACTCTCTGGCTGAAGAGATGGGGGAAGACGAGGCGTCTGGCTCTGATTCGGAGGAGGATGAGAAACCCTCCAGTGTTCTTCTCCCTCGCCCACAGTTTGTGAGCGGCGGTGCCGGTGGTAACAGTCTGCGGGCCAACTCTGCAAACTCAGGTAATGGTGGGGATAATGCATTACTGTAATCCAAGATTCCATAACTCCACCTAGGTCATGCTGGGCATTGTAGTTTTGATCCTGATTTGGGATTTCTGCTGTGCAGCACATTTTAGCCTTGTAGCCTCCTGGGCTCGGCTGCACCCGCACAGCAGTGTCTGGGGCTCTCCTGGGCTCGGCTGCACCTGCACAGCACTATCTGGGGCTCTCCTGGGCTCAGCTGCACCTGCACAGCAGTGTTTGGGGCTCTCCTGGTGCTCGGCTGCACCCGCACAGCAGTGTCTGGGGCTCTGCTGGTGCTCGGCTGCACCCGCACAGCAGTGTCTGGGGCTCTCCGGGTGCAGCCGAGCCAGCACAGCAGTGTCTGGGGCTCTCCTGGTGCTCGGCTGCACCACACAGCAATGTCTGGGGCTCTCCTGGTGTTCGGCTGCACCCGTATAGCATTGTCTGGGGCTCTCCTGGTGTTCGGCTGCACCCGTATAGCAGTGTCTGGGGCTTTCCTGGGCTCGCTGCACCCTCACAGCAGTGTCTGGGGCTCTCCTGGGCTCGGCTGCACCCTCACAGCAGTGTCTGGGGCTCTCCTGGGCTCGGCTGCACCCTCACAGCAGTGTCTGGGGCTCTCCTGGGCTCGGCTGCACCCTCACAGCAGTGTCTGGGGCTCTCCTGAGCTCGGCTGCACCCGCACTGCTGTGCCTGGGGCTCTCCTGGGCTCGGCTGCACCCGCACTGCTGTGCCTGGGGCTCTCCTGGGCTCGGCTGCACCCGCACAGCAAAGTCTGGGGCTCTCCTGGGCTCGGCTGCACCCTCACAGCAGTGTCTGGGGCTCTCCTGGGCTCGGCTGCACCCTCACAGCAGTGTCTGGGCTCTCCTGGGCTCGGCTGCACCCGCATAGTAGTGTTTGGGGCATCATTTCCTAGAAGGGTGTGGACACTGATCACTCGGCTGTGACATGTTTGGTTACATTTCTCCACCGGGGTGCTGCGGACGTCGGATCACGTGTGTCGGAAACCTTTAATCCCTCATTGTATTTATTATTGTCATTGTCACTGCTGTGAGTCATTGCGGAGCGGCGCTGACGTGGACTATCAGGCGGCTTTATTAATAGTCATCACTCGTTAAAGAGACAGTAAAGTTATTTTTAATCTGAATTAAGCCCTGCGGGTAAGTTAAAGCTATTGCTGACTGAGATCAGGCAGATGCGGGGCATCGCAGCAGGAGCCCCCCTGTGATTGTGGGGGCAAAGTTAACGATGAGGACAACCATATAAGTGACCTGTGTGATCTGCCCCCTCCTCCTGATGTCTCGTGGTGCAGCCCCTGCACTATCTCTGTAGACTTTGAATGGAATGTTCCTTATTGCGGCATTCTATAGCTGAACATGTGACCAAGGTCCAGATCAGTGACGTAAGTGGAAGCGAGGAGAATGAGCACGCTTGATTGAGCCGTCGCGTGAAAATCCATATTTTTTAGCAATTCTCTCATCTTGAAAACAGAAGTGCCAGATTATTGGAATTTCTGGACAATAATTTACAGTATATACATCTGGGAAATAAGTATTGAACACGTGACCAATTTTCTAAGTAAATATCTTTTTAAAAGTGCTATTGACATTAACTTCTCACTAGAGGGCGGTAACAACTCATCCAATCCACACAGGCAAAGAAATCAAACCATAGATGTTCATAAATTAAGTGATGTGCAATAATGAGAAATGTAATTGAACACATGAAAAAAAGCAACGGAAAGTCCTGACGTCAGCTGAAATCTGTCAGTAATTAGCAATCGTGTCACAGTGAAAAATCATATCAGCTGGTTCCACTGATGGCCTATTAAAAGGTGTCTCATTACCAAGGTGCCACACAAGAAACATCTCATGATGGGAGAAAACCAGTGAGCTGTCACAAGACCTTCGCAACCTTGTTGTTGTAAAACATACTAATACCCTGCCTCTGCCCAGTGCACCGCACGCCCAGTGTGCACGCCCCAGTGTGCACGCCCCAGTGTGCACGCCCCAGTGTGCACGCCCCAGTGTGCACGCCAGTGTGCACGCCCCAGTGTGCACGCCCAGTGTCCCCCCAGTGTACTTCCCCATATAGAAGGATCCACAGGACCTGCAGGATGTGACGAGTGTTTGTGTTGAAGAATGGCCAAAATCCACCTGAGCAATGCAGGGACTAGTGTCTCCGTACAGGAGACGTCTGGAGCTTCACCAACCACGGCCGAAGGACCAAGTATGTATTGCAGATCAGTAAGTGGATCAATACTTTTTCCCTGAGTCATACTTTATGGACATCTATGGTTTGATCTCTTTGCCAGTTTTGATTGGATGGGTTGTTACTGACATCTGATGAGAAATCCATGTCAATAACATCTACAGAAATATACTTAGAAAATTGGCCGTGTTCAATACTTATTTTGCTTGCTGTGAATATGTATGTGGTGTGTATATTCTAATCTATTATTTTTTTTACTCTAGGTCTATCTAATTACACTCCTAAACACTCTCTGGAGTACAGTAAGTGGCAGGACGAGGCGTCCAGAGGAGGCTCCACGGGTCCGGATGTTAATGCACCGAGCGAGGACATGGTGAGTGAGCCCAAACTTGTTTTATTTTCTTATTTTCTTTTTTTTTTTTTTCTTTCTTGTTAGTGCCTTTAATGCCCTCCATAGTGAGCGCCTCATAGATGAAAAATGTGAAAACTATTTTGAATACCTCTTGTAGGCTGACATACGATCACTTATTTTTAGACCCAAAACCTGAGCTGCACTACTGAGACACGATCACGTGCTGTGATGGAGACCTCCATACTAGGCGATATGATGACACCCTCCTCAAAAAGTGAATTTATTTCAGTATTCTATCAATACATAAAGTGAAACCCATATATTCTATATAGTCATTACACACAGAGGATCTATTTCATGTGTTTATTTTCTGTTAATGTTGATGATTATGGCTTACAGCCAATGAAAACACAAAGGTCATTATCTCAGAAAATTAAAGTAGGGAGGATGAAGGGTTAAAAACTGCACTGCCGTATTCCACGAGACATCAAAAGGTGAATATAATATTGATTTATTAGTCAACACGTTTTAGAGCTCCCAGAAACGCCCTGATACATGGCAATATATTGATTTGTCCTGAGGAAGAGGCCTGAAACGTGCTAGTAAATCAATATTATATTTACCCTTTGATGTCTGGTGCAACACAGCAGCGTGGTGTTTAACCCGTCATCCTCCCTACTCTATATGCACCACGCTGGGGACCGCAGCAGCCGTGATCTGCTTTTATAGTGGTTGTGACTCTCACAACCACACAAGGTGAAGCCTCTGATACCTATTTAGGTCATATTTTATCTCTCTGACCCTTCGTCCTCCCTACTTTAATTTTCTGAGATAATGACCTTTGGGTTTTCATTAATCATCAACATTAACAGAAATAAACACATGAAATAGATCCCTCTGTGTGTAATGACTCTATATAATATATACGTTTCACGTTATGTATTGAGTTACTGAAATAAATGATCTTTTTGATGATATTCTAATTCATTGAGGTGCACCTGTATCAGGGGACTTGGATCTGAACTGTCGCTGATAGTCTGATGTTATTCCTTGATCTCTTTCAGTAGTGCAGCCTCAGGGTTTGAGCCTGTAACTTCACATGATTATATCTCTGCCTAGAAGGAAGATAATGAAACCCAGTTTTCACATTTGTATCCTGAGGGTTTCCTCCATAACTGGACCCCATTTAAACTAACCTAATGACTTCGGTCAGCCAATCCGCTCAAAGCAACCTGCTATATAACATTTATTGTGTCCAATCGGAGATCTGTAACCATTTCTTCTCTCTCGCAGCTCACGCCAGCCGACAGCAACGCTCATACAGGTTTCCGAAGCGAGCCAGCCCTGTACTTCTAACCGCAGCGGACGGAGGACGGTCAGATCTATCTGGACTGTGGTCACTGCCCTGACGTCTGTCCTCTGCAATGGCGTCTGTGCTGCAGAAGCATCCTCAGAAATTCTCTTGCTATAGGGTACCCTCCCTAAAAAAAAAAAACAAAGATACCGCACTCGCTAGGTGGCTGATACATGAAATCCGCCATAGTAAGTGTAGCAGCTTGTTTGCTGCCTGCGGCGGAGCACGTTAATTATATTAATTAACCAGCCTGCCGAGAGATTAATCCTGTGCCCCAGCACCTCTAGGGGTGGGCGATGCGGGCGATAACTGTGGGGTGTCACTTGAAGACGTCTTTTTTGTGTGTGTGTGTGTGAGTGACTCTTGTCTTAAGGCAGTCGCACTCTGACGACTACAAAACTACAAGTCCCAGCATGTCCGGCATCAAGGCTGTAGTTTTGTAACCGGCGGAGAGCTGTCGGTCGGAGACCGTTGCCTTAGGGCAGTGTGGGATCGAGAAGGATATGACTGGTCCTCTTTCTACTTTTTGTAACTTTTTCGGGAGGGGGATAATGCAGATAATGGAAACCCTTGATCCGATTTAAAAAGCATTTTTCCGCCTAAAATAAATCCAACAACTTGAAACGTCCTTTATGTATCAGGGAAAGCTGGGTAATGATCAATATGGTCCCACAGAGGGGATAACATCCCTTTTCTCTGTGTAGGTAAGAAGCTTTTATGTTTATAACTCCAGGAGAGTGTTGTAATGGCAGCAGTTTTCGTCGCTTGTTATCTGTACTGGGAAAGTTGAGTGATCACTGGTGTTGTAATGGTAGCCATTAATCTTTTATCTGCTACTGGGAAAGTTGGGTGACCACTGGTGTTTGTACATATGGTTTAGCCATTACATCTTTTATCTGCTACTGGGAAAGCCGAGAAGCTGTAAGGTTATCAATTAAGATCTGATGGTTACCTGCTACTGGGAAAGCTGTTTGAAACTGGCATAATGCACTTTGACCTTTCTAAACTTTTAATATGGGCATACAGGTTCCAGAATACTGATATACTACCTGTCTACCTCTTGTCAGATGCCTTGTATGGAGAAATCATCTCTGATCACTTAGTAAATGAGCTCTTCCAGGCTATGGAGAGGACGTTGCCTGGAAGATAACTCTGCCTTATGTAACGGACACTGGATAGAACTGAAATGTGACTTCTTCTGGTACTGCTGTATTACAATAATATTGCAGTCCGGTCAGCCTGTGAGCGGAGCCTGCGATGTCAGTTACACATTATCATTATCACACACAGCTCTGTATTGAGATCAGAGAGCAGAGAGCAGCCATCGCTCATCAGAATGGCAACTCTCTTTTTATATACAACAAGCCCTGGAGGCAGAGTCATCTTCCAGGCAATGTCCTCCCCATAAGCCTGGAAGAGCTCAATTTACCTAAAGTGATAAAATATAATTTCTCCATAAGGCATCTTATATGAGGCAGACATGGGAGGATTATTATCGGCTTTCTATAACCTGTAGCCCATATTAACAGTTTAGAAAGGTCAAAGTGGTGACAGATTTCCTTTAAAGGTTGTTATCTTTCATCATCCAGTTTTCCCAGTAGCAGGTAACCATCAGATCTGAATCGATGACCCTACAGCTTTCTCAGTAGCAAACATGATTTAATGGCTGCCATTACAACACAAGTGGTCACACAGCTTTTCCAGTAGCGGGTAACCATAGATCTGGAGATGTAAAGCCACCTTTTAAGGTCTCGGTTATTTGTATTGGGAAAGCTACGGTGTCATCTGTTCAATTGCTTCCTAGCTTTCCAGTAGTAGATCACCATCAAATCTGAAGATCTTTTATCTGCTACTGGGAAAGCTGGGTGACATTACAGCTATTGAATCCTAAACAGCAGATCTTCCATTTATGTAGTTGATCATCTCTTGCGTTGCCGTCCAGAAGCCGTTGCATGGGAATATAGGAAAGCTTGGTGGACATATTGGGATTACCCAGCTTTCCCAGGAACAAAGAAACTGAGAAACTCCTAAAAAGAGGCCGAATCAATAGCTTCTACTTACTAGTGACATATAATGGGGATATATGCTTCAAATCACATGCTGCCAGTGCCCCTTATAAGGATTGGATGTTGAGAGTAGTAGTTTTAGCGCCACCTCCTCCTGGGTTCACATTCCAGTCGAAGGGGGTGAGGACAGGTGCGTGCTCTGTACATAGGAGCATGCAGCACCTGGCTGTCTGATCGTGATGGTATTTGCATGCTATGATGTCATAGGGAGCGGAGGGAACGCTCCTTGGTGCAACATCCCTTCTCCAAATTTGCAGTTTGCACTCTGTTCCTGTCTATGAAATCCTGTGCTCTGTGCAGGGGGCACTGAAATGCCAGGACTCCTGCCCTCTGGTCGTCTGGGCTTCCTCATGATTTGCATGATGCGGTTCTGTCCGTGACCCCATGCAAATCTATGAAGCAGACGTATTGCACACTCCACTGCTCTGCAACCCTGCAGCGGTGGTGAGACCACAAGTCCCAGCATGCTTTCCAGTGTGGAGTGTGTTCTGACACTTGTAGTTCTCCCACCATCTCCTATGGCCCATTCACACACTCCGGTGTCCAGTCCACTCCTCCATTGTGTTGTTTTGTGTGAGTCCGTTGTGTCGTCCATAAAAGGTGAAATGTAAAAAGTCATAAAAAAATGTCTTTGCACTTGATTTTCCTAAAGTTTATAAGATGTAATAAATAGAATGTAATATATATAATAATCTGTTCCTCTCTAGCCAGATGTGCTCACCGTGGCCAAAGTCTCCATGTTTTCTTGTGTACAGTTGGATTTACCCCCTATGGATAATATATTATTACTTTTTGTAATGGTTGTAGATTCACCCCAGGACTTTACCTAATGTAACCGAATGTCCAGGAAAAGAGCTGATCAATAAATATTTTCACTGCAGGAAAAGGAACAAAGACTCAGTCTCCTTTATTCATATCTGTGATAATGTAATACTGCTCCTATGTACAAGATATAACTACTTTAAAATTGCCCATATGTACAAGAATATAACTACTATAATACTGTCCCTATGTACAAGAATATAACTACTATAATACTGCCCCTATGTACAAGAATATAACTACTATAATACTGCCCTATGTACAAGAATATAACTACTATAATACTGCCCTATGTACAAGAATATAACTACTATAATACTACCCTTATTACAAGAATATAACTACTATAATACTGCCCCTATGTACAAGAATATAACTACTATAATACTGTCCCTATGTACAAGAATATAACTACTATAATACTGCTCCTATGTACAAGAATATAACTACTATAATACTGTCTCTATGTACAAGAATATAACTACTATAATACTGCTCCTATGTACAAGAATATAACTACTATAATACTGCTCCTATGTACAAGAATATAACTACTATAATACTGCTCCTATGTACAAGAATATAACTACTATAATACTGCCCCTTATATACAAGAATATAACTACTATAATACTGCTCCTATGTACAAGAATATAACTACTATAATACTGCTCCTATGTACAAGAATATAACTACTATAATACTGCCCCCTATGTACAAGAATATAACTACTATAATACTGCCACTATTTACAAGAATATAACTACTATAATACTGCCCCTGTGTACAAGAATATAACTACTATAATACTTCCCCTATATATAAGAATATAACTACTATAATACTGCTCCTATGTACAAGAATATAACTACTATAATACTGCTCCTATGTACAAGAATATAACTACTATAATACTGCTCCTATGTACAAGAATATAACTACTATAATACTGCCCCTATGTGCAAGAATATAACTACTATAATACTGCCCCTATGTACATCAATATAACTACTATAATACTGCTCCCTATGTACAAGAATATAACTACTATAATACTGCTCCCTATGTACAAGAATATAACTACTATAATACTGCTCCTATGTACAAGAATATAACTACTATAATACTGTCTCTATGTACAAGAATATAACTACTATAATACTGTCTCTATGTACAAGAATATAACTACTATAATACTGCTCCTATGTACAAGAATATAACTACTATAATACTGCTCCTATGTACAAGAATATAACTACTATAATACTGCTCCTATGTACAAGAATATAACTACTATAATACTGCCCCTTATATACAAGAATATAACTACTATAATACTGCTCCTATGTACAAGAATATAACTACTATAATACTGCTCCTATGTACAAGAATATAACTACTATAATACTGCTCCTATGTACAAGAATATAACTACTATAATACTGCCCCTATGTACAAGAATATAACTACTATAATACTGCCACTATTTACAAGAATATAACTACTATAATACTGCCCCTGTGTACAAGAATATAACTACTATAATACTTCCCCTATATATAAGAATATAACTACTATAATACTGCTCCTATGTACAAGAATATAACTACTATAATACTGCTCCTATGTACAAGAATATAACTACTATAATACTGCCCCTTATATACAAGAATATAACTACTATAATACTGCTCCTATATACAAGAATATAACTACTATAATACTGCTCCTATGTACAAGAATATAACTACTATAATACTGCTCCTATGTACAAGAATATAACTACTATAATACTGCTCCTATGTACAAGAATATAACTACTATAATACTGCCCGTATGTACAAGAATATAACTACTATAATACTGCCCGTATGTACAAGAATATAACTACTATAATACTGCCCGTATGTACAAGAATATAACTACTGTAATACTGCCCCTATGTGCAAGAATATAACTACTATAATACTGTCCCCTATGTACAAGAATATAACTACTATAATACTGCCCTCTATGTACAAGAATAATAATAATAATAATAATAAAGCTTTATTTATATAGCGCCAACATATTCCGCAGCGCTTTACAATGTAGGGTTAGAGTACAGAAAATATACAGTAAGTAATTACAATAGAGAACAAATAAAGTACAATAATTGAATACAAAACAATAGGCATAGAATCAATGTGAAAAAAAATACAATAAATAAAGCAAGAAATGAAGGTGACCCTGCTCAAAAGAGCTTACAATCTACAACGGGATAGGGGTTGCACAAGGTGCCGGGGCTTATTGCACTGGTGGTCCAGGCATCTTGAGGAAATGGGGTATAGGGCTAAGCTTACATGAATGGTCATCAGTCTGTGTAGACCTTTATGGTTTGGTGGAGTTTGTAGAAGAGTAATGTCCAGAGGATAGCCCATTCACTGTCTACAGTACAATGGACTTATTAGGGAGTACGATAGGCCGCCTTAAAAAGATGCGTCTTTAGGGATCGTCTGAAGCCATGCAAGTTGTGGATAGTCCTGATTTCTTTGGGTAAAGCATTCCAGAGGTTTGGTGCAGCTCTGGAAAAGTCTTGGAGCCGGGAGTGGGAGGATCGGATTAGTGCAGATGTTAGTTGAAGGTCATTTGAGGAACGTAGAGAGCGGGTGGGGTGATAGACAGAGATGAGGGAGGAGAGGTAGGGGGGAGCTGCACTGTGAAGAGCTTTGTGGGTGAGAACAAGCAATTTGAATTTGATCCTGTAATATACGGGCAGCCAGTGCAATGACTGGCACAGAGCAGAAGCATCTGAGTAACAATTGGCCAGATGGGTGATCCTGGCTGCTGCATTAAGGATGGACTGGAGAGGAGAAAGTCTGGTGAGAATATACCCACTATAATACTGCTCCCTATATACAAGAATATAACTACTATAATACTGCTCCTATGTACAAGAATATAACTACTTTAATACTGCCCCTATATACAAGAATATAACTACTATAATACTGCTCCTATGTACAAGAATATAACTACTATAATACTGCCCCCATGTACAAGAATATAACTACTATAATACTGCCCCCATGTACAAGAATATAACTACTATAATACTGCTCCTATGTACAAGAATATAACTACTATAATACTGCCCCCATGTACAAGAATATAACTACTATAATACTGCCCCTATGTACAAGAATATAACTACTATAATACTGCCCCTATATACAAGAATATAACTACTATAATACTGCCCCTATATACAAGAATATAAGTACTATAATACTGCCCCTATATACAAGAATATAACTACTATAATACTGCTCCTATGTACAAGAATATAACTTCTATAATACTGCCCCCTATGTACAAGAATATAACTACTACAATACTGCTCCTATGTACAAGAATATAACTACTATAATACTGCTCCTATGTACAAGAATATAACAGCTACTGTTGTGGACAAAAGTATTGAACACCTGCAATTCCGTCAGATAATACTCAGTTTCTTCCTGAAAATGATTGCAATCACAAATTCTTTGGTATTATCTTCATTTAATTTGTCTTCAATGGAAAAAAACACAAAAATAATTGTCCTAAAGCCAAATTGGATATAGTTCCACACCAAACATAAAAAAGGGGGTGGACAAAAGTATTGCCACTGTTAGAAAAATCATGTGATGCTTCTCTATTTTGTGTAATTAACAGCACCTGTAACTTACCTGTGGCACCTAACAGTTGTTGGCAATAACTATATCACACTTGCAGCCAGTTGATATGGATTAAAGTTGACTCAACCTCTGTCCTGTGTCCTTGTGTGTACCACATTGAGCATGGAGAAAAGAAAGAAGACCAAACAACTGTCTGAGGACTTGAGAAACCAAATTGTGAGGAAGCATGAGCAATCTCAAGGCTACAAGTCCATCTCCAAAGACCTGAATGTTCCTGTGTCTACCGTGCGCAGTGTCATCAAGACGTTTAAAGCCCATGGCACTGTGGCTAACCTCCCTAGATGTGGACGGAAAAGAAAAATTGTCAAGAGATTTCAACGCAAGATTGTGCGGATGGTGGATAAAGAACCTCGACTAACATCCAAACAAGTTCAAGCTGCCCTGCAGTCCGAGGGTACAACAGTGTCAACCAGTACTATCCGTCGGCGTCTGAATGAAAAGGGACTGTATGCTAGGAGACCCAACAAGACCCCACTTCTTACCCCGAGACATAAAAAAGCCAGGCTGGAGTTTGCCAAAACTTACCTGAGAAAGCCTAAAACGTTTTGGATGGATGTTCTCTGGTCAGATGAGACAAAAGTAGAGCTTTATGGGCAAAGGCATCAACATAGAGTTTACAGGAGAAAAAAAGAGGCATTCAAAGAAAAGAACACGGTCCCTACAGTCAAACATGGCGGAGGTTCCCTGATGTTTTGGGGTTGCTTTGCTGCCTCTGGCACTGGACTGCTTGACCGTGTGCATGGCATTATGAAGTCTGAAGACTACCAACAAATTTTGCAGCATAATGTAGGGCCCAGTGTGAGAAAGCTGGGTCTTCCAGCAGGACAATGACCCAAAACACACTTCAGAAAGCACTAGAAAATGGTTTGAGAGAAAGCACTGGAGACTTCTAAGGTGGCAGCAATGAGTCCAGACCTGAATCCCATAGAACACCTGTGGAGAGATCTAAAAATGGCAGTTTGGAGAAGGCACCCTTCAAATATCAGGGACCTGGAGCAGTTTGCCAAAGAAGAATGGTCTAAAATTCCAGCAGAGCATTGTAAGAAACTCATTGATGGTTACCGGAAGCGGATGATCGCAGTTATTTTGGCTAAAGGTTGTGCAACCAAGTATTAGGCTGAGGGTGCCAATACTTTTGTCTGGCCCATTTTTGGAGTTTTGAGTGAAATGATCAATGTTTTGCTTTTTGCTTCATTCTCTTTTGTGTTTTTTCATTTAAGACAAATTAAATGATAATAATACCAACAACTGTATAATACTAAGATGTAATCAGTTATGTGGGTGTTGGCGGTTGTTGCCTGTGTTTTAGGGTTTCACATCTCTATAAGGATGGGAGTTGGCGCTCTCTGTTCCTCATTCTGATGACGCGTACACTGCACATTCCCCTGTGTTGTTTCCGTTGTTCTCAGTATAGAGGTTTATACACAGGCGGTATTATTTACTAATCTCTAGAAGACTCCAGTGCTGCTGTACCTTTAGCCCTGTGTGCTCTGCCCTGTTATATCCAGATTATCTGGCTATTTGTAATGAGTGTGGACGGATGGAGTGAGGGGTCCTCGAAGTGAAGGGTCCGGGTTGGTTATTTTAGATATGGTGGGAGAGGGCGCGGGCATGACACAAGGACTCTCTTGTCATCTTCATGCCCTGCCCTTCACCAGGCATGACACAGGATATCAGTCACCTTTGCCCAGTGTTCCTATAAACTGGCACTGCCATAGGGATCGGTGTGATGTGTTCTTGAGCAGTGATATGCAGTAGAGCGGAAATTGCAGATAATCAAAGAGGCAGCACAGAGGATTTCAGCAGGTGAATCTGCTGATATTTTGGGGAGGTGGGGTGTAGCAGTGACACACTCCATTAATGAGTTTCTTGGTTAGAACTGGGCTGCATGTAATGGGGCAATATCCTTATGTTGGAAAATTCAGACTGATATAAGGAGCTGGACCCTAGCAGCACAGAGTATTTCAGGAGATTGTGTTGATACTGAGAGATAGTGACCTTTTCAATGAATTTTGCGAAGACAGAATTTTATGTGGCAATATCATAATAGGATGGGAGTGGAAGTAAATGGGAAGGATCATGGCCCCAGCAGCACAGAGTATTTCAGGTGAAATGTGTGTAATGATCCCAGGATGAGAATGAAGTTGCATTTTATTGTTTATCTGAGCATGCAAAGTCTTCCAGCAGCACAGAGTATTTTAGGATGAGTGTAAGGAGACAAACAGGGAGGTTTTTTGTTTGGATTGTGCATGGACTCCCAGCAGCACAGATCATATGTGTTAGGTCGAAGACACATTTGAGATACTCGCATCACTTGCCTGTAACAGCGTTGGCTGTCTGGACAGGAGCATGTCAGCTGCATGTTTTCTATGCAGCTGACATGCTCCTGTCCAGAGAGCCAGCGGCCGTTCTGGGTGAGTCATGCAAGACTCGTTCAAGTATCTTGCACATGTTCGCTCAGTGTGTCTCCAGCATTAGGCTGGAAACACACTATTCTACTTACATGCGAGTCTCAGATGAGACTCGGATCAGTGACCCTGAATCGGCCTCTCCCTCTCTGGACGGGAGTGTGATGCTGCACAAAAACACAAGCACTGACACTCCCGTCCAGAGAGGGAGAGGCTGTTCAGGGTCACTGATCAGAGTCTCGTCTGAGATTCGCATGTAAGTAGGATAGTGTGTTTCCACCCTTAGGCTGGAAATACACTATACAACTTACATGCGAGTCTCTCGGACAAGACTCTGAAGAGATTGGAGCAGTGACCCTGAACAGCCTCTCCCTCTCTGGACAGGGAGTGTGATGATGCACAAAAACACAAGCAGCTGACACTCCAGTCCAGAGAGGGAGAGGCCGTTCAGGGTCACTGATCCAGTCCATCCATCTTGTCCGAGAGACTCGCATGTAAGTTGTATAGTGTGTTTCCAACCTTAGGAGGAGAATGGAGTTGCATACTGATTTTGAGTGGTAAAAGGTCCCCCAGCAGCACAGAGCATTTTAGGATGAGTAAGGAGACAAGTGAGGAGTTTCCTGTTAATGTGGGGCGATACAGGATTTGTCCTGCTCGTCAGCCCCCTCCTCACGTCTGTACTGGTCCGATTCTTCAGTTGTGATGGACTCCAAGAGTCCACAGTCCACGCCTCCGCCCCATGATAACATGATTATAACATGCTCGACGCTATTCTGGGCTCCACTTCCCGGTTCTGTGTACTTTACACACAATCATAAAGATCAGTCGCTCCGATAAACCACAACACTTCCTGCACATAACGCCATGAAGGTCGCACGCAAAATCACAGGAATGTAACTCTGAGTCGTAAAACGCCGCCAGATATCATTATCACCACTTATTAAAGGGACGGCGTGCCAAACACATCACGAGTGCAGGAACAGTCACAAACTGCAGCATGTGTCAGGCCTCGTGCACACTGAGTATTAGGTGAGGTTTTTGCCTCAGGATTTGTAAGTCAAAACCAGGAGTGGAACAATCAGAGGAAAAGTATAACAGAAACACGTCACCACTTCTGCATTAATCACCCACTCCTGGTTTTAGATTAAATACTGGGGTAAAAAAACTCGCCTAACACTGAACGTGTGCACAAGGCCCAACAAATACTGAGGTAAAAACTCTCCAAATACTGAACGTGCGCTTTGACAGCCGGCGAGTTTAAAATCACCGCAAATGCTATCCGTGGTCCACGGACAGCATCACACGCAGCACACACACCTCACACTCAGATGTATACAGCCATGCACACTCACCACACTCACACAAAACACGCATTACCCTCGCATCACTGTCGTGCATGAAACACGCTCTGTGTTTGATGCACAACAGTGTGCCTCCAGCCTAAAAGTCAAATATACAACATGTGCACGAGGCCTTACATATACTGAGGTAATAGTCAAATATACAACATGTGCACGAGGCCTTACCTATACTGAGGTAAAGTCAAATATACAACTGTGCACTAGGCCTTACCTATACTGAGGTAAAAGTCAATATACAACGTGACAGGCTTACTATACGAGTAAGTCAATAACAAAGGACGAGCCTTACCAACATAAATAAAACAAACTGTGCACAGGAATATACGATAAAAATACACAGTGCACAAGGCCGTACAAATACTGAGGTTAAAAAGTCACCAAACACTGAACGTGTGCACGAGACCTTAGGGTACCAGTCACACGAGGTGACATCAACGGCGATTTCGTAGGTGACGCAGGGACGTGGCCTATCGGCGGCGTCATCGCCGCCGAGCCGCCCCGTGTGAGAGGGGATTTGGTGCCGAAAAATCGCTGAGAGTGATCGCCTGGTTTCGCATGCACTACTCTGAAACCAGGTGAGCACTCTGGGGGATGTGTACACATCGCCCCATGTAACAGGCGATCGCACATGACAAAAAGCCTCTTTAAAAAAAAACCACCATATGAACAATGCATTGGAAAGAATGTAAAGAAGCAGTGTTTTTAGGACTATTTATGAATTAATTGACTTTCACAATTCATGCGTTTTTTTAGAAATTTGGCTGCGGATGTCTGTGAAATAACGCAATTACTCAAACGAATACACAGTATACGCGGTTGGCCTTGTCACTGTTTGGGTAAACGCCATACAAGTATACACTTCTGAAATGCGTTTTGGCTTGAGAAGCAGGACTCCAGGAAGCAGAAAAAAACCGCATTCAGAAGTATCACAAAATTGCCCATGATAAAGAATTAAAAAATATAAAAATAAATATATAGACCAAAATGACCCATAATCGTTCAATGAGTATGACATTTTTTTCTTTTACCTCAGTATTCATATGCAAAACCAGGAGTGGAAAAATAAAACTAGAAACACATCACCTCTTCTGTATTTATCACGCACTCTTGGTTTTGGCTACTAATACTGAGGTAAAAACTCACCAAACACTCAACTTGTGCACCCGGTCTAAGACACAATGGACCTAAGAGTTAAGGGCCCGTTACACGCTTCAATGTCCAAGCGATCCGACCTGGCTGAGATCGTTGGAACATCGTTTATTGATCGCTAGTGAGGTGTCACACGTACAGATAAAATGAACGATGCAGCAACGGCTCCGCGACAAGTGAACGATATTAGCAGTCGTTTGGATGCCTATGTCCTCAGTTCTGATTAGGCAAAGTTGTAAATTACATCGTTATCAAGGTGTCACTACGCCAATGCTGCAGGTTGAAAGGACGACCAACGACTGATTTATGGTCCTTTCATAAACCTGCGATCAACATCAGCCGACTTATCGCTGGTCGTATCGACGTGTCACACGCTACGATGTGCTGCACCGCCCCAAAAGCCGTGATGTACCAACGATATTGTAGCGTGTAACAGGGCCTTTTAGGCCATGTGCACACATTGAGTATTTGAGTTTTTTACCTCAATTTGTAGCCAAAACCAGGAATGGGTGATAAATACAGAAGTGGTGACGTGTTTTTATTATACTGTTCCTCACACTCCTGGTTTTGGCTACAAATCCTGAGGTTAAAAAAAACTCCTCAAATACTACTAACCATGTGCACGTGGCCTAATACAATATTTTGGAAATTGAAAGTACTAAAAGGCCAGTGCACACGTACAGTATTTGGGGAGTTTTCTACCTCCATATTCGCATCCAAAACCAGGAGTGGGACAATCAGAAGAAAGTATAAAGCTGGCTTCACACCACGGCAAGATCAGGTCCGGGGCTGTCCGGTGTGAACCTGACAGCCCCAGATCCGATTTTGCGGTAATGCAGCCCTGTGGGGCCGGATGCAGCCGGATAGCAGCTATTTGCCATCCGATTTCCATCTGTCTGGGAGGATCTGGGACCATTCGGATTTTTCTCCCGGACACAAAAACATTGCTTGCAGCGTGTTTGTGTCCGAGGGAAAAAAATCGGACATAATCAGATCCTCCCGGATCCGGCGCCCCCTAACATGGTGGTCTATGGCGCCGGATCCTACATAAAATCGATCCGGGTGCTGAAGTTTAGCAGTGAGTGCTGCTAAACTTCAGCACCATGAGCTGTCACCCGGCAGAGATTTCAGGACTGTGGCTAGCTCCCTGCTAGCCGTGATCTTGAAATTTCAGCAGCCGGGATATTAGGGATTCGGCTACAAACTGGACCGGCACATTTGCCCTCCGATTCTGTTTCTAGATCGTGTTGGGCTGTTCGGTTCACACCAGACAGCTCCGGACCTGATCTTGCCGTGGTGTGAAGCCAGCCTAATAGAAACACATCACCACTTCGGTATTTATCACCCACTCCTGGTTTGGCTACAAATCCTGAGGTAAAAACTCAACATTTGCACATGATCTAAAATACTATTGACCCGAGAGTTAGTCTCTGTGCAGACATTGAGTATTTGATGAGTTTTTTTACCTCAGGATTTGTAGCCAAAACCAGGAGTGGGTGATACACTATTTGTTGGGCCCCATGCGCACGTTCAGTATTTGGTGAGTTTTTACCTCAGTATTTGTTGGGCCTCGTGCACACGTTGAGCATTAGGTGAATTTTTTAACCCCAGTATTTAATCTAAAATCAGGCGTGGGTGATAATTACAGAAGTGGTGACGTGTTTTTATTATACTTTTCCTCTGATTGTTCCTCCCCCACTACAAATGCTGAGGTAAAAAACTCAAATATAATGGTTCCTTGTTAGGCCGCGTGCACATGGTTAGTATTTGGTGAGGTTTTTACCTCAGGATTGTAGCCAAGACCAGGAGTGAAACAAGCAGATGATAAATATAATAGAAACACGCCACCATTTCTCAATTTGTCCCCCACTCCTGGTTTAGGATTACAAATACTGAGGTAAAAAAACTAACCAAATACTCAACATGTGTCCAAAAATGATCCCCTGTAAGGCCACGTGGCTACGATTTTTGGAATTGCAGATTTGGATGTGACTGGAGTAGCACAGGGAATGGTTCTCAGAGCATGCAGCCATTTTAACCTCTTAAAGGCACAGCACACCTTATCCCTGGTGGTTTGTTAAGTAAATATCTGCTCTGCATTCCCTACTGAATGACAAGGTGACATATTGTATACATGTACATTCAGCCTTGGGCTTGTACCGGCCGCGTACAATGGAAGTGATGGTGTCATGTAGTGACACCCAAATTCCCTGACGGGCAGTGGACAAAACATTGAATCACACCCGCCTGTAAATCGGCGCAACGTGATCGCACTGGAAGCAATGGGCGACAATGCCATCTCCTGGCCGTAAAGTATAAAGCACTACAGAGAGGGGAGCGTATCACAATGGTCGTTGTGTAATGCTTCATTCCACCTGTGGAGGCGCTGGTGTACAATTGTCACTTTATCTGTAAGGGGACCAGGAGTTTCTGTGATCAGTTTATCCCAACAGACTGTGACTCCTTGGAGTGGAAAGCCCCTTTAATTCAGCGGTTTGCTATAATCTGTGCATCAGAACCAGGTTCTGTAATTACAGGATTATTACTCCATGCACACATGTCCCAGGTAGAACAATCTATGAATGCTGGGGTCCCAGTGGATCCTGAGAGCAAGGGTTGTAAAGTCTCGTGTGAATGAAGCGTGCTACAGGCATGTGCACTGCGACTCCACATGATGGATTACAGACCTCCAGACATCAGACTTCATGTCACTTTGTTGGGTAAACCTTCACGACCAAGGAAGTATGTATATTATGTATATATATATATATATATATATATATATATATATATAATATATGTTAATATATCCCCACCGGATCGGTGGTCCCGTGAAGGATTGTCATGACAGCCCAGGTCCTGTGATGACCTCAGAAGCGGTATAGCATCACTTCCTGCCGGCGATGATTTTTCCTCTGTACAGACAGACTATAGCCCATCTATACAGAGGAAAAGCGATTGAACTATGCCGCACTGACGCCCCCTAGTGGACCAAGTAAAAGAAAGAAAAAAAGTTTAAAAAAAAAAAATTTCAAATCACCCGCCTATTTGCCCCACTGCAAATAAAACTATTAAAAAAATCCACATATTTGGTATCACCGCGTTCAGAAATGTCTAATCTATCATAATATAAAATCAATTAATCAGATTGGTAAACCTCGTGAAGGAAAAAAAAAGGCCAAACGCCAAAATTACATTATTTTGGTTGCCGCAACATTGCAAGAAAACGCAATAATGGGCGATCAAAACAACGTATCTACCCCAAAATTGTATCATTAGAAACGTCAGCTCAAGACACAAAAAATAAGCCGTGACACATCCCCAGATCCCGAAAAATGAGAACGCTAGGGGTCACATACAATGGCACAAAAGTGCAGTTCTTTTCCTTTAAAAACCTCTGTATTTTTTTTCACCACTTAGATAACAATAAAAGTATACATGTTTGGTATCTATGAACTCGTACTGACCCGAGGCATCATACAGACATATCAGTTTTACCATATATGATCACGGTGGATAAATAACACCAAAAAAACCAACCGTGTAATTGCACTTTTTTTCAATGTCACCGCACTTGGAATTTCTTTTTACCATTTTCCTGTACACTATTTCGCAAATTAATTATTTAATCCAAAAGTACAATTCGTCCTGCAAAAATACAAGCCCTCGTATGTCTATATTGATGAAAAAAAAAAAAAAAAGTTAAGGCTCTTGGAAGAAGGGAGGAAAAACGAAAAACGGAACATGGCCCAGGGGTGATGGGGTTAATAAATAAATGTTTTGTCTGTTTCACTCCTATCCTGCTCAGGTATCATGAACACAATACTTTCAGGAGAAGAATAGCAATTCCCACAATTTTGTTACCTGTTGATGTGATCACAGAGGTTGGAGCGCCCCCTGCTGTACATCAACAGTTCTTACAACTTATCCATCACTCAAGGTGGAGTCAGGGACTCAAAACATTAGTAAAAAGTGCTGCTCCTAAAATTGGATGTGTTAAAAAGAAATGCTCCTGTGCCAGGATAGTCTTAGTCCGGCTTCACAACACGATTTTACCTGTCAGGTTCTGTCCGATGTTTTGCGGGATGCACCGGACAGAACCTGATCAGGTTTTGCCCCCATGTGTCCCTATGGTGTTGGATGGCAGTTATTTGCCATCCAGTTTTGTGTCTGTCCAGCTGGATCCGGGTGTTTTCGTTTTTTGCCACAGATACAAAATCAAACTTGCAGCATTTTTTGTGTTCGGGGCAGAAAACGAACAAAATTGGATCCGGGGCGATCTGGCGCCCATAACATGGGTGTCTATGGGCGCCGAGGCGGTAAAAAAACGATCCGGTTTCTGGACGCCGGGTGCTGAAAATTCAAGCCGCACTCGTTCAGCACCTGCACAGCGCAGCATAACAGAGCTGCAGCTGAAGTTCAGCATGTGGAAAGCTCCACAGCTGAACTGTAAGCACCGCGGCTAAAATTTCAGCACCGCAGCCAGCTCCCCTGCAGCCACGGTGATGAAATTTCAGCACTGAACAGCGTCGGCAACAAAGCTGGCAAAAAGCAGGATTGGAGGGCAGTTTTGCCTTCCAGTTCTGCTCGTCTGTGGCTGTCAGGTTCTGTCCAGTGTATCCTGCAAAACGCCGGACAGAACCTGACAGTACAGAATCGTGGTGTGAAGCCGGCCTTAGAAATGTGCTCCTGCCATGTACTGTGTAATAGCCGCGTATGACCATGCGGCACTGCTCCAGTTCATATTTGGCACATGCCACTGCTCCAGGCCATCAGTGGAAGAATATGTCACTTATGATAAGTGAATATATCGACAAAACTGCACAAGTTTTACAGCTGCTGCTTTTCAAGATAACACATTTCCCTGGCTATTTTATCACAGGAACGAGTGTTTTCTGCTATGTCTCCAGTTCTGTGAGCTCATCATAAATCAAATCAGTGACATAGGTGCTCCAGTGTACTGTATTATGCTCCAGAGCTGCACTCACTATTTTGCTGGTGCAGTCACTGTGTACATACATTACATTACTGATCCTGAGTTATATCCTGCATTAATACCCCAACGTTGCACTCACTATTCTGCTGGTGCAATCACTGTGTACATACATTATATTACTGATCCTGAGTTACCTCCTGTATTATACTCCAGAGCTGCACTCACTATTCTGCTGGTGCAGTCACTGTGTACATACATTACATTACTGATCCTGAGTTACCTCCTGTATTATACTCCAGAGCTGCACTCACTATTCTGCTGGTGCAATCACTGTGTACATACATTATATTACTGATCCTGAGTTACCTCCTGTATTATACTCCAGAGCTGCACTCACTATTCTGCTGGTGCAGTCACTGTGTACATACATTACTGATCCTGAGTTACATCCTGTATTATACCCCAACGTTGCACTCACTATTCTGCTGGTGCAATCACTGTGTACATACATTATATTACTGATCCTGAGTTACATCCTGTATTATACCCCAACGTTGCACTCACTATTCTGCTGGTGCAATCACTGTGTACATACATTACATTACTGATCCTGAGTTACCTCCTGTATTATACTCCAGAGCTGGACTCACTATTCTGCTTGTGCAGTCACTGTGTACATACATTACATTACTGATCCTGAGTTACCTCCTGTATTATACTCCAGAGCTGCACTCACTATTCTGCTAGTGCAGTCACTGTGAACATACATTACTGATCCTGAGTTACCTCCTGTATTATACCACAGAGCTGCACTCACTATTCTGCTGGTGGAATCGCTGTAAATATACATTACATTACTGATCCTCAGTTACCTCCTGTATTATACTCCAGAGCTGCACTCAGTATTCTGCTGGTGGAATCGCTGTAAATATACATTACATTACTGATCCTCAGTTACCTCCTGTATTATACTCCAGAGCTGCACTCAGTATTCTGCTGGTGCAGTCACTGTGTACATACATTACATTACTGATCCTGAGTTACCTCCTGTATTAAACTCCAGAGCTGCACTCACTATTCTGCTGGTGCAGTCACTGTGTACATACACTTGTAAGAGTAGTTATTGCGGCCATATTGAAAATCTCACATCATATATTAAGGACAGACATGGCTGGTCTTCTATATACAATTTTAATAAATAGACATGCGGGTGGGGTGATAACGGGTCACGGTTGGTGCGTTCTAGTTCACTCTGCAGGCTCTGATCATTAGCAGCTGCAGCAGGATGAACACAGGAGACATGATGAGTCCGAACCACAGCCCCTTTGTTTGTTCCACCAGCTTCTGGCACAGCAGCATCTCAAACACAAACTTGAGGCTGAGGATTGTGAGGATCCAGAAGAGCCGCAGCACGGCTTGGCGCTTCTCCCCGTCCTGGAACAGGCGCACCGTGACGATGGCCGTGAAGTAGGTGCTCAGTCCGTCCGCTGCAAAGAAGGGGATGAAGACGTTCCACCAGCCCAGGTCCACCAGCTTGTCAACCTTCATGGCCAAGAGGATGGTGAAGACCAGCAGAGAAGAGATGTGGATGAAGATTTCAAACTGGGCAAAGCCCAACCACTGGACTAGCTCCCGCAGGAGAACAGCATGGCGGTGGGCGGGCTTCTGAGTCTCAGGGCACGGGGTCACCATGTGGTGGGTGCAGCGATCACACTGAGGAGACAGGAGTGTAGATTAGTTACTGCAGATACGACTTATAACCTTATGGGAGAACCCTGATCACCAGTCAGAAAGACCGAAGGGGGAACAACTAGAGGCAATGGCGTCACTCAGCGATATCTCCAGCTCCATCACCAGAAGGTCTGGACCCTGGAGAGCTGAGTGATGACGAATAATGGCGCTATACCGAGTGTCACCAGGGAGGGTGGGGCAGCAGATACTCTTCTTACAGACATTAATTACTCTAAAGTTCCTGCAGTGATGACATAACCACAAGGACTGGAGCCCAGAGAAGTGGAACAGAAGCACATATATTATACCGCCAGGCACTAGTATATGGCACTGGGATTCAGGCTCTGTAAGACAATATTGTTCAGGCAGTGCATGGGAGTATTACATAGGCACTGTAGAGCAGTATTATTTAGGTAGTGAATGGCTATGTGACTATAGTATGGACTATTATATGTCCACTGTATAGCAGTATTATATGAGTATAGTATAGGGGCATCACTGCTATACAGTATATAGAAGGATAAAGACACCACAGAGCAGTATTGTGTGAGTACAGTTTGGGGGTGTTATATGGACACTGTAGAGCAGTATTGAGAATAGCATGGCGATATTTTATGGACACTGTATAGCAGCATTGTGTGAGTAGTACAGTATGGTGGTATATGGACACTGTATATCAGTATTGTGTGAGTACAGTATAGGAGTATTATATGACATTGTATAGCAGTATTGTGAGACCAGTATGGGGGTATAATATGGACACTGTGCAGCAGTATTTTGAGACCAGTATGGAGGTATTAAATGACATTGTATAGCAGTATTGTGAGACCAGTATGGGGTATTATATGGACTGTGTGTAGCAGTATTGTGTGTATACAGTATGGGGTATTATATGGACTGTGTGTAGCAGTATTGTGTGTATACAGTATGGGGTATTATATGGACTGTGTGTAGCAGTATTGTGTGTATACAGTATGGGGTATTATATGGACTGTGTGTAGCAGTATTGTGTGTATACATTATGGGGTATTATATGGACTGTGTGTAGCAGTATTGTGTGTATACAGTATGGGGTATTATATGGACTGTGTGTAGCAGTATTGTGTGTATACAGTATGGGGTATTATATGGACTGTGTGTAGCAGTATTGTGTGTATACAGTATGGGGTATTATATGGACTGTGTGTAGCAGTATTGTGTGTATACAGTATGGGGTATTATATGGACTCTGTGTAGCAGTATTGTGTGTATACAGTATGGGGTATTATATGGACTGTGTGTAGCAGTATTGTGTATACAGTATGGGGTATTATATGGACTGTATGTAGCAGTATTGTGTGTATACAGTATGGGGTATTATATGGACTGTGTGTAGCAGTATTGTGTGTATACAGTATGGGGTATTATATGGACTGTGTGTAGCAGTATTGTGTGTATACAGTATGGGGTATTATATGGACTGTGTGTAGCAGTATTGTGTGTATACAGTATGGGGTATTATATGGACTGTGTGTAGCAGTATTGTGTATACAGTATGGGGTATTATATGGACTGTGTGTAGCAGTATTGTGTGTATACAGTATGGGGTATTATATGGACTGTGTGTAGCAGTATTGTGTGTATACAGTATGGGGTATTATATGGACTGTGTGTAGCAGTATTGTGTGTATACAGTATGGGTATTATATGGACTGTGTGTAGCAGTATTGTGTGTATACAGTATGGGGTATTATATGGACTGTGTATAGCAGTATTGTGTGTATACAGTATGGGGGTATTATATGGACTGTGTGTAGCAGTATTGTGTGTATACAGTATGGGGTATTATATGGACTGTGTATAGCAGTATTGTGTGTATACAGTATGGGGTATTATATGGACTGTGTGTAGCAGTATTGTGTGTATACAGTATGGGGTATTATATGGACTGTGTGTAGCAGTATTGTGTGTATACAGTATGGGGTATTATATGGACTGTGTGTAGCAGTATTGTGTGTATACAGTATGGGGTATTATATGGACTGTGTGTAGCAGTATTGTGTGTATACAGTATGGGGTATTATATGGACTGTGTGTAGCAGTATTGTGTGTATACAGTATGGGGTATTATATGGACTGTGTGTAGCAGTATTGTGTGTATACAGTATGGGGTATTATATGGACTGTGTATAGCAGTATTGTGTGTATACAGTATGGGGTATTATATGGACTGTGTATAGCAGTATTGTGTGTATACAGTATGGGGTATTATATGGACTGTGTGTAGCAGTATTGTGTGTATACAGTATGGGGTATTATATGGACTGTGTGTAGCAGTATTGTGTGTATACAGTATGGGGTATTATATGGACTGTGTGTAGCAGTATTGTGTGTATACAGTATGGGGTATTATATGGACTGTGTGTAGCAGTATTGTGTGTATACAGTATGGGGTATTATATGGACTGTGTGTAGCAGTATTGTGTGTATACAGTATGGGGTATTATATGGACTGTGTGTAGCAGTATTGTGTGTATACAGTATGGGGTATTATATGGACTGTGTGTAGCATATTGTGTGTATACAGTATGGGTATTATATGACTGTGGTAGCAGTATTGTGTGTATACAGTATGGGGTATATATGGACTGTGTGTAGCAGTATTGTGTGTATACAGTATGGGGTATTATATGGACTGTGTGTAGCAGTATTGTGTGTATACAGTATGGGGTATTATATGGACTGTGTGTAGCAGGGTTATGACTTTTACAGATTGTGTAAGTTGGAATAGACTGTGTACATATGTGTAATGGATATGACTGGACAATGTTGTACAAGGATATATGACTGCAGTTGGGTACGATGGTATAGGATTGTGACATGTGTGATACTAGGTATTATATGACGTTAGCATGTATACTTGGAGGATTAGGGATATGCGGGTAGCATATTGAAGTAGGTATAATGGACTGTGTACATGTGTGTATACAGGTATATATGGACTGGGTGCATATGTGTTTACTATGGATATATGGACTGTGTAGCGTATTGGTACAGGTATTATAGGACTGTAGATGTGATCGGTTAAACAGATGGAAAAAGGACTGTGTGTAGCATATTGTTGATACAAGGGTATTATATGACGTGTAGCATATGTGTTAACATATGGGTATATTGACTGTGTGTAGCAGTTGTGTGTATACAGAGGTATTATGGAGTGTTACTATTGGTATATAGGATATATGACTTGTAGCAATTGGTGTATACAGAGGTTTATAGACGTTGTAGCATATTGTGTGTATACATATGGTAAATGGATGGTAATTGTGTACAGTATGGTTTAATGGACTGGAGCAGTATGTGTGAACAGTATGGAATGGACTTGTGTAGCATATGTGTGATACATTGGGGTTTATGGCTGTAGCGTATTGTGTATACATAGGTTTAATGACTGTGTCATTTGTGGTATACTATGGTATATATGACTGTTCATATGTTTACATTGGTTATATGATGTGTGTAGCTATGTGTGTATACAGATGGTATTATAGGACTTGTGCAGATGTGTGACAGAGGTATTATGATTGTGTAGCATATTGTGTATACAGAGGGGTTAGGACTGTAGCTATTGTGTGATACAGTATGGATTATTGACTGACAGTATTGTTGTTACGTAGGTATTATGCTGTGTAGCAATGTGTGTTACAGTATGGTATATATACTTGCAGTATTGTGTGTATAAGTAGGATTATAGACTGTTGTGCAGATTGTGTGTATACAGTAGGTATATATGGACTGTGTTAAGTATTGTGTGTATACAGTATGGGGTATTATAGGACTGTGTAAGTATGGGTAAATATGGGGTATTATATGATGTTAGCATATGTGTGTATAAGTATGGGTATTGATGGTATATTGTTGTATGTGGGTATATATATGTTGTACAGTATGGTATAAGATGGGTATAATGTGTGTAGGTATTTTGACGTTGGTATTATATGGTAATATGTGTGTTACAGTATGGTTATAGTTGGATATTGTGTGTTACAGTATGGGTATCGTTGGATATGTGTGTTACAGTATTGTTTAAGATGGGTATTTGTGACAGTTGTTTATACGTGGGGATATTGTGTGTTACATATGGGTATATATGGGTTATATGTGTGTACAGTATGGGTATATATGGTTTAAGATGTGTGTAACATATGGGGTTTATATGACTGTGTAGCAGTATTGTTGTATACATATGGGTATAATGGACTGTGTAGCAGATTGTGTGTATACAGTATGGGGTATTATATACTGGTGTAAGTATTTGACTATGGTTAGGATTGGTGTGTTATCAGTATGGGTATTAATGGACTGTGTGTGCATATTGTGTGTATACAGTATGGGTATTATATGGACTGTGTGTAGCAGTATTGTGTTATACATATGGGTATATATGACTAGCATATTGTGTGTATTATGTGTATATGTGTTAGGGTATTTTAAGATGGTTTATGATAGTGTGAGATGTGGATACAGTATGGGTATTATATGCTGTGTGAACAGATGGTTATAGTGGGTATTATAATTGGATAGTGTATTGTGTGTATACGTAGGTATATATTGATGTGTATCAGTATGGTTTAGGATGGTTATATGACGTTGGTATTGTGTGTACAGTATGTTTATAGATGGTAATATGTGTGTTACAGTAGGGGTTTTATACGTGGTATATATGTGTTAGTAGGGTTTTGATTGGGTATTGGTGTGTTACAGTATTGGGTATAATATGGTTTGGATTGTGTAGAATATGGGGTAATATGGGGTTTTAGGTTTGGTTTTATGGTTGGTATTATAGGACTTGTAGTATTGTGTTATAAGTGTGTAATTGGTGTTATGCTTTGTGTAATATTTGGTATAATGGTAATGTGTGTAAGATTTGTGTATACAGTATGGGTATATATGACTGTGTAGCAGTATTGTGTGTATAAGTATGGGTATTTATGGACGTGTGTAGCAGTATTGTGTGTATACAGTATGGTATTTATGGACTGTGTGTACAGATGTGTGTATATATGGGTATTAATGACTGTGTTACAGTATGTGTGTATAAGTATGGGGTTTTATGGACTGTGTGTAGCATATTGTGTGTATACAGTATGGGTATTATGGACTGGTGTGGATATTGTGTATAAGTAATGGGTATTATATGGACTGTGTGTAGATATTGTGTATACAGTATGGGGTATTATATGACTGTGTGTAGCAGTATTGTGTTAACAGTATTGGGTATTATGATGTGTAGTTGTGGTATAATTGTGATATATTGGTGGTATATTGGAGTGTGTAGCATGGTGTGTTAATGTATGGGTGTTATAGGATTGGTGTTACAGTATGGGTTTATAGGTATGGGTATGATATGATGTGTGTAGAGTATGTGTTATATGGATGTGTATGATGTGTGTACGTATTGGGATAATATGGGTGTTATATGGATTGTGTGATAATATGGGTATAATATGGGGTTTATTGTGTTAGAGTATTGTGTGTATACAGTATGGGTTATGTTTAGAGTGTGTGTAGTAGTATTGTGTATATAAGTAGGGGATTTTATGGACTGTGTGTAGCATATTGTTGGTATAATAGGGTTTATATGGAATTGTGTATAAGTATGTGTGTAATTATATGTGGGTATTTAGATTGTGTTATAATTGGGGTATATAATGTACATGGTGTAGTTATTGTGTGTATACAGTATGGGTATTATATGGACTGTGTGTAGCAGTATTGTGTGTATACAGTATGGGGTATTATATGGACTGTGTGTAGCAGTATTGTGTGTATACAGTATGGGGTATTATATGACGTGTGTAGCAGTATTGTGTGTATACAGTATGGGTATTATATGGACTGTGTGTAGCAGTATTGTGTGTATACAGTATGGGGTATTATATGGACTGTGTGTAGCAGTATTGTGTGTATACAGTATGGGGTATTATATGGACTGTGTGTAGCAGTATTGTGTGTATACAGTATGGGGTATTATATGACTTGTGTAGCAGTATTGTGTGTATACTAGTATGGGTATTATATGGACTGTGTGTAGCAGTATTGTGTGTATACAGTATTGGGTATTATATGGACTGTGTGTAGCAGTATTGTGTGTATACAGTATGGGGTATTATATGGACTGTGTGTAGCAGTATTGTGTGTATACAGTATGGGTATTATATGGACTGTGTGTAGCAGTATTGTGTGTATACAGTATGGGGTATTATATGGACTGTGTGTAGCAGTATTGTGTGTATACTGTATGGGGTATTATATGGACTGTGTGTAGCAGTATTGTGTGTATACAGTATGGGGTATTATATGGACTGTGTGTAGCAGTATTGTGTGTATACTGTATGGGGTATTATATGGACTGTGTGTAGCAGTATTGTGTGTATACAGTATGGGGTATTATATGGACTGTGTGTAGCAGTATTGTGTGTATACAGTATGGGGTATTATATGGACTGTGTGTAGCAGTATTGTGTGTATACAGTATGGGGTATTATATGGACTGTGTGTAGCAGTCTAGGGTCTTGTTCTCAGGTTATATGTTGCAGATATCTCACACCGATACAATGTGGTTGTGGCCTGTGTATAGCAGCACAGGGGCCGCTGTGGTCTCCGGTATGGCGGTGTCCGCACTCACCGCGCTCCGCAGCCGCTTCTCCCTCCTTCACTTCCGCCATCACTGTGAATGACGTCATCAAGCGGCGCCGCGAGTGACGTCAGCGGAAAGGGCGGGGCGAAGGCGCTTGTGTGGTTGTTAGGAAATATGGAGGAGACTCAGAAGCGAACAGGTAACGAGTAACGAGAGTGGAGGGAGGGGGTACCGTCACACGGGTTGCTAGGCAGAGATATGATAGAGGAGGTAGTGGGAGGTTAATTGCGGGGTCACGGTGACTGGAGGAGGGGGTATTCAGGGTCTAGATGGTTTGGGGGATTCACTGCTCCCAACACCATAGAACTGATGATAAACCCCTCGCCCAATACCATAAGAACCCCAGTAATGACACCCTACACCCCGCCCTGTACTGTGCCCCCATCACACCCCCGCCCTTATACGGTGCCCCTCCCTCACCCCCGCCCTTGTACTGTGCCCCCCATCACACACCCCGCCCTTGTACTGTGCCCCCATCACACCCCGCCCTTATACGGTTGCCCCCATCACACCCGCCCTTATACTGCGCCCCGTCACACCCCGCCCTTGTACTGCGTCCCCCGTCACACACCCGCCCTTATACTGCGTCCCCCCGTCACACCCGCCCTTATACTGCGTCCCCCGTCACACCCTCGCCCTATACGGTGCCCCCATCCTTATACTGGCCCCCGTCACACCCCGCCCTTATACTGGCCCCCGTCACCCACCTCACTCCCGCCCTTATACGCTCCCCCGTCACCCCCGCCCTTATATGGTGCCCCCATCCTGTATACTGCGCCCCCGTCACACCCCGCCCTTATACTGTCCCCAACTTTATACTGCCCCCGTCACACCCCGCCCTATACTGTGCCCCCGTCACAACCCCGCCCTTATACTGTGCCCCCATCCTTATACTGCGCCCCCGTCACACCCCGCCCCTCATCACACCCTGCCCTTATACTGCGCCCGCCATCACACACCGCCCTTATACTGCGTCCCCCGCATCACACCCCGCCCTTATACTGCGCCCCCGTCACACCCCGCCCTTATACTGCGTCCCAGTCACTACCCGCCTTTATTAACGTGCCCCCATCCTTATACTGGCCCCGTCACACACCCGCCCTTTATACTTCTGCCACACGTCACACCCGTCGCCTTATACTGCGTCCCCCGTGCACACGCCCTTATAACGTGTCCCCACCTATACTGTCCCGTCAGCAACCCCCCTTATACTGTGCCCCCATCCTTATACTGGCCCCTACAACCCCGCCCTTATACTGTGCCCCCAACTTATATGCTGCCCCGTCACAACCCCGCCTCTATACTGTGCCTCCATCCTTACACTGCTAGCCCCGTACCACACCCCGCTCACCTCTCACACACCCTGCCACTTAAACTGCGCCCCCCATCCACACCCCGCCCTTATACTGCGCCCCCATCACACCCCGCCCTTATACTGCGCCCCATCACACCCCGCCCTTATACTGCGCCCCCCATCACACCCCGCCCTTATACTGCGCCCCCATCACACCCCACCCTTATACTGTACCCCACCCTTATACTGTGGCCCCCATCACACTCCACCCTTATGCTGTGCCCCATAGACATATGTTCACTATCAGTCAGATCCGTTTTCAGTGAATATGGGGCACGTAACCATATAAGGATAAAGGTGTGTGGCCTACATTGCTGACTGTAGCTAATGAGGTGAACATGTATCAGATTAGCTCAGCCTACAGCACAGAGCTGAGCAATGTCAGAATCAGTGCAAGCTCCTTTGTTTTGGCTCAAGATTCTGATCAATCATCTGCCTCCACACAGCTCAGTCACAATCTCTGTTAACCCCTTCTCTGCTTTCACATTGCTCACTATCAGCCTACTATAAGAAGCTGTGGAAATACACCCACATTGCTTGCAAACGCTGAGGGGGTCTGATCACTCACACACAACCATAAAATGCAGATTTTAAAAGAGCACAGAAAATGTGAGAAAATAAGTCACATGGCACAAAAAAAGCATTATCTCAGCTGCTATGTGACCCATCATTAACCAGTGCAGTATTGAGTTTTTTTTTTCTCAATAAAATGACATTTACACTTTAACTGTAAAATCCACATAATCGAATCTACTGACCCCCACCAGTTTATTCTGGGGAGGGGGCTGTAATGTGACAGCCAGGGTCATTGCAGAGCATAACAGGACAGGGGAGTGTGTGAGCGAGGCTCAGTTGGTAGTGATGGGCAACATTGGGTACCATGATTGGTGCAGTATACCCTGAGGCCAGTGGGTATGAGTATAGGGGTGTTATAGGATTAGTTATAGGATTAGTGGTTTTAAATTTGGGGGATGTCTCTGTGTCTCAGGATATATAATCCAGTGAGGATGACATTTTTCTTGTTTCTTCTAGGTTTCCCAGACAGCCGAGAGGAAGTTGCTGATCCTCTATGGGAGTCAGACGGGGACAGCGGAGGACATGGCGGAGAGGATCGGCAGAGAGGCCCGGCGCAGACACTTCACCTGCAGGGTGGACTCCATGGACAGCTACAATATTGTATGTCTGATCCATGAACAAAACAGAGCTGCAGTGTAAAGCATGGGGGATAAAGAATCATCCTGGGTCTCTACTGAGACAGATGGTGATTTACACTCTAATGGCCACGTTACACACACCAACTTATCTGTCCAACTTCTAACCAACTTACTGGTTGCAGTGAAATCATGGACACATTGTTACATTTGTACACAGTCACAAAATGGAGCAAAGTGTCCATGATTTCACTGCAACCAGCAAGTTGGTCAGAAGTTGGACAGATAAGTTGGTGTGTGTAAAGTGGCCCTAAGACTCTATAAATATTAGTTCTAATTGTTTCCTAATGGAGCAGAGATGGGAAACAGCCAACACTGGAAACTTTTGTAAATTGAGTTTTTTTCTTCCCCCCTTTTTTCTGTAGATGAATCTCGTCCACGAGCAGCTGGTGATATTTGTCTGCGCGACCACCGGACAAGGTGACCCCCCGGATAACATGAGGGTAGATATGACGGCTAAACATCACCTCCTAGTGGGCGTGAGAATGTTGCAACATTTTTGTGCTTTGATCCCTCATCATTTCCAAGACCTCTGCTTGCTGTCAGTGAATGGGATTGGCTTTGCTTAAACCTAATTCTTTTCACAGCTGATGTTTTGTTACAGTTGCATATAGTTTCGACAACACTCTGCACACCTCAGCAGCACAAATCTCTTTCTTCTCCTGATAGGGATTTCTATTTGACTGTTTCCATTCACTAATCACAATCGGAGATCTTATAAACATTGACAGTTCGAATATACAACTTTTTAGAAAGTTGCAAAACTGATGAATCCAAACTTTTTCTTTCTCTTTTGCCAGAAATTTTGGAGATTTCTCTTCCGCAGGAACCTGCCCCAGAATTCCTTGTGTCAGATGGATTACGCTGTCTTTGGTCTGGGAGATTCCTCTTATCAAAAGTAAGATGATAATCGACGATCCTGACCAGGGGCACGGTGTGGATCATGTCATACTGTATTTTTCAGTTTTATGACACCCAATTTAAAAGAAAGGAAAAAGTTATAAAAAATAAATGGGGGTCTGTTTTATAATCTGATTGTATTTTACAGGGGGAGGGGGCGGCAGCGGTGGTGCGGGGTCACAGGAGACAGGGGCGGTGGTGGTGTAGAGCGATGCTGCAGGCGGTGCGGTAGGTTTCTCAGCTATCCTGCGGGAATTGCAAGGCAGGAGCCATCCCCTGTGGTTGTATCTTAAGAAAATGTCTGCAGTGTGGGCTTCAAAGAAATGGCTCCTGGAGGCGGCGCGTACGCAGATTAAGGCTGCCTTCACATTTGCGTATGTGAACGCAGCTTATGCTGCGTTCCCATACGCATTCAAACGCATGCGCACTGCGTTCCTATGTTTAACATAGGAACGCATAGTGCCTGCGTTTGGCAGCGTTTGCTGCGTTCGGGTGCGGATGCGGACCATATCTGCTCCTTCCGGTGTCCCGCGTCCGCACCCGGGATGCAGCATGTCGCGTCCCTGGTGCGGGGGCGAGAGTGTGTGATCTGTACGTAGGCATCCGCCTGCTCACAGATCACTAATGGCGGGCAATGAGAGCGCACGGCGGTCTGCAAGCATCTGCAGACCGCCGTGCGCTCCATTATAAACATAGGGGCCGCGGTCTGCATGCAGATGCTTGCAGATGCATCGGCAAAACGCTGCAGATGCATCTGCAAGTCTGAAGACAGCCTAAGGCTGCCTTCACACCACGGTTTTGTTCCTGTCCGTGGAATCCTGTTTTTTGCAAGACCCCACGGCCAGGCCCAGATTGGTAACTCCGAATGCCATTTCTGTGTCCAGATCTAGGATTTCGAGGGATCCGGACACAGAAAGGAGCCGAGTCAGGCAAGTGGAATCGACGCTGTTACTTTCACTTTAGTAGTGTATCTACATACACTATCTACATACACTGCTAAAGTGAAATTAAAGAAAGGAATGGTTAAAAATAAAAAGAAATGCTCACCTCTCCGCCGAGTGTCCCGCGATCCGTCCACCTCCGATAGCTAAAGGGCCTTAATCAGCTGAGCGGGAAGTGGGCGGATACCCAATCAGCTGATGTGTCACATGACCTTATCAGTGCGGTTTAAATCGCCAATCCGATCGGCAGGCGGGCGATTTAAACCGCGCAGCTGCGGTCATGTGACACATCAGCTGATTTGGTAGCCGCCCCCTTCCCGCTCAGCTGATTAAGGTCCTGCAACCATTGAAGGTGGATGACTCACATCGCGGGACACTCGGTGAAGAGGTGAGTATTTTTAACCATTCCTTTCTTTAATTTCACTTTAGCATAGTATGTAGATACAATGCTAAAGAAGTGAAATTACGGGAACTGAGCAGTTTTAGTGTACTGAGCATGCTCAGTACACTAAAACCAGATCCGGTGCCCAAAGACCCCCATGCTATATGCATCGGATCGCCCCAGATTTGTTTCTGTCCGTTTTTCTCACCGGAGCCCAAAATCAGAGCAGTCTCCAATTTTGTGGCCAGGAAAAAACAGGACAGAACGAATCCAGGACTGAATTCACAAAACCTGATAGCCATTTATGACCAATCCAGCACCATAGGGCTACATGGGAGGCAAAACAGGATCCTGTTCTGTCCATTTCAAAATGGACAGAACAGAATTCCAAAAAACGTGGTGTGAATCCAGCCTAAGTTCTCGGCTCAATGATGAGCTGAGATCTCGTCAGCGGATACACCGCCTCCAGCCCATTGATCTCCCACCAGCGTACTTAAGGAAAATGGCGCTCGGAGTTGGCGCAGATGAGATCTCTATTTGTCATTGACCCGAGAGGTCAATCTGCGCACATGCTGCTCTCCGGCTCCATTTCTTTGAAGCCCGCAGAGCTAACATTTTCTCATATACAATCACAGAGGATGGCTCCTGCCTCACAATGCCTTCTGGACACCACACGCATCATCGCCCTACTCCTGCCACCGGCATGCAGCGGGGACCATACCACCTATGACCTTGCTCCACCGCGCGCCCCCAACCCCTGGTAAATTATGATCGGGCTATAAAATGCCCCCCTATTTTACTCCCAAATTTTTGAGAGAAGTGCGCGTTATAATCTGAAAAATACGCTAAGTGTGCTGTGGACAGGGTGTTAACCCTCTGGTTGAGGTTAGGTACAGCTCTTTTTTTTTTTTTTCTCAGTTAAAAATAAAGGGGGAAAAAATAAACACATTTGGTGTCATTGCAGTTCTAACTTTCAGTGTATGAAATTAAAGCTCAAAGTAAAAGATAACCAAATGCAAAAATTAATTAAATCATGTATCCTGGTATATTCTGTGCACCATCCACATTTCACACTTGCATTGTACAACCCTCCACACGGTTGTATTGCTACGTAGGAGACACTATGGTGCCTCGGACTTTTTGGAACTCATGGTTACGTTATCCTCCAGTCACATCCAGAGCTGCATTCAGAATTCTGCCTTCCTCATAGTGCTCAGTTCTGCTTTACTGAGGGAAGGTTCATACAGCTGTAATGTTGGGGTGGAGGACTGTAATGGATCAGTATGTGCTGAGGTCACTACTGTGGGGAAGTTTCCCGTTGTTGTGATTTGTCATTGTTACTCTGAATCCCATTTTCTCTCTTCTCAGGTTTAACTTCATTGCAAAAAAGCTCCACAAGCGCCTGCAGCATCTCGGGGCGAATCCTCTGCAGTCCCCGGCGCTGGGGGATGAGCAGCATGATCTGGGGTAATGACCGGTCTGTATGGTGCAGCCTCGTCTCCCCGGTCCGCCCAGGCTCACAGACCGGCACTACACACTTCACATTGTAATGATTGATTTTATTTATGTTTTCCTCATAGCCCTGATGCCGTGCTAGACCCTTGGTTGAATGACCTTTGGGATAAGATCATGTCCTTGGACCCTCTCCCTCCCGGCCTCAGCACCGTCAGTGATCTCATCATGTAAGCACCATGTACATTATATAATGTCTTCCTGTATATGTGCAGAGAGGAAGGAGACTTGAACTCTAGCACCACCTATTGGAAGTAGCAATCCTAAAAGTCAAAATTGACCCTTGTCATATGACTTTGGATAATAATAACCTGAATCTCAATTTGCAGACACATGTTTTATTTATTATCATGCATTCGTCAAAAAATTACAAATAGAGAACGCACTTCTACAATCATTCTTACATAGTATAAAGGTACAACGCAGTAAACTGTACATCAAAGTCCTCTGCTACACATAACACTGAAGCAGAAAAGAAAAAGTCAGACAGTAAATAATAGGGGAAGAGGGTAGGGAAGGGGGACTCGCAGGCCCAAAGCTTTCTTTGAAGGGGGAAGGGTTTAGTCCTCATGCTTGGCATCGTCAATGACGGAGCAGTCCTGGATGGACATAGTCTCCCTCCTGAAGATGAGACGCTTCCTAGCGACCAAAATAGCATCTTTAATGCAATTCATAAGGTGTTGAGCCACCCAGAGGACTCCCAACGGTGTGAACCCCAGGAAGAGTCAGTGTAAAGTACAGAATGGTACGATCGGCTCGCTCTGGGGACAGCTCGTCCTCCAGGGCACCCAACAGGCGCTGTGCAAAACAGCAGTCCCAAATTTGCAGACACAGTGTTTCGGGGTATAGCCCCTCATCAGTGCAAAGTATGAGCTCTGATCTGGCTGTATGAGAGGCTAAGTGGGGTCTAAAGGGTTAAGGTTTCTCCTTTATGGCGAGTGACATGTCAGTATCTGTAAAATGTCTCTTCAGAGAGGAAGAAGACAAACTCTAGTGTCACCTATTGGAAGTAGCAATCCTAAAAGTCAACAAGCCTTGTCATATGACTAAGGATACTAATAACCAAACCAGTATCTTAATTTCCTCTCTGAAGAGACAATTTGTATATGTATTTTCTCAGAGGAGCGTATAAGTCTCCTCATACTGGCATGTCGCTCTCCATAAGGAGAAAACATACCCATTAGATTTGTGTGTGTTATAATATTACATACAGTATATGATCATAAAGTGAGATCAGGGTCTGCGGAGTAGAGTCAGAAGCAATTAACCCCTTAAATGCCACTTGACGGCAGGATTTCCGCCACGTGATTGTGCCCGGACGTTCTTTCTGGCGCCCATTAGTCTCCATGCAAAATGATCACAGGGTGCCGGGTGGTGATGGAAGTCAGGGAAGACCTCCATTGCTGCCATTGTTGGTGCTTCTGTGAGACCCAACCACATGCAGGTCTTCACTGCATCTTTGAGGTGTTAAGAAGCTTTGAAGTATCTAATTTAGATTGAGCCCCAATGGGGACAGTGATGATAATTTTTATAAGACACTGGAATATGATATAAAAAATGCCTAATAAATAATAATCTTAATATTTAATGCAGTGATATGGTGCAGACCGCTGTTCCCATTCTCAGCACTAGGTGGCGATGTTTGCACAGCTGTGTTTGGCTCCTATTATTCTGCATACTGTAGTATTTGTGTACACATTGCCCTCTAGTGGCAGCAATAGGAAGCTCAGATTTTGACATCTTAGGCTGAAAGGCAGGTTCACTAATAATGGAAAATGTATTTCTTGCTGCTTCTTCTCATCTGAAAATTAGGAAGTCACTATTATATTTTCAGGTTGCCAGCAAAGTTTCCCCTCCGCTTCCTGGATAAACAGGTGAATACATGGAATGACACAGAGAGAGAAAGCAGCGCGGATTCCCCGACAGAGGTGCAGCCGTACCGCGCTCCCCTCGTGACCAATCAACGGGTGACTGCGCAAGAGCATTTCCAGGACGTGCGGCTCATTGAGTTTGACATCGCCAAATCCGGCATTCAGTGAGTTCAGTGAATAAATGGGAGGCTTGGAAGATATTGTGCCCGAATAGTGGGGGGCATCTGTCTGTGTCATATCTATTTATCTCCAATCTATCAAGCTTCTTACAGTATAAGGGTCAGCTGCACGTCTAAATCATTCAATCCCTCCACCCCCCTTTATGGGGCAGGCTCCATATTAATGATTACGAATGCAGGGTGGGAAGAGGGGGTCAGAGAAGCCTCTGGGGAGTGTGGGGGGCACATACTTTTTTCTCTTGGTATACCTCATGTCCATTTTTTTCGGCAGCTTTGCCCCTGGAGATGTTGTGATGATTCAGCCTCAGAATTCCCCTAAGGATGTCCAGGAGTTCTGTTCACTTCTCCGTCTAGACCCGGACAGTATGTTTGTCCTGCAGCCTCATGATCCAGGTAAGCAGACATGTTTACGCTTCTTTAAATTGGGAGTTCCTTTCATCAGTCATCCGGTAATCCAGAAAGTGTATGACCCTATATGATGGCCCTCATCACAGCTCCTATAAGTGGCTGTCACCCCCATTACCCCCCATCATCATCATTTCTGCAGCCCTTGTGGTGGGGGTCATGTCATACATTTGGGAGGGGGGTGACTTCCATCCTACTTTGTAGCCACTGTTGTTTTTTGTTTTGTTCTCTCTGTATAAGTGGACATTCTGATTGTGGAATGTAATCCCTGTGTTTCCCGCTCTCCCCTCCAGACGTCCCGGCCCCTCCATGTCTTCCTCAGCCTTGCTCCGTGCAGCACCTGGTGGAGAGATATCTGGATATCCGCTCTGTTCCGCGCCGCTCCTTCTTCCAGCTTCTCTCCTATTTCTCTCCGGATGAGCAGGAAAGAGAAAAGCTGCAGGAGTTCAGCTCAGCCGCCGGTCAGGAGGAGCTGTATACCTACTGCAACCGGCCCCGGCGGACAACCCTGGAGGTGAGATCTCGTGTTTACCCATTTTCTGCACCACAGTGTAAAGAATGGCGGCCACCACTAGGGGAAGGTTTTACATGTGCCGGCTGCTCCCCCTAGTGCTATCCTAGTGGAAACATCTTGAGATTTTGGTGTTTTTGCAGGGTGAACAGGAGAAATGTTATTTGTTTTCTTGCAGGTCCTGGTTGATTTTCCTCATACAACCTCCAGCATCCCTGCAGATTACCTCCTGGAACTGATTCCTCGCATCCGCCCGCGAGCGTTCTCCATCGCCTCCTCCATGCAGGTAAGACCCACAGTGCAAACTGGGAAGTAAGATCGGCTTGTGATACGATTGCAGACCCTCACTGCGCCCCTCCTTATCAATAAGGTGAACCCCAACAAGCTGCAGATTCTGATGGCCGTGGTGCAATACAAGACGAGGCTCACGAGCTGCGGCGAGGTCTGTGCTCCACGTGGCTGGCGTCCATCAGTCCGGAGGACGGTAATTATTTGCTGCACTCCTAAATGCATAACCGTCCCTCTGCCATTTTCAATTCTCAGTATTCCTTTTCCACTCCTAAAGGTAAACGGGTTCCATTATGGGTGAAGAAGGGGAATCTAAAGTTCCCCAGTGACCCGGACACCCCACTGATCATGGTGGGACCGGGCACCGGAGTGGCGCCTTTCCATTCAGTCATACAGGAGAGAGCGGCACTTGGTAAATCCGGTGAGTAATGCTGCCTGGAGCTGCGGACTCCCACAATGGCGCCTCCTGCTGGAGAAAACTAATATCACACCTTATCTTCGTATCATTAGGGAATATTCTGTTTTTTGGCTGCCGAGGAAAAAACACGATTTCTATTATGAGGAAGAGTGGGGGGACCTGGAGAGGAGGGGGCTCCTACGGACATTCACAGCGATTCAGCCGGGATCAGGTCTGTGTCTGAGATCATCGGGAAATTATTGGATGTAATTCTCATCCCCACCATGAGTTAAGTTACCCCCCGCCCCCATAAATTGCATTCAGGCACATCGTCTCCCCCCCCCCTTCCACCCATGAATTGCAGTTGCAGTGTGCACCCCCCTCATTAATTGCAGTCACTGTGTGCCCCCCCCCCAATGAATTGCAGTCACGGCATGTCGCCCCCCCCCCATGAATTGCAGTCATGGTGTGCACCTCCCTCATGAATTGCAGTCATGGTATGTGGCCCCCATGAATTGCAGTCACGTTATGACCCCCCATGAAATGCAGTCACGTTATGTTCCCCCCCCATGAAATGCAGTCACGGTGTTCAACCGACCCCCGTGGATTGCAGTCATGGTGTGCAACCCCCTCATGGGTTGCAGTCACAGTGTGCACCGCTTCTCCATGAGTTGCAGTCACATGGGCAGCCCTCCATGAGTTACAGTCAGGGTGTGCACCCCCCATGAGTTGCAGTCACACGGGTTCCCCTCCCCTGTATGTGTTGCAGTCACACTAGAGATGGCGGCTGTCACCTGCTGCTCCTTTACTCTCTCCATGACTAGGATGATGTTACCTGATGGGTGCTGTCTCCTGCCGTACAATCGTCATTGTGATGGGCCTCGTGATCGATTGTGGCTTCTCCCCATTTTGTTTTTACTCAGGAAGATAAAATCTATGTTCAGCATCGGATCCAGGAGAACGGCGCATATCTGTGGGAGCTGATCAGTAACAAACAGGCCCACATCTACATAGCCGGGTATGTAGAGCATCGCTGGGTCCCTGCATGTTGGGGCCCCTTATTCCCTCAAACACTATGTTCAATAGCTGTGATATGTCTGCCCTGTTTTTGTGTTTATAGAAATGCAAAATCGATGCCAACCCAAGTGACCGATGCTTTCAAATCCGTCTTCCAGTCTGAGGCCCGATGTCTGCCCCGGAGGCTGAGCAGTACCTGGTCATGCTAGAGAAATCCGGACGCTTCCAGAGTGAGACCTGGTCATAAACTACCGACACCCAGTGACCTTAGCCGTGAACCATCAGAGAGTCCCGGACTCTCCTGCTGCTTGCATCCAACAAAGCGCTGTACTCAGGGTGTAGTCCTCTCCTGCAGGATCTGTGGCATGCAAGTGTATTCCTGGTTATGATAGGATCATTACTGCAGGTCGTTATGGTTTTTGCAATTATAAAAGTGTATAATATCAACAGCCTGGCTTCACAGTCGCTGCAGACTTAATACTGAATGATAAAATTTCCCTGCTCAGTCACCACTAGGGGAGCACAGTGGATATAAATGCGTGCAGGGAGCTCCCCCTAGTGGTGACTTCAGACAGGGAGGATTTACTAATTGATCTATGGAGGAGATTTGGACATTTGTAACACTTTTTCTCAGAAAGCTGCTATGTATACATATGTATATGATATTAAATTACTTTATTATTTCAAACTCAACTTACATGCAGAGTAAATTTTATACAGAGTTAAAGGGGCTTTTCAGAGTGTCTCACTCCTGTAACCGCAGGAAAATGTGCAACCGACATATACGTCAGCGGATGGCGGCATTGTGCACCTGTCTTATATGAGTGTTCTTTCTTCATAGGTCAGATGCATGACGTGGGTTCTGATCGCTGCTGCTTAACCATTTAAATGCCACTGTCTGGCACTGATCCTGGGTGGGATCCCCTTGGGATATGATTGAAATGTGACGATAAGTTGCCATGTCTGAACCCAAAAAAAGTTTGAAAAAAACTTCTTCATCACCTCATTGGGGGACACAGGACCATTGTGCTTTGTCCCCCAATGAGGCGATGGAGGAAAACAAGGGTTTTGTGTGCACCCACCAAAAATCCTTTTCTCTGAGCCTTTTCTTGAACTCCAGCGCCACCTATTGAAAGTAGCAATCCCTTAAAGTCAAAATTGACTTTTAAACGATCCTTGCTATAAATACATGGGGGAAACGCCAAATATTGCTATTTTTTTAGTTGCAGCCCTCCTTCCCTGATCAAAAAGCAATCAAAATGTCCCAAAATGATATTGCCATAAGGCTACTGATATAAGGATTGTTTGCGTCTGGATATTTTTTACCGCACAGTAAAAAAATAAAGTATCAAAAAAATAAAAAGATAGAAAAACAAAAAATTTATGGAGGAAAAGACAAAAGTGGCAAAATGATTCACTTGGTCAATGAAAGGTGCTGTTTGTGCGCACCTTGGTCAACAGGGTGTCATTCCCACCATGTAATGTTCTCGTCCGAGAGCGGAGTATTGGTGCGCTCGCTTGATCACACTGATCAGCCTGTAGTGTTTCCCAACCGAGGTGGTAATATTCGGCTCATCGGCATTTCCTCTGGATCAGCCTCAGATTTGGTGCATGTCTCTGTGTATGCCTCGTCGCACTATTCAGCCTTGTTATCAGCTGGCAGCCCTGGGTTAACATCGGCTATGCCTCTCCGCTTCACGTCTTTCCTCTTCTCACCTCAGTTGTAGTGTCTTTTCATCCTTAGTGTACCTCTGTATCATGCCTTCATCCGATCATTGTCCTCTGTTATCAGCCTTAGTCTGTAGGCTATTGTCTCTGTTATCACCTTCAGTCTGTCATTGCCTCTGTTATCACCTTTCAGTCTGTCATTGTACTTGTTATCACCTTCAGTCTGTCATTGGTCCTCTGATTATCAGTCTGTCATGTCTTGTTCATTGTCCTTCTTGTATAGTCAGCCTTCATGTCTGGTCATTGTCCTCTGTTATCAGCCTTCAGTCTGTCATTGCCTCTGTTATCAGCCTTCAGTCTGTCATGTTGTTCCTTCATGTTTATCATGCCTTTATCAGCTAGTCTGGTCATTGTCCTCTGTTATCTCCTTCAGTCTGGTCATTGTCCTCTGTTATCAGCCTTCAGTCTGGTCAGGCTATTGTCCTCTGTTGTCAGGCCTATCCTGGGGTCAGACTATTGTCCTCTCTATCAGCCTTTAGTATGGTCATTGTCCTTTGTTATCATCCTTCAGTCTGAGTCATTGTCCTCTATTATCAGTCTGGCATTGTTCATGACTCATATGCCTTCAGTCTGGTCATTTCCCTGCTATACCTTCAGTCTGAGTCATTGCCCTCTGTTATCAGCCTTCAGTCTGGTCATTGCCCTCTGTTATCAGCCTTCAGTCTGGTCATTGCCCTCTGTTATCAGCCTTCAGTCTGGTCAGCCTATTGTCCTCTCTTATCAGCCTTTAGTCTGGTCATTGTCCTCTGTTATCATCCTTCAGTCTGGTTATTGTCCTGTTATCAGCCTTCAGTCTGGTCATTGTCCTCTGTTATCTGCCTTCAGTCTGGTCATTGTCCTCTGTTATCAGCCTTCAGTCTGGTCAGGCTATTGTCCTATGTTATCATCATTCAGTCTGGTCAGGCTATTGTCCTCTGTTATCATCCTTCCTGGGGGTGAGAGGGGCTGACTATAGTAGGATGTTGGGGGATTACTTCTTAAGAAACGGCACACGCACAGGACTGGACACACAGGTGGGTGGCGGCTGCAGGAGTGATGGGTGCAGCCGGCTCCTATTTCTATACTTTTACGGTAATCGATAAGTATTGAAAGATAATAGGCAGATAATGAATCCAGGCCGTGCAGTATGGGAGGAGGAGGTTGTAGTGCAATGAGGCTCCCAAAACTGTCCCTCCCTGCTGGGGTGCATATTACGGCCAATTATAATCCAGTATGCATATAATAGGGATAAGTGGGACCCCCCCCCCCACTCATCCTGTTGTCCTGCAAGGGAAAATATTTGGGTGGTCAGCAGACAATTCCTAGGTATCCGTGTCTGTCGGGGCATGCTGGGAGTTGTAGTTTCACAGGTGTAATGCCAGAGACTGCTGAATAATAGAAAGCTTCAGTAAAGGGACAACCTGAAAGGGTTAAAGGAGGGTTCCCAAAATGCATGAAATCTCCCCCATTAAGGGGTCACCTGTGTTGGTCCCCCGGGGGTCTGACTTTCACTGTGTCCCCACCTCCTGCCTCTTTCAGCCTCTTATCTCAGGTTTTGTCACCTGCTGGTATTGGCTGTGGTATATCCGGACAGACCAGTTCCTCCAGTTTGCTGCCAGTAGTGGGAGTGAGGAGTTCAGAGCAGGGTCTGAGCCCTGGAGGTGCTGGATGTGCAGCCGCAGATTGGGGAAGACGTGAGCGTCCAGGGAAGATCTCCGAAAAGGTAAGACATGAGGATTGGGAATAGGGGGGCTCCATAGACTATGCACTAGAGACAGGACAGTACCCCCGATGGCTACTATAGATTTGAGTGTTTAATTAAAACATGTTATTGTGGGGGAATGCGGTAGCTAAAATCCTCTAGAGGGGCATGAGGAGTTGAGATGAAGCTTTGATTTCCAGAAACCATATCTATACCTGGGAAAGCTAGGTTATTGACAACACAGCTTTGATATTCAATATGGCTGATGGTGTAGAGGATTCTCATCCAGCTTTCCTATAAGCGGCATACCTGGGCATATTGTCATTGAGGAGCCTGGAAAGCTGGTCAGCCATTAGGGATAGATTTCCTAGATGCAGGGGGTCCCATGCAGATTTATGAGATGTTTATGGGGGTCTTCAAACCTTCCTCTAATAATGGGGGAGACGAGCGGCTGCCTATGTGTCCTTACATCCCATCTAATTGACATTCTGCATTCAGGTCCCGTCATGAAGACCCGGGCCCGGCTCCCAGGAGCTCCATCTATCTGAGGGATGGAGGAGCCAAGAGCTGAATGTGGAGACCCGGCCATAGCAGAGGAAGCCAAACCTTCACCTCAAGACTTTATCACAATGACCAAACCAGTAGTGACCTGCAATGATGTCCGTGGGGCCAAACTGGGCAACAATATGGCAGAGCAAAGCTCCGAGGTCGTAGAGATCCTTCATAGAGGGGGCTGCCTTCTTCCTGGGACTTGTGAGGGACCACCGGACGTGAAAGGGCGAGAACTTGCTAATGGTTCTTGTATGATAGACATAGAAGCTCTAAGCGTTGACTCGCGTGTAGCCATCACTGAAGAGGAAAGCCCTGAGTGTGAACCAGTGGACAATCATGGGTTTGACTTGCTGTATGATTTGTCAAAAACTTCTGAGGTCGGAGAAGATAAAGATCTGCAAAGAAATGAGGCTGAGGAGCCAAAAGAGTCCTCCCAACTTCTAGAGGAGGACCACCGAGAGCAGGAGTGTCCCATATGCACTGAGCTATACGACACTACCAAGCACAAGCAGTCTTTACTCAACTGCAACCACATCTTCTGCGACAACTGTATCAAAACCATGGTCCTCACGGCCAACCGTGCCAACCTCGGCCGGGTAACCTGCCCCATCTGTCGGCAGACCACACCCATGTTGGAATGGGAGGTCCGTAAGATGCAGGATCAGATGATGGAAAGCGGAGGTGTCTGCGTTCAGCAGGACTATGTGCCACCGCCGCAGCCGCTGCTCAGGAGACCTGGACTATGTGGTCTGCTGGAGTACAGGTTCCACAGGCGTTTCCAGACCGGCCGTCTCTTCCTCTTCCCGCCCTGTATCCGGAATCCGCACAGGATAATGAGCGGCCTGACCCGGCTGGAACACCGCTGCCGCTGCTTGTACCTTTTTGCTTTGGTGGTTTTGCTTTTTGCAGAGTTTTTTGCTTTACCTTCCTGTTTCTGCCCATTCTCATCTTTATTTTAATGATTGTTCTGGGGAAGTGAAACAATAAAGTCATAGAGTAAATAGGTACGTAGACGCAACGGGTGCAGGAGTTTCAATTGCACCCGGGCCCTGGAGCCTTGGGGGCCCCAAAAGTCCCCTTTGCCTATTGAAAAATATCTGCAATAATTGGGGCCCTGTTGGAGCTTTCGCATCAGGGCCCATAAGCTTCAATGTACCCCACTGCATGAGAACCAGGCAAAAACACTGCCATAGTCTGCAAGACATTGTCCATCCTCACACAGTTGCATTCTATGCACTGTCCAGCAACTCTTACCAATTTCAGGATTTGTAAGCAGCATTCCAGGGTGTTGTAGAGTATTGGGACACATTAAAGGGATAATTCGGGCTTTACAATTATTTTTTGGGCTTCTAATTAAACAGAAGTCTAAATAAGAAAACTGACGGCACTTCCTAACATGCAAGTGTGAACAGGTGCGAACTGAACATGACATATATTGTAATAAAGAGACAGCAGCTGCATTCTGAAATGCTAAGGAATGCAAACAATGAATATAGGAATATGGACATGCTTTACCGCTAAGGAAATACAAATAGAAAAATGAAAACATTGAGATACTAAGCATATTTTTTTTTTGTGAGCCCAGCTGCCAACATCAAGGCGTATCTGGGTCCCTACCTAACATAATGCCTTTCTCTATGGATTAAAAATCCTCTATTCTCTATTAGCAGGTTTCTATCCACCCATGAATTGGAGTTTTTTTTAACCCATAGGGCATTAGCTTAGGTACGGACCCAGTAAAGAGATGTGCCTTGATGTTGGCTGCTGGGCTCACACAAAACTGGCCTTTGTTACATGCTAAGTATTCTCAATCTTTATCATTTTTATATGTATTTCTTTAGCAGTAATGCATGTCCATATTCCTATATTCACTGTTGCATTCCTTAGCGTTTCAGAGTGCAACTGTCTTTTTGCTATACTATATTTCGTGTTCATTCTGCACCTGTTCACAAGTTAGGTAGTGCTGTTAGTTTTCTTATTTGGATTATGGGGTCATGCCTTCTGTCTGTGCAACCATCCTCCTCAACCTTGGGTGATTTAATTCTCTATTAGCAGGTTCCTACCTGCCCATAACTTGGAGGTTGTTTTTTAACCTACAAAGAGGCATTCGCTTAGGTAGGGACCCAGTAAAGAGATTCACCTTGATGTTGGCTGCTGGGCTCACATAAAACTGGCATTTTCTATATGCCAAGTATCTAAATTTTTTATATGCATTTCCTTAGCAGTAATTCATGTCCATATTCCTATATTAATTGTTTGCATGTCTTTGCATTTTAGACTGCAGCTTTCTCTTTATTATATCTAATTTAGTAGGGGCGCAATGGGCATCTTGTGCTAAATCTGCACTGAGGCCCCTTTGTTTTCAGGCTCAGGCGTCCCAGAGTTGGTGGCACATCTTAGCAATACACCATCAGTTTATCATATCAAGATACCCCTTTAAAAATAAAGTGGATTAATATTATTTTGCAGCTTCATGTGTCTGACACTGAGCTTCAAACACTTCTTTATCCCTTCACACATCAGTAGGGGTATAGGGTAAAATACTGGATACCTGCTGCCGCCACTAGGGGGAGCTTCAATGTTTCTTTGTAGCAGATAGAACCTTGTATATTTATTTACATGTGATCAATGGTGATCGTCTAGATAGGAAGTCATGTGATGCAAGTCAACATGAACTATCGCCGTCTCTGTAGTACAGCTGCAAAAAAGAACATGTTGTATAGCTGTATACAATAATGAGGATACTGGACAGGGGCAGTGGATCAGGTGGAGAATTCCTTTAAATCAAACCTAAACTGATTGCTCTGAGTGTAACGAGCTTATCTGCTACATCACTGTGTCACCATCTTACCCAAGGTGACTTTCCCCCCCCCGCTACGAAGCTCATTACAGCTCTGTTGTATAATTGTAGGATATATGGTGCTGTATAATGTCTACGAGGATTCAGACAGGCTTTTTCTCTGTTATCAGCCACCACAGCTTAGGGCAGATGCTTTACGCTTTGGTGAGTTTCCTAGAAGCTTATACAAGTGCATCTCAATATATTAGAATATCATCAAAAATTGTATGTAATGAATTACTGAAATAAATGAAGTGAAACGCATATTATATATAGAGTCATTACACACAGAGTGATCTATTTCAAGTGTTTGTTTGTTAATGTTGATGATTATGGCTTAGGCCGGCTTCACACCATGATTTTCGGCAGTCAGGTTCTGTCCGGTGTTTTGCAGGATGCACCGGACGGAACCTAACAGCCCTGGACATGCAGAAACTGAGGGTAAATATGCTCTCTGATCCTGTTTTAAACAGGAATCATTTGTGCGCATCTGTGCCGCTGTCCAGTGCTGAAATTTCAGCCGTGGAGCTCTCTAGGTGCTGAACTTCAGCGGCAGGTCTGAAATGCTGCGCTGTCCATGGTGCTGAACGAGTGCGGCTGCATTTAAGAGCCGCTGCTCTTTCAGCACCAGGTGTCTGGGAAACAGTACGATTTTTTGCCAGATCCGGTGCCCATAGACTCCCCATGTCATGGGTGCCGGATTCGCTTTTGCTGCCGAACTCAAAAAATTATGCAAACTCTGATTTTGTGTCCGGGGCAAAAAAAAACACACAAAATCGGATCCTCCCGGAAAGGCACAAAGCCGGAGGACAAATAAGCACAATCCAGCGCCATAGGGATACATGGGGGGCAAAATCGGATCCGGTTCACACTGGACAGACCTGGACCCAAAAAACCGTGGTGTGAAGTCGGGTTTACAGCCAATGAAAACCCAAAGGTCATTATCTTGGAATATTAAAGATGGAAGGATAAAGAATTAAAAACCGCGCTGCCGTATTCCACCAGACATCAAAGGGTGAATATAATATTGACTTGTTCAGGACTGCCATAAACACCCTGAAACATGGCAGCATGATATAGGTTTGTCCTGAGGAAGGGACCAGGGAGTCCTGAAACGCGTTGAGTAATAAAGCAATATTATATTCACCCTTTGATGTCTCGTGAAATACGGTAGTGCGGTTTTCTCCATTCGCCTTCCACGACAGCATTGGAGGATGTCGTCCACGCCCTATTGGGGGACAGGAACACAGAGAGGTTAAAAGCCCCTCCCCTTCCTCAGTACTCCAGTGTCTTCCTGTCCCCCTTGGGGCATGGAGAGGTTCCAGTGCTGTCAGGCCGGCAGAGGCAGCATTGGGGTGTACTTACAGCCGGGCCAGGGATGGACGTCGGGGGCGGCCTCCTCCTCCTTCTCGGGGCTCCCGTGGTGGGACCGTCCGGCCTTCCTGCGTCCTACGGGGCAAAGCAGGCCGTGTATTGCAACGCCGGAGGCCTGTTCAGCTCTCCGGCGTCTCCCTCCTCCAGCTGTGGTCCCTGGGGGGTGCCGCGGAGGCACTTCCGGTTTCGGGGGAGGCACTTCCGGTTTCGGGTGTGGCACTTCCGGTTCCGGGATGGCACTTCCGGTTTCGGACGGCGGCTCCTGTAAGGGCTGTGGCAGGCTGGGCGCGGCTCCAGGGAACCCAGCAGGACTTTCGCGCGCTACTGCCCGCGGCCGGTGACCAGGAGGAGGGAGGGAACAGGTGTTCCTCGTTGGGGGCACGGTACTTCTGGATAAGTACCCGCCGGAAGCTACACCCAGGTAAGGCTGATCCCTGAAACATGGAGGGTGATAGGCTTCCACCTCTGCTTCTGCAGAGCCCAGCGTTCCCCCAGCTCATGTAAGTGTTTCTGGGGGTGGTCACAAGGGGTAGAGTTATTTAAGCCCTGCACTCACACTGGGACCCCCTTCTCTTCCCTTTTTGTCTATAGGGAGACAAGGGCCGTCTGTGAAAGGGAGCAATAATGTGACTGCGGCACAAAATTTCCCTCTTCCTACAACAAGGTGTCGGCCATGACTGACAGGGTTGTCAGGATGGACTCCCCATCCTTGCTTGAGGAGCTCCAATCCGTTAGGGAAGAGGTGCAGGCTTCTATCTCGGCACTGCGGGGGTTTGCTGCTGCGTCCGGGCCTTCCCCTCCGTAAGAGAGGAAGCTCCAGGATTGTGACTCTGTGGATCTCATGGAGGCTGGCCAGAGCTCAGCATTAGAGGACGGCGAGGATATTGCCGCTGTTGCCTCTGTCCAGACACGAGAATCTGGACACTACTATTTTTCCACGGAGTCCATGGGTGCATTGGTGGACACTGTCCATTGTACCATGGGAGTAGAGGTGGTAGAATCCCCTTCTTCTGTGCAGGACTAAATGTTCAGAGGCCTGACGGCTAAGCGGCTCACCCCATCCGAGTGGATTGGAGGGTGATGACTTTGTCTCGGAGGTCCCGAAGGTGGACATCCAGGTGGCCAGGGTAGCAATCAGCTGCTATTGTAAACCCATTGTGCATGCCCTTGACACACTGTTGAAACTAAGCAGCAGGAGCCTCAGTCACGGGCTGGATGGGAGACCTCATGAGAGACCCAATGGGAATCTCTATGGAAGTCTCTATAAAGTCAATGGGACTTCTACCATGAAGGTCTATGGCAGTATTCCATTTGGGAAGCTTAGCCTATAAGACCGCGTTGCCTTTTGAAGATTCCTCCCGGGTGAAGGACCCCCTCGTTCGTAAAATGGAGAGTGTCCTCAAAATATCCTGGGAGGCGGCAGCTATGTCTTTAACTGTGTACATTTCCTCTACATGTGAGCAGGTCTCTCTTTAAGTGGCTCACCCAGCTGGGTGAATTCATCCTGCAGGGTACTCCCAGGAAGGAGCTTTGGACTCCGTTCCACTTCTGAGACGGGCTACGGGCTTCCTGGCCGATGCCTCTGCTGAGTCGTTCCGCGTGGGCGCCAGGTGCGTAGTGTTGGCTAACACAGCTCGCAGGGCAGTTTGGCTTACAAGGTGGAATGGGGAGGTCACGTCTAAGCTCCAGCTGTGTGGCCTCCCCTTGCAAAGGACATTGGATGACATCCTGGAAAAGGTGTCAGACCGAAAAAGGTGTCTCCCGGAACAGGAGCCCTTTCGGAGGCAGTCCTTTGGCCTGAGCGCAGCCAACTCTCCCAGTCTAAAGGGAAGGGTAAGTCTGGTCGCTGGGCATTCCAGTACGGGAACAAGACCCATAATATCTTGCTCCCCCAGCAGCGGCATCACCAGCCGCCCCTAAACAAGGTCGCCTTCCCCATTGCGGGGCGGCTCCTGCGGTTTCTGCCACAGTGGCAAGCAATCTCCTTGTGCCCTTGGATCCTCTCGACCATTTGGGAGGGTCTACGCTTGGAATTCGAGAGCCAGCCCCTCCGTGTCTTCGAGTCTTCTCCCTTCCTCAGGGGGACTCTCGCACGGTTTTTCTTGTCGGGTCTGCGACACCTGTTGGATTCGGGTGTGGGGTCCCCGATTCCTCCTGGAGAGGAGGGCCAGGGGCGCTACTCCAGGTTGTTGTGGACCTCCAGAACGCGTATTCTCATGTCCCCATTCACCCGTCCCACAAGCGCTTTCTGCGATTCACGATCTCCGGGGCAGGCGGGACGGTCTATTCACGGCTTAATGTGCTGCCCTTTGGGATTTCGTCGGCCCCAGAGGTTACCAAACTCATGGGGGAAGCGATCACATTCATCCAGACCCAGGGGATATGTATGCTTCCCTATTTAGACGACATGTTGGTGGTGGCTCCTTCGGCAGTGCTTCTGCGCACAAAGGACTCCAACACATTGGAGATTCTTCAGTCCCTGGGATGGGTACCCAATCTTCGGGAATCGGAACGGGTGCTTGCAACCCGACGTCAATTTTTGGGAGTCTTGCTGGCCTCCTCCAGACAGACCTCGTTCCTTCCTGTGGCATATCAGCTTTTGCGCTGCGTGAATCTGACCTGCTTCCGGGCAGGGAGGTCGCCTTCCTTGCGGGAAGCAATGTCCCTGTTAGGGGCCATGATGGCCTGCATTCAGTCAGTAACATGGGCTCGGGCTCCTTCCCGACTGCTCCAGGAACACATATGGAGTTCCTGGGACAGACGTCAGGATTCCTTAAACTCGCGGGTCCGGACCCCGGGGCGGATGGTAACCTCGCTTTCCTGGGGATGAATCCCAGACACCTTCCTGTGACCTCCGTTCCCACTGATGCCAGCGGTTCCGGTTGGGGCACGATGGTAGTTCGCACACCGTTCCAGGTGATTTGGAGTCGCTCGGTCAGTCGCCAGTCTCAACTTCTGGCAGTGGAGGAAGCGCTTCTTGCTGCAGCTCACGTTCTCCGGGGTCATCATGTGAAGGTCCTGTCAGACAATGTGACTACGGTTGCTTTCTTGCGGTACCAAGGCGGTACTCGTGGCTTACTCTTGCAGGGGCTGGCAAGACTGTTCTTTTTGTGGGCAGTACGCCATCTTCTCTCCTCCTCGGCAGTACATCTGAAGAGAATGGCCAATGTACAGGCAGATTCTTGAGCCGCACGGAGGTCCACCCAGGAGAATGGTGCTTCCATCCGGAAGTATTTCGCTCTCTTACGGACAGGTGGGGTGTCCTTTCGATCGACCTGTTCGCTTCGGGCTCGAATACAAAGGTGCCAACCTTTTTCTCCCTGACTCGGTTGGACCATCCTCGAGGGCTGGGCGCTTTTGCCCATCCCTGGGACTTCCGGTTGGTGTATGCATTTCCTCCAATCCCGCCACTTCCCAAGACGTTGCAATGGATTCAGGCGGAGGGGGGTGACACTATCCTGGTGGCTCCCCTGGGGCCCAAACTGGCGTGGTACGACGCCATCCGAGACCTGGGCCTGGAGGGGAGGACCAAGGGTCTCTCCCAGGCAGTGATCCGCACGCTTCAGCAGAGCAGGAAGCCTGTGACAAACGCTATTTACGGGAGGGCTGGAATCGGTTCCTGTCCTGGTGTGCTCCTTCCATCCCGACCATGCATCATCCTAATGTGGCCCAACTCTTGGATTTTTGCAGCGTAGCTTGGATTTGGGGCTTCGGCCGAGCACTCTTTAAGTCCAGAGGTCGGCACTTGGGGCGGTTTTTGACCAGGATCTTGCTTCCCATCCATGGCTCAAGCAGTTTTTTACTTCTGCTTCGGGGTGGCGTCCCCGGATTCGGCCTTCTGTCCCTCCCTGGGATTTGATGCTTGTTCTCCAAGGGCTTGCTCAAAGTCCCTTTGCACCCTTGTCTGCTGCATCCCTTACGTCTCTCTCTCACAAGGTGGCGTTTTTGGTGGCCATCACTTCTGCTCCCAGAGTTGGAGAACTGCAGGCACTCTCTGTCCGGGCTCGTGCCTCGTGGTGTCCGTTGTTCGCATTACGCTTCGGTTGCATTCATCTTTTTTTCCTGAAAGTTGTCGGCTTTCCATCGGTCCCAGGATGTGGTTCTGCCTTCAATTTGTCAATCTCCTGCTAATGCGGCTGAGGCCGTGTTTCACTACTTGGATGTTCGTCGGACTGTCCTCCTCTATCTCCGAGAGTCTGCTTCCTGGAGGTTAGATCAGAACCTGTTTGTTCGGCTTTTGGGAATAATAGAGGGAAGAAGACTTCCCAGGCTACCATCATTTCCTGGATCAAGGAGGCGATCTGTGAGGTCTACGTCGCTCCGGTCCTTGCTCCTCCGGTGGGGTTGAAGGCTCCTTCAACTCGGGCTGCTGCTACTCCCTGGATGGAGCAGGCTGGAGCTTCATCGGAGCTGATTTGCAGAGCGGCTACGTGGTAGTCTCTCCTCACTTTTTCTCGCCTCTATAGGTTAGATCTGTCCGTCAGTCGGGATCTGTCCTTTGGTAGGAGAGTCCTACAGGCAATAGTCCCACCCTGAGGAGTATCGGTGGTATTCCTCCAATGCTGTCGTGGAAGGCGAATGGAGAAAACTGAATTAGTCCTTACCGGTAATTCCTTTTCTTGGAGCCTTCCACGACAGCATCAGTTCCCCCCCTTGTTGATGTTTGGTTCCGGTTTGTATCAGATAATCCATGGCTAAGGGTGATCTTGGTAAACACTGGAGTACTGAGGAAGGGGAGGGGCTTTTAACCTCTCTGTGTTCCTGTCCCCCAATAGGGCGTGGACGACATCCTCCAATGCTGTCGTGGAAGGCTCCAAGAAAAGGAATTACCGGTAAGGACTAATTCAGTTTTTAACCCTTCATCCTCCCTACTTTATATGTACCACGCTGGGGACTGCAGCAGCCGTGATCTGCTTTTATAGTGGTTGTGACTCTCATAACCACACAAGGTGAAGCCTCTGATACCTATTTACTGTAGGTCATATTTTATCTCTCAGACCCTTCATCCTCCCTACTTTAATTTTCTGAGATAATGACCTTTCGGTTTTTCATTGGCTGTAAGCCATAATCATCAACATTAACATAAATAAACAGTTGAAATAGATCCCTCTGTGTGTAATGACTCTCTATATATTATATGTTTTGAATTACTGAAATAAATTAACTTTCTGATGACATTCTAATTTATTGAGATGCTCCTGTATGAACGATGTAAAGCCCAGGAGAGGAGACCGCGCTCCGTGCAGCAGCATGCATGTCACCTGCGCTGTGCAAACTGCAAGAAAAAAGAGATTTAATAAGATTATCAGTCGTCGAGCAAGAAAGACAATAATATTTTAGTGGCTGTATCGTTTAATTATTCAGGAACAAATCACATCGGTGTCGGGAGATGACTTCCTTCAATTCTCAGCTCCCACTGCCCTTCCATCTTCATCCCGCCGGGGCATGGGGGGGCGTTAGCGGGACGAAAACCGTTTCCTAAACAATAAAATATTGGTCAGTTAACACAGGTATAACCCCAATTACTCACCGTAGTGCTTGGAACATTAACGCCTACCATGACTTAGAATGTCCCGAAATGTTTACTGAAATCATCTAACGAAAATTTTACCAAAATTTTCTATACTAAAAAGCTCAAAAGTAAAATTTGACCCCTTAATTACACAAGGCTATAGTCTATATGCTTAGGCGGAGGTGGGGGGCTATGAGCATGTGAACATGTGGACACACTCCATGGTGCTTTAGATCGTGAAAGACAGAAAGATTTTACCAAAATTTCCTATACGTAAAAGCACATAAGGAGCAAAATTTTGGTAAAATTTTACTTTAATTACAAAAGGCTATAGTCCACATGCTTAGGCGGGGGGCTGCAAGTGAATGTGTGGATAAACGCCATGTCTTGAAAGACACAAAAATTTTACCAAAATTTTGTACACTGGAAAACACAAAGTATTGTGTAAAATTTAGCAAAATTTTACCAAAATGTTGCTCCTTAATTACAAAAGACTATAGTGTGTGTGCGCTTAGGTGGGGGCTGTGAGGGAATGTGTGCACTAGATCTTGAAAGACAGAAAAATTTTACCAAAATTTTCTAGAGTGGAAAAATAAGGAAAATTTGACCAAAATTGTACTCCTTAACTACAAAAATATTACACAAGTTGTCCATAGGTGTGGTGATGTGAAGTGTTTGTGGTGGGGACTCTAGTACGGCCGTACTCCAGGTAGCGATGGGCCATGGCTATAGTCCATCGGCTTAGGCCGGGAGTTGCGATACTTGGTGAACGTGTGGATACCCTCCATGGTGCTCTAGGGCTCAAGACATCATACACTAGACTAGACTAATGAACCCACTGCCCAATATCACTCACCTCAGATAGCCCATAAGTCTTCCCACCAAAGACTTCCTTTTTCGAGTCTGGGAGCCACAGTCCTGGGATGGGGGCCCCTTGGTTTTAGCCAATGGTCCACTTCTGTCTAGCAGGACGTCCACAGTGCCAGGGGCGGGTAGGACAGTGTTCTCAAACTCCATGACCTCCACACTCACCCACTGACAAGTATGGCATTGGGTTATATCGGCCTCCAAACCGAAAGGGGCAAAGAGGGTTATGCTGCCACACACAGGACAGGACGGGATGGACGGGTCAATGAAGGACAGGAGGTCCGATTCCTCCATCTCCTCTTCTATGGTCTCAAAGTAGGGCACCCGGGTGTTGATGGGCAGCGCCTGGATGCCATCCTTTCCGAAGACGTCGTTGAACACGCGGCAGATTGGGCATGGGATGCTGTAGGCGTTGTCCACCCCTAGTCTTTCCAGGCAGCCCTCACAGAAGGTGTGGAGGCACACGGGCAAAATCCGAGGCTTCAGGGGCCCGTAGGGTCGGTAGTCCTCCAGGCAAACAGTACAGCGCAGGACATCTGGAGAAGTATCACTCTCAGCCTCCGCTGACATGGTGCTGACGATGGGGCTGATGGTTATATGTAAAGGACGGACCTCATCTCTGGAGCAGACACCTATAGAGTAAGGTCCCCCATCACACGGCTCCGGGGCCTCCGCCAAGTTCTCCACAACTTCTCCTCGCCCCTCAGTCGCACTTTTGAGGTTGCGCTGTGGATCTGCGGATCTTCTATCCCGGCTCTCGGTTACTGATCATTAACAATGTAACAGGAGATCACATGTCATTGTATTCGTTTCCATACAGATTAACCCCTCGCTGGGAGCTGAGGTGTAATCCCTCCATGAGGTCTGACTAGATGAATATTATATACTGTACCCGGGTGGGAGGAGCAGAGAGCGCACCTGTCACCGGACTACAACCCCCATCATGTGCAAAACTCCACAATAAAATGATTATTATGGACATTTGTCTGCTGAGCTGTGTAACTAATCTTATGTGTGATACTGATTGCTGAGCTGTGTATCTAATCTTATGTATGATTCAGTCTACTAGGCTGTGTATCAATCTTGTCCTGTGTGATACTGTCTGCTGAAATGTGTATCTAATCCTATCCTGTGTGATACTGTCTGCTGAGCTGTGTATCTAATCCTCTCCTTTGTGATACTGTCTGCTGAGCCGTGTATCTAATCCTATGCTGTGTGATACTGTCTGCTGAGCTGTGTATCTAATCCTATCCTGTGTGATACTGTCTGCTGAGCTGTGTATCTAATCCTATCCTGTGTGATACTGTCTGCTGAGCTGTGTATCTAATCCTATCCTGTGTGATACTGTCTGCTGAGCTGTGTATCTAATCCTATCCTGTGTGATACTGTCTGCTGAGCTGTGTATCTAATCCTATCCTGTGTGATAGTCTGCTGAGCTGTGTATCTAATCCTATCCTGTGTGCTACAGACTGCTGAGTCATGTATCTAATCCTATCCTGTGTGATACTGTCTGCTGAGCTGTGTATCTAATCCTACCCTGTGTGATACTGTCTACTGGGCTGTGTATATAATCCTAGCCTGTGTGATACTGTCTGCTGAGCTGTGTATCTAATCCTCTCCTGTGTGATACTGTCTGCTGAGCTGTGTATCTAATCCTATCCTGTGTGATACTGTCTGCTGAGCTGTGTATCTAATCCTATCCTGTGTGATATTGTCTGCTGAGCTGTGTATCTAATCCTCTCCTGTGTGATACTGTCTGCTGAGCTGTGTATCTAATCCTATCCTGTGTGATACTGTCTGCTGAGCTGTGTATCTAATCCTATCCTGTGATACTGTCTGCTGAGCTGTGTATCTAATCCTATAGTGTGTGATACTGCCTGCTGAGCTGTGTATCTAATCCTATCCTGTGTGATACTGTCTGCTGAGCTGTGTATCTAATCCTATCCTGTGTGATAGTCTGCTGAGTTGTGTATCTAATCCTCTCCTGTGTGATACTGTCTGCTGAGCTGTGTATCTAATCCTATCCTGTGTGATAGTCTGCTGAGCTGTGTATCTAATCCTATCCTGTGTGCTACAGACTGCTGAGTCATGTATCTAATCCTATCCTGTGTGATACTGTCTGCTGAGCTGTGTATCTAATCCTACCCTGTGTGATACTGTCTACTGGGCTGTGTATATAATCCTAGCCTGTGTGATACTGTCTGCTGAGCTGTGTATCTAATCCTATCCTGTGATACTGTCTGCTGAGCTGTGTATCTAATTCTATCCTGTGTGATAGTCTGCTGAGCTGTGTGTCTAATCCTGCCCTGTGTGTGATACTGTCTGCTGAGCTGTGTATCTAATCCTATCCTGTGTGATAGTCTGCTGAGCTGTGTATCTAATCCTCTCCTTTGTGATACTGTCTGCTGAGCCGTGTATCTAATCCTATGCTGTGTGATACTGTCTGCTGAGCTGTGTATCTAATCCTATCCTGTGTGATACTGTCTGCTGAGCTGTGTATCTAATCCTATCCTGTGTGATAGTCTGCTGAGCTGTGTATATAATCCTATCCTGTGTGATACTGTCTGCTGAGCTGTGTATCTAATCCTATCCTGTGTGATAGTCTGCTGAGCTGTGTATCTAACCCTATCCTGTGTGATACTGTCTGCTGAGCTGTGTATCTAATCCTATCCTGTGTGATAGTCTGCTGAGCTGTGTATCTAATCCTATCCTGTGTGATACTGTCTGCTGAGCTGTGTATCTAATCCTATCCTGTGTGATACTGTCTGCTGAGCTGTGTATCTAATCCTATCCTGTGTGATACTGTCTGCTGAGCTGTGTATCTAATCCTATCCTGTGTGATACTGTCTGCTGAGCCGTGTATCTAATCCTATCCTGTGTGATACTGTCTGCTGAGCTGTGTATCTAATCCTATCCTGTGTGATACTGTCTGCTGTATCTAAGCTTGTCAGCAATACATTTTGTTATCTTTCCTCTACAACATAACTTGTCCCTATGACAATAATTTTCCTGTGTTCTGCTGGGTGCAGTAGTGCAGCGGACATCAATCTTCACAGGGGATGCATGGATATGATTGACAGCGGTGCCAGGAGAGTACTGAATCCAAGAACGAGCTCGCTGAGTGGATGTTCTGTCATGACTTCATCAACCAATCAGAGGTCAGCTTGTATTATCTGTCCTGCACTTAGTGTATGAGTCGTGGATTCTGATTGGTCGCTATGGGTAACGGTTGATTGGAGGCGACTGAGGTGAGTAATGGCGGCGGCTCTCGGTGTAGCCGAGTGTTGGTGAGCGGGGGCAGGTGACAGGCCGCCATTACAGCCTCTTACACAGCCCAGTCAGGAGAACATGCGGTATTTGTGTCTGTGTGAACTGAGACCAGACTCTTCCTATACATTTCTATGGTAAACCCACTTATCTGGTCAGGTATTCGGTCTCTTGTGATGTTAAATGATCCACAGCAGCCACCAACCAACAGGCTGAAAAATCTAAATATATGAGGAAATATTCTCTGAAAAAACACCTGAAAAGCAGCAAGAAAACCCCTCAGTGTGCACAAAGCCTGAGAGCAGTGCGGGAGGTGCTGCAGTGTAAAGCAGGAGGACACAGGTGAGGGAGGTGCTGCAGTGTAAAGCAGGAGGGACACAGGTGAGGGAGGTGCCGCAGTGTAAAGTAGGAGGGACACAGGTGAGGGAGGTGCTGCAGTGTAAAGCAGGAGGGACACAGGTGAGGGAGGTGCTGCAGTGTAAAGCAGGAGGGACACAGGTGAGGGAGGTGCTGCAGTGTAAAGCAGGAGGGACACAGGTGAGGGAGGTGCTGCAGTGTAAAGCAGGAGGGACACAGGTGAGGGAGGTGCTGCAGTGTAAAGCAGGAGGGACACAGGTGAGGGAGGTGCGCAGTGTAAAGCAGGAGGACCAGGTGGGAGGTGGAGGTAACGGTGAGGTGCTGCAGTGTAAAGCGGAGGACCAGGTGAGGGAGTGCTGCAGTGTAAGCAGGAGGTGACGCAGGTGAGGGAGGTGCTGCAGTGTAAAGCAGGACGCAGGTGAGGGAGGTGCTGCAGTGTAAAGCGGAGGACGCAGGTGAGGGAGGTGCTGCAGTGTAAAGCGGAGGGACCAGGTGAGGGAGGTGCTGCAGTGTAAAGCAGGAGGACAAGGTGAGGGAGGTGCTGCAGTGTAAAGCAGGAGGACACAGGTGAGGGAGGTGCTGCAGTGTAAAGCAGGAGGACGCAGGTGAGGAGGTGCTGCAGTGTAAAGCAGGAGGACACAGGTGAGGGAGGTGCTGCAGTGTAAAGCAGGAGGACGCAGGTGAGGGAGGTGCTGCAGTGTAAAGCGGGAGGACGCAGGTGAGGGAGGTGCTGCAGTGTAAAGCGGAGGACGCAGGTGAGGGAGGTGCTGCAGTGTAAAGCGGAGGACCAGGTGAGGGAGTGCTGCAGTGTAAAGCAGGAGGGACACAGTGAGGGAGGTGCTGCAGTGTAAAGCAGGAGGACACAGGTGAGGGAGGTGCTGCAGTGTAAAGCAGGAGGACGCAGGTGAGGGAGGTGCTGCAGTGTAAAGCAGGAGGACGCAGGTGAGGGAGGTGCTGCAGTGTAAAGCAAGAGGACGCAGGTGAGGGAGGTGCTGCAGTGTAAAGCAGGAGGGACACAGGTAAGGGAGGTGCTGCAGTGTAAAGCAGGAGGACACAGGTGAGGGAGGTGCTGCAGTGTAAAGCGGGGAGGACGCAGGTGAGGGAGGACACAGGTGAGGGAGGTGCTGCAGTGTAAAGCAGGAGGACGCAGGTGGGGAGGTGCTGCAGTGTAAAGCGGAGAGGAACGCAGGTGAGGGAGGTGCTGCAGTGTAAAGCGGGAGGACGCAGGTGAGGGAGGTTGCTGCAGTGTAAAGCAGGAGGACACAGGTGAGGGAGGTGCTGCAGTGTAAAGCAGGAGGGACACAAGTGAGGGAGGTGCTGCAGTGTAAAGCAGGAGGGACACAGAGTGAGGGGTGCTGCAGTGTAAAGCAGGAGGACGCAGGTGAGGGAGGTGCTGCAGTGTAAAGCAGGAGGACGCAGGTGAGGGAGGTGCTGCAGTGTAAAGCAGAGAGGACGCAGGTGAGGGAGGTGCTGCAGTGTAAAGCAAGAGGACCAGGTGAAGGGAGGTGCTGCAGTGTAAAGCAGAGAGGACCAGGTGAGGGAGGTGCTGCAGTGTAAAGCGGAGGACGGGAGAGCAGGTGAGGGAGGACACAGGTGAGGGAGGTGCTGCAGTGTAAAGCGGGAGGACGCAGGTGAGGGAGGACACAGGTGAGGGAGGTGCTGCAGTGTAAAGCGGAGGACGCAGGTGAGGGAGGACCAGGTGGATGCTGCAGTGTAAAGCAGGAGGACGCAGGTGAGGGAGGTGCTGCAGTGTAAAGCAGGAGGGAACAGGTGAGGGAGGTGCTGCAGTGTAAAGCAGGAGGGACACAGGTGAGGGAGGTGCTGCAGTGTAAAGCAGGAGGGACACAGGTGAGGGAGGTGCTGCAGTGTAAAGCAGGAGGACGCAGGTGAGGGAGGTGCTGCAGTGTAAAGCAGGAGGACGCAGGTGAGGGAGGTGCTGCAGTGTAAAGCAGAGGACGCAGGTGAGGGAGGTGCTGCAGTGTAAAGCAGGAGGGACCAGGTGAGGGAGGTGCTGCAGTGTAAAGCGGGAGGACGCAGGTGAGAGAGGTGCTGCAGTGTAAAGCAGGAGGGACGCAGGTGAGGAGATGCGCAGTGTAAAGCGGAGGACAAAAGTGAGGGAGTGCTGCAGTGTAAAGCAGGAGGACACAGGTGAGGGAGGTGCTGCAGTGTAAAGCAGGAGGTACACAGGTGAGGGAGGTGCTGCAGTGTAAAGCAAGAGGACGCAGGTGAGGGAGGTGCTGCAGTGTAAAGCAGGAGGACACAGGTGAGGGAGGTGCTGCAGTGTAAAGCAGGAGGACGCAGGTGAGGGAGGTGCTGCAGTGTAAAGCGGGAGGACGCAGGTGAGGGAGGTGCTGCAGTGTAAAGCGGGAGGACGCAGGTGAGGGAGGTGCTGCAGTGTAAAGCAGGAGGGACACAGGTGAGGGAGGTGCTGCAGTGTAAAGCAGGAGGGACACAAGTGAGGGAGGTGCTGCAGTGTAAAGCAGGAGGACACAGTGGAGGGAGGTGCTGCAGTGTAAAGCAGGAGGACGCAGGTGAGGGAGGTGCTGCAGTGTAAAGCAGGAGGACGCAGGTGAGGGAGGTGCTGCAGTGTAAAGCAAGAGGACGCAGGTGAGGGAGGTGCTGCAGTGTAAAGCAGGAGGGACACAGGTGAGGGAGGTGCTGCAGTGTAAAGCAGGAGGACACAGGTGAGGGAGGACACAGGTGAGGAGGTGCTGCAGTGTAAAGCGGGAGGACGCAGGTGAGGGAGGACACAGGTGAGGGAGGTGCTGCAGTGTAAAGCGGGAGGACGCAGGTGAGGGAGGACACAGGTGAGGGAGGTGCTGCAGTGTAAAGCAGGAGGACGCAGGTGAGGGAGGTGCTGCAGTGTAATGCGGGAGGACGCAGGTGAGGGAGGTGCTGCAGTGTAAAGCAGGAGGGACACAGGTGAGGGAGGTGCTGCAGTGTAAAGCAGGAGGGACACAGGTGAGGGAGGTGCTGCAGTGTAAAGCAAGAGGACGCAGGTGAGGGAGGTGCTGCAGTGTAAAGCAGGAGGACACAGGTGAGGGAGGTGCTGCAGTGTAAAGCAGGAGGACGCAGGTGAGGGAGGTGCTGCAGTGTAAAGCGGGAGGACGCAGGTGAGGAGGTGCTGCAGTGTAAAGCGGGAGGACGCAGGTGAGGGAGGTGCTGCAGTGTAAAGCAGGAGGGACACAGGTGAGGGAGGTGCTGCAGTGTAAAGCAGGAGGGACACAAGTGAGGGAGGTGCTGCAGTGTAAAGCAGGAGGACACAGGTGAGGGAGGTGCTGCAGTGTAAAGCAGGAGGGACACAGGTGAGGGAGGTGCTGCAGTGTAAAGCAAGAGGACGCAGGTGAGGGGTGCTGCAGTGTAAAGCAGGAGGACACAGGTGAGGGAGGTGCTGCAGTGTAAAGCAGGAGGACGCAGGTGAGGAGGTGCTGCAGTGTAAAGCGGGAGGACGCAGGTGAGGGAGGTGCTGCAGTGTAAAGCGGGAGGACGCAGGTGAGGGAGGTGCTGCAGTGTAAAGCAGGAGGGACACAGGTGAGGGAGGTGCTGCAGTGTAAAGCAGGAGGGACACAAGTGAGGGAGGTGCTGCAGTGTAAAGCAGGAGGACACAGTGAGGGAGGTGCTGCAGTGTAAAGCAGGAGGACGCAGGTGAGGGAGGTGCTGCAGTGTAAAGCAGGAGGACGCAGGTGAGGGAGGTGCTGCAGTGTAAAGCAAGAGGACGCAGGTGAGGGAGGTGCTGCAGTGTAAAGCAGGAGGGACACAGGTAAGGGAGGTGCTGCAGTGTAAAGCAGGAGGACACAGGTGAGGGAGGTGCTGCAGTGTAAAGCGGGAGGACGCAGGTGAGGGAGGACACAGTGAGGGAGGTGCTGCAGTGTAAAGCAGGAGGACGCAGGTGAGGAGAGTGCTGCAGTGTAAAGCGGAGAGGACGCAGGTGAGGGAGGTGCTGCAGTGTAAAGCGGGAGGACGCAGGTGAGGGAGGTGCTGCAGTGTAAAGCAGGAGGGACACAGGTGAGGGAGGTGCTGCAGTGTAAAGCAGGAGGGACACAGGTGAGGGAGGTGCTGCAGTGTAAAGCAGGAGGACACAGGTGAGGGAGGTGCTGCAGTGTAAAGCAGGAGGACGCAGGTGAGGGAGGTGCTGCAGTGTAAAGCAGGAGGACGCAGGTGAGGGAGGTGCTGCAGTGTAAAGCAGGGAGGACGCAGGTGAGGGAGGTGCTGCAGTGTAAAGCAGGAGGGACACAGGTGAGGGAGGTGCTGCAGTGTAAAGCGGGAGGACGCAGGTGTGAGAGGTGCGCGCGTGTAAAGCGGGAGGACGCAGGTGAGGGAGATGCGCGGTGTAAAGCGGGAGAACACAGGTGAGGGAGGTGCTGCGGTGTAAAGCGGGAGAACACAGGTGAGGGAGGTGCTGCGGTGTAAAGCGTGAGAACACAGGTGAGGGAGGTGCTGCGGTGTAAAAGCGGGAGAACACAGGTGAGGGAGGTGCTGCAGTGTAAAGCGGGAGAACACAGGTGAGGGAGGTGCTGCGGTGTAAAGCGGGAGGACACAGGTGAGGGAGGTGCTGCGGTGTAAAGCGGGAGAACACAGGTGAGGGAGGTGCTGCGGTGTAAAGCGGGAGAACACAGGTGAGGGAGGTGCTGCGGTGTAAAGCGGGAGAACACAGGTGAGGGAGGTGCTGCGGTGTAAAGCGTGAGAACACAGGTGAGGGAGGTGCCACGGTGTAAAGCGGGAGAACACAGGTGAGGGAGGTGCTGCGGTGTAAAGCGGGAGGACACAGGTGAGGGAGGTGCCACGGTGTAAAGCGGGAGAACACAGGTGAGGGAGGTGCTGCGGTGTAAAGCGGGAGAACACAGGTGAGGGAGGTGCCACGGTGTAAAGCGGGAGAACACAGGTGAGGGAGGTGCTGCGGTGTAAAGCGGGAGAACACAGGTGAGGGAGGTGCCACGGTGTAAAGCGGGAGGACACAGGTGAGGGAGGTGCTGCAGTGTAAAGCGGGAGAACACAGGTGAGGGAGGTGCCACGGTGTAAAGCGGGAGGACACAGGTGAGGGAGGTGCTGCAGTGTAAAGCAGGAGGACACAGGTGAGGCACATTACTCTATACCCGTCTAATCACTGGGGCATCAAAGCTTTTACATGGTACAAATAGAACTGCAGTGCTAACATATGACAATTTATGGCGTTTTCCTGCCGCTATCCCCGGCTCTGAACGAGGGGTGGGAGGAGGTGCAGGAACACCTCCCAAATTCATAGGGCGCAGGGATGTTCCTACAGTCCCCGAATGGACGGAGGCGTTCGACAGTCCGTCCTCAAGACCAGTGTGAACAGCGGCAGTCGTCATTACTCTAGGCCGGTCTATGAAAGCATTTATGGCAGGTATAATACCAGCTCCTTCCTTCCAGCATTGCGTAGAAATATAAGGCAAAGTGCACACAGTGCGTTTTTTATGCGTTTTTGATGCATTTTTTAAGCAGTTTTGTTACAAATCCACATGTCTATTGTTAAGTCCACATCACACGTTAGGATCTCGTTAACGATATCGTTGAAACATCACGGATTTGTGATTGTTTAAATTATATAGTTTGTGCGTCGTTGCGTGTAAACGAACGATGTTGGAATGATAAATCGTTGGATCGTTCAGCAAAAATTTGAGATCCTGACCTCAAATCTATCATTCATCGTCCAATTAATGTTCTGGGAAGCAGCAACATTGTTCAGTGTGACACCTTTTTGAACGATGTCGTTCATATTTCTCCTATTCCTGCCACTTTTTAATATCGTTCAATCGTTCTTCAGCAAATAGCTGGCGCGTTGCCAGATTTAAGATCGTTAACGATAACGATCGTTAACGCACTAACGATGTCGAAAGGATTTCGGTCACGTGACATAGCTAACGATATCGTTCACCTATATCCTAGCGTGTGACGGAACCTTTAGGTCCAAAGTCGATGAGAATTATGAAGATTTGGTGCAGATAAAATCTACAGCATGTCAATTGTTACATTTTGTTTGCAGCGATTTTTATCCATTGACCTCAATGTAATCCTGAAAAAATGCTGCAAAAACACTGGTCTGTTTACACACTGTTTTTGGTACAGATTTGGTGTATCTTTCACAAAAACTGCATGCTTTATTAATCTGAAATAATTTCTGAAATCCAGTAAATGGACTTTCTCTCTTCTTTCTTTTTCTCTCTTTTTCTTTTTCTCTTTCTTTTTCTTTCTCTCTTTATGTCTCCTCTATCTCCCTAAAAATAAAAACGCAGCCAAGAAAAAGGCACCTAAAAACACATGATAATGCACACAGACAACGCACCAGAAACACATTGCTTTTTTTCTGCCATGATATAAATAACAGAGGGGGAAGACCCAGCTCTTAGGCTGCCTTCACATTATGATTTTGGCCTGTCCTTGGGGATCCTTGTTTTTGCAGGATTCCCCGGACAGCCACGGATCCACACAGATCCCTGCAATCGGATGGCAAATAGCCATCCGTATCCGGGTCTATGCAGGATCCGTGTGGATCCTGTGGTCCCTGTCTCTCCCACCTCTATCTCCTCTCCCCCTGCTCGTCTATCTTGTTACCTATCCTGTCCCTGTCCTGTGCCCTATCCTGTTCCCTCCTCTTTCCTCTGTTATGTTTTAAAAAAGAAAATCTCTCCCGGAGGATACTTCCTTTCCGGCAGCTCCGGTGATGCGACCGTCTCACTGGGTGCAGGACCTCTCGTGACGCCACAGAGCTGATCAGCTGACACGTCAGCTGATCAGCTCATGATGTCACAAGAGGTCCTTCACCCAGTACAGTCAGTCGCATAACGGAGCGCCGGAAAGGTGAAGTTTTTTTTTAACATACCAGAGGAAAGAGGAGGGCACAGGATGGGGCACAGGACAGGGGACAGATATAGACGAGCAGTGGGAGAGACAGGGAGGATGCAGGAAGAGAGGGTTATGTGCGAGCACTGCTTCTGGGCATGCTCAGTACATAACCACAGAGCCGAATTGGATCCAATGTAGACATGGATCGGATGTCCATAGGCTCCTATTGTATCTTCCTATGGAACATCACAGATGCGTGGTGTCCAATTTTAGTCACGGACACCAAACTCGCAGCAGGCTATGATTTTGGCTCCATGACTAAATCGGAAAGCTACGGATTGTGCTTAAATCGGATAGCAATAGAGGCAGATCTGAGCCCCATAGGGATACATGGGTGGCAAAATCGCATCCGAGTGTATCCGATTTGACATGGATGCACTTCGGATGCCCAAAAATCATGATGTGAAGGCAGCCTTAGTCTAGAAATACAGTTACACAGCACGACATTGAAACGATCTCCTTAACGATCTCATGAACGCATGGTCTGTTGGACATCGTTGGTGAGATGTCACACGTGTAGATATCGTGGAGAACGTACCAACTATGCGGCAAGCAGGTATCGTTCGCACAACCCAGTGAACGATACCTGCTCATTGCTGTGAATGGGCGAAGTTGTGAACAACATCGTTATCGCGGTGTAAGACTGAACGATGCAGCAGGTTGGCTGATCGTTGATCCTCTGATTTGAGAACATGTTCTCAAATCTGGATTCAGCTATCCAATGATTTATCGTATCTATATCTCAGTGTCACACGCAATGATGTTGTAAGGATGTCGCTTGAACGACTCCACACCCGTGACGTTTAAGCGATATTGTTTCACTTAATTCATACACCACTCCAATCCGATTTCAACTCCCTCTCCCACTCCCTCCTCCCTCTCACGGACCTTGCCTCCTCACCCGACGTTAACACTGCCCCACCCTCTACAACTCCACACTAACTGCGGCTCTTGACCAGGCTGCCCCCCTCACACACACCAAAACCCGCACACACAGACAACCCTGGCTCACCCCTCTCACAAAAGATCTTCGCCGAACGTCCAGGGTCGCTTAACGGAGATGGAAGAAATCCCACTCCACGGCCCACCTCACCAATCTACAAGCAATCCCTCTCCAACTTCAAGGACGCACTCACTGCCGCAAAACAAACCTACTTCTCTTCTTTAATCAACACACTGTCCCGAAACCCCAAACAACTATTTAGAACCTTCAACTCCCTTCTCCGTCCCCCAGCACCTCCTCCTTCCCCCCTCATCTCCGCGACGACTTCGCCACCTTCTTCAAACACAAGATTGATAAAATTAGAGAAAGCTTTGGCCCAACGTCCCCCCAACCCACCACCATTACCGCCCAACCCTCCTCGACCAAAGGAAACTTCTCCAATGTGACTGAAGCCCAGCTCTCCACCCTCCTGTCACAATCTCACCTCACCACCTGTGCCCTCGACCCTCTCCCTACCGATCTCATCCCAAACCTCACCACCGCCCTCTTCCCTGCCTTAACCCAACTCTTCAACCTGTCACTCACTACTGGCGTCTTTGCCTCATCCTTCAAACACGCCTTGATCTCACCCATCCTCAAAAAACCCTCCCTCGACCCATCATCCGTTGCCAACTACCCGCCCAATATCCCTTCTCTCCTTTCGCTTCCAAACTACTCGAACAACACGTCCACTCTGAACTGTCCTCCTACCTATCCTCCCGCTCCCTCTTCGACCGCCTGCAATCTGGTTTCCGACCTCATCACTCCACCGAAACAGCCCTTACTAAAATCACCAATGACCTCCTGACAGCAAAGAGGAAAAAACACTACTCCGTCCCTCCTCCTCCCGACCTATCCGCCGCCTTCGACACAGTCGACCACTCCCTCCTACCACAATCCTAGAATCCCTTGACCTGACTCGCCTCTCCTGGATCTCCTCATACCTCACGGACCGCACTTTCAGCGTCACCCACTCCGACACCTCTTCCTCGTCCTACCCCCTTACTGTCGGCGTCCCCCAGGGATCGTACTTGCACCGCTACTTTTCTCCATCTACACCCTCGGCCTAGGTCAACTCATTGAGTCCCATGGCCTCCAGTACCATCTCTATGCCGATGACACCCAGATCTACCTCATCGGGCCCGACATCACCTCCCTTCTGTCTAGAATCCCCCAATGTCCCGTCCGCCATCTCATCTTTCTTCTCTGCTCGCTTCCTCAAGTTGAACATGGACAAAACAGAGTTCATCGTCTTCCCCCCCAGCGCCCACCCCCTCTACCAGACCTGTCAATCCGAGTCAACGACTGCTCTCTCTCCCCAGTCCCCCGCGCAAAGTGTCCCCAGGGTCACCCTCGACTCCTCCCTCTCCTTCAAAGCCCCACATCCAAGCCCTTGCCACCTCCTGCCGACTCCAACTCAAGAACATCTCATGCATCCGCCCGTTTCTTAATCATGACACCGCCAAAACTCTCGTCCACGCCCTCATCATCTCCCGCCTTGACTACTGCAACCTCCTGCTCCCGGCCTCCCTGCCTCCTCCCTTGCACCTCTCCGCTCTATCCTGAACTCAGCTGCCCGTCTAATCCACCTGTCTCCTCGCTACTTCCCTATCTCCCCTCTCCGCATGGCACTTCACTGGCTCCCCACCCCCCAAAAATCTAAATTTAAAATCCTAACCCTGACTTACAAAGCCATCCACAACTTGTCCCCCCCTTACATCTCCGACATGGTCTCCCAATACCAACCTGCACGCAACCTACGCTCCTCACACAAACTCCTCCTCTCCTCCCCCCTCATCTCATCCTCTCACAACCGCATACAAGACTTCTCCCGCGCCTCCCCTAGACTCTGGAACTCTCTCCCCCAGCACGTCAGACACTCGCCTACCCTCAAGAGCTTCAAAAAGAACCTGAAAACTCATCTATTCCAACAAGCCTACAACCTATGATGAGACCCAGCGCCGCTCCACCAATCGCTTGGCGCTTCCCCCCCCTATCGTGTCCTCCCCCACCCCTGTAGACTGTGAGCCCTCGTGGACAGGATCCTCTCCCGTCGTGTATCAGCAAGCATTGACTGCTCATATGTACTGTACCTGTCCTTGTTACCCCCACTCCTTATGTAAAGCGCCATGGAACCAATGGCGCTATATAAATAAATAATAATAAAAATAATTAATTGTCATTAATCCTTTATAATAATAATAATAATAATAATAATAAAGCTTTATTTATATAGCGCCAACATATTCCGCAGCACTTTACAATGTAGGGTTAGAGTACAGAAAATACAGTAAGTAATTACAATAGAGAACAAATAAAGTACAATAATTGGATACAAAACAATAGGCATAGAATCAATGTGAAAAAAAAAATACAATAAATAAAGCAAGAAATGAAGGTGACCCTGCTCCAAAGAGCTTACAATCTACAACGGGATAGGGGTTGCACAAGGTGCCGGGGCTTATTGCACTGGTGGTCCAGGCATCTTGAGGAAATGGGGCATAGGACTAAGCTTACATGGATGGTCATTATACAGTCTGTGTAGACCTTTATGGTTTGGTGGAGTTTGTAGAAGAATAATGTCCAGAGGATAGCCCATTCACTGTCTACAGTACAATGGACTTATTAGGGAGTATGATAGGCCGCCTTAAAAAGATGCGTTTTTAGTGATCGTCTGAAGCCATGCAAGTTGTGGATAGTCCTGATTTCTTTGGGTAAAGCATTCCAGAGGTTTGGTGCAGCTCTGGAAAAGTCTTGGAGTCGGGAGTGAGAGGATCGGATTAGTGCAGATGTTAGTCGAAGGTCATTTGAGGAACGTAGAGAGCGGGTGGGGTGATAGACAGAGATGAGGGAGGAGAGGTAGGGGGGAGCTGCACTGTGAAGAGCTTTGTGGGTGAGAACAAGCAATTTGAATTTGATCCTGTAATATACGGGCAGCCAGTGTAATGACTGGCACAGAGCAGAGGCATCTGAGTAACGATTGGCCAGATGGGTGATCCTGGCTGCTGCATTAAGGATGGACTGGAGAGGAGAAAGTCTGGTGAGGGGAAGGCCGCTTAATAGAGAGTTGCAATAGTCAAGGTGGGAATGGATTAGGGCCACGGTGAGGGTTTTTGTTGTTTCCAGGGTGAGAAAAGATATTCTTCAGGTGTAAGCGACAGGAGCGGACCAGAGATTGCGTGTGGGAGGAGAAGGAGAGATCGGTGTCAAACATAACACCCAGACAGCTAGCCTGCTGCCTAGGCGTTATCGTAGTGCCGCACACTGAGAGAGAGATGTCCGATTTAGGGAGGTTAGTGGATGGGGGGAGCAGAAGAAGTTCAGTTTTGGAAAGGTTTAGTTTCAAATAGAGAGTGGACATGATATTGGAAACTGCAGCTAGACAGTCATTGGTGTTCTTTAATACCGCAGGGGTAAGGTCAGGGGCTGAAGTGTATAGTTGTGTGTCATCAGCATAAATATGGTACTGAAAGCCAAATCTGCTGATGGTCTGTCCAATCCTTTCTTAGGGTGCCTTCACACTGCGGTGTGATCCGGTCCGGGGCTGTCAGGGATGAACCTTACAGCCCTGGACTGAATCAGCACACAGAACCGGAGGGCTAATATGCCCTCCGGTCCGGGTGCAGCTGCAAATTTCTGCACATACTCCATATGTGCACATAGCCTATGAGACCACAAGATGGCGCTCTCTCCCCACTGTGGTCTGTAGCATAGTGAAGATGTCATTATTGTTATTTGCATTTAGGCTGTCACTCACCGCAGCGACCAGAGGTGGGGCGGGAATTTTCAAATTGCAGGGTGGGTTTTGCAGCCCGGAGGGGCGACGAGGACGTTCTACATCAGGGCTAAACAGGGGCGTAACTACCGGCATAGCAGACGTAGCAGTCGCTTTGGGGCCCGGCCCTTGTGGGGGGCCCGGACCCAGCGCCGCTACGCTGCTATCCGGTCAGCTACAGGCCCCCCCCAGTAGGTATATACAGGCCCCCCACTCCTCTGCTGCACACGTCACCTGTAAAGGAATACATCATACTTACTTATCTCTGCCGGCTGCTGCCGCCGCTCTGCACCGCGCTCCGTCTTCATCCAGCTTCTTCCTGGTTGTGACGTCATTGCCTGCACCCGGCGGTCACAACCAGGAAGAAGCTGGATGAAGACGGAGCGCGGTGCAGAGCGGCGACAGCGGCAGCCGGCAGAGATAAGTAAGTATGATGTATTCCTTTACAGGTGACGTGTGCAGCAGAGGAGGAGTGGGGGGGGGCCTGTATATACCTACTGGGGGCCTGTATATACCTACTGGGGGCCTGTATATACCTACTGGGGGCCTGTATATACCTACTGGGGGCCTGTATATACCTACTGGGGGCCTGTATATACCTACTGGGGGCCTGTATATACCTACTGGGGGCCTGTATATACCTACTGGGGCCTATATATACACACTGGGGGCCTGTATATTCCCACTGGGGCCTGTATATACCTACTGGGGGCCTGTATATACCTACTGGGGGCCTGTATATACCTACTGGGGGCCTGTATATACCTACTGGGGCCTGTATATACACACTGGGGGCCTGTATATTCCCACTGGGGCCTGTATATACACACTGGGGGCCTGTATATTCCCACTGGGGCCCTGTATATACCCACTGGGGCCCTGACTGTATATACCCACTGGGGGCCTGTATATACCCACTGGGGGCCTGTATATACCCACTGGGGGCCTGTATATACCCACTGGGGGCCTGTATATACCCACTGGGGGCCAGTATATACTCACTGGGGCCCTGTATATACCCACTGGGGAGGCTGCTGTATACCACTGGGGCTGCTGTATATACTACTGGGGCCTGTATATACCACTGGGGAGGTTGCTGTATACCACTGGGGCTGCTGTATATACCACTGGGGAGGTTGCTGTATACCACTGGGGCTGCTGTATATACCACTGGGGAGGCTGCTGTATACCACTGGGGCTGCTGTATATACCACTGGGGAGGCTGCTGTATACCACTGGGGCTACTGTATATACTGCTGGGGCCTGTATATACCACTGGGGAGGCTGCTGTATACCACTGGGGCTGCTGTATATACTGCTGGGGCCTGTATATACCACTGGGGAGGTTGCTGTATACCACTGGGGCTGCTGTATATACCACTGGGGAGGCTGCTGTATACCACTGGGGCTACTGTATATACTGCTGGGGCCTGTATATACCACTGGGGAGGCTGCTGTATACCACTGGGGCTACTGTATATTCTGCTGGGGCCTGTATATACCACTGGGGAGGCTGCTGTATACTACCACTGGAGAGGCTGCTGTATACCACTTTGCTGGGGGCTGTATACCTATGCTGGGGTCCACCCTCGGCTTATACACGAGTCAATAGGTTTTCCCAGGTTTTGGGGGCAAAAGTAGGGGGGTCGGCTTATACACGAGTATATACGGTAAACTGGGTGGCGTCAGCCTGTTAACACTGATTCGGTAAGGGGGTGTGTCTTGAAGGGGGCGTGTCATTGGGGGCGTGTCTTGGAGGGGGCCCCGTTCAAAAGTTTGCTATGGGGCCCTGCCAGTTCTAGTTACGCCCCTGGGGCTAAATAGCAGCCTCCATGACTCAATAGGAGGCAGAGCTGGACAGAATATAACTTCATATCTCTGGTATGAGGGGCTAGTTTGGCCACATAAAGGGGTTATAAGAACCCCATTTACATTATGTGTAAGCTGCTGGGCAAAGTTTAAAAATGCCCAAAGGGAAGTGACAGGTTCACTTTTATATTATTATGGGAGCCCAGCGCAAACTTATACCCTTTTGCCAATGGTCTATTTTTCTCAAAGTAATTAGTCAATTCACTGTACTTGGTTAACAGTCAACCGGATGTTTATTAAAATGTTATTTCATATTCTAAAGATAAAAATATTATTAAAAATGTTATTAATTTTTTTTTATATAGATAAAAATAAAAATATAATTAAAATTGTTAAAATTGTAGAAGTTCTTCTGTACGGTGAAGTCCTCTTCTTTGTATAGATCTCTATGTTTCTCTATGGTATGTAGTGAAAACATGAATAAAAGACTAATATAATATATCCTTGTAGAACCCCTCATAAGGATAGAAGAATTTCAATCCACCATGAAATAAAATCCAACATAAGAATATAAACTAAGGAACATACCATAGAGAAAAATAGAAATCTATACAAAGAAGAGGACTCCACCGTACAGAAGAACTTCTACAATTTTAATCACATTTTTATTTTTATCTATATAAAAAATTTTTAATAATATTTTTATCTTTAGAATATGAAATAACATTTTAATAAACATCCGGTTGATGGTTAACCAAGTACAGTGAATTGACTAATTACTTTGAGAAAAATAGACCATTGGCAAAAGGGTATACGTTTGCACTGGGCTCCCATCTACTATATAATTGTCTAAGACATTTTCGTGTCGGACCAAAAAAACGTGCCGTGGATATGTCACACTGTGACGTCACCACGGCGAAGCATTGGCCGCGTAGCGGCCAATGCGAGGCGTCAGCTGCGCGAGCAATGGCCGCGAGGCCATTGCGAGTCGCTAGCTTTAGTGCGAGCAATGGCCGCGAAGCGGCCATTGCGAGTCGCTGGCCGAAAATAGAACCAGAGGCTCGGCCACAAAGCTAGCGATTTCCCGCTCAGGTAGCGAGTCGCTAGCCTCAGCGGGAAATCGCTAGCTTTGTGGCCGAGCCTCTGGTTCTATTTTCGGCCAGCGAATCGCAATGCCCGCTTCCATAAGGATTACCGCAACCGCGTACCTGCCGCAACTCCCCCTATACTTTCAATGGGGATCTATTGCGACTCGCTGTGTAGCGCGAGCAATGGCCGCGAGGCCATTGCGAGTCGCTACACTTGCGGCGCGGTTGCGGTAATCCCCATAGAAAGTATAGGGGGACTTGCGGCAGGTGCGGCAAGTGAAAATCTATTTGAAAATCTAAAAAAAAAAAAAAAAATATTCTAGACACCCGATGCATTTGCATCGGGCTCACAGCTAGTAATAATATAATTGTAAAATGTTTAATGGGGACATAGCACGGTAATCCCCCTGTAGCCTTCTAGCAGCAACAAGATACAGCACACACCCTTATAGACTAGCTCCAGTGTACAACCCAACATACATTATTCACCTTTAGCTACACCCATAATATAGCTGTCTGCTTTTAATTCAGTTAACGGCTATCTCTCCAGACTCCACCTTACATATGAGCATGTTGTGGAGCTTCCATTTGTTTTTAATGGGGAGAGGAGGTAAACTACTGCCAGAGGTAGTGGCCATCTTCCCTAAAAATATTTAACCACCCAGTCCTTCTGTCGGGAGTCCCCTCTATGCATCAGATAGTCAGCAGTTTCAGCGACTTTCAACTAATATGTATGGTGTGGAGATTGCACACTGTCTACTTATATAATTGCTTTGGGACCGGAAGTCGAGATGTTACCTTTTCTTCGCCATCTGATTGGTCCATGTGACCGGCACCGGACTGGTCCACCTCAAACAGGAAAAAAAATTGTCCGCCATATTGGCACACCCGAGTGATGTGCTGGTAATGCCGGCTGCATGCAGATGCTCACCCCCGGGTCTGCTCTGCCGCAGTTCCCACCGCTACTGGGAACCCGGGGACTTGGTAAAGCGCTGAAGGACCTGTGATGATGTCACTAATTATGTGACCAATACAGGCGGAGCTCAGCAATCCTATTACTGGCAGTGGAGGACCTATGTCATGTGACACAAAGGAGCAGAGCTTAGAGACCACACGGGGACAAAGCACAGGCATCCAGGTACACAGAGACAACAGGGGGGGCCACAGAGAATGCACAGGGGAGCCACAGGGAGGGGCCAAAGAGAGCTCACAGGGGGGCTGCAGGGAGCTCACAGGGGGGCTGCAGGGAACTCACAGGGGGGTCCGCAGAGAGCCCACAGGGGGGCTGCAGGGAGCTCACAAGGGGGCTGCAGGGAGCTCACAGGGAGCTCACAGTGGGGTCCGCAGAGAACCCACAGGGGGGCTGCAGGGAGCTCACAGGGGGGTCACAGGGAGTGCTCAAGGAGCACACGGAGGGCCAAAGAGAACAAAGGAGCAGAGAATGTACAGGGGGCCACAGAGAGCACAAAGAGGAGCACATAGAATGTACAGGGGGGCCACAGAGACCACACAGGAGGGCCACAGAGAGGAGAAACAAGGGGCACAGAGAGCACATGGTGGGCCTCAGAGCGCCACAGAGAGAACAAAGAGCACAGAGAATGTACAGGGGGCATAGAGACTGCACAGAGACCACACAAAGGGGCCACAGAGAACTAACAAGGGGCACAGAGAGCACACGGGGGGCACAGAGTACACAGGGGGGGCCTCAGAGAGAACAAAGAGGAGCACAGAGAATGTATAGGGGGTCACAGAGAGCCACAGGGGAGGCACAGAGACCACACAGAGGCCACAGAAAGAACAAGTGGGAGGCAAAGAAAGTGCATGGGGGGGCCACAGAGAGAAGAAATGAGGGGCACAGAGAGCGTACAGAGTGCTCACATGGGGGGGCCACAGAGCGCACACTGGTGGGCCACAAAGAGCAAACAGGAGGGGCACGGGGAAGCGCACTGACACTGCACAAGTGAGCACAGAGACCGCACCCCCTGATGAGATAGCATCGGGCCCATATCTACTTATTAATATAAGCTTTAATTCATGCTTCCCATTTGCACTTCTCTTAGAAAATACATTGAGACGTTGTTGATTTTATTCATAAAGCATGTCTTCAGTAAGAAATGGCTTGTGTAAAAGCTTGTTGTGCAGTTCTTCTGTCCCTCCTTGTTGAAATAAGCTGGATCTCGCCATTCCAGTTGCTAAAGGAACATGCCCCCACACTGGTTACTCTGGTCAATGTCAGAATATGTCGGGACGCACCCAATGTTCATTTATTTATGTATTTCCAGGAGTGGTAAGGCTGCCTTCACACTTGCAGATGGATCTGCAGCGTTTTGCAGATGCATCTGCAAGTGTGAGCATGCTGACCGCGGCCCCTATGTTTATAATAGGGCGCACCGCGGTCTGAAAGCTCTCATTCACTCCTATATGTGTACTGTCAGCAGGCGTACGCCTGCTTACAGATCACACTCTCCCGCCCGCAGCATGGACGCTACATCTCGCGTCCACAGTGCGGACGGGAGTGTGTGATCTGTCAGCAGGCATACGCCTGCTGACAGTACACATATAGGAGTGAATGAGAGCTTTCACACCGCGTGCGCCCTATTATAAACATAGGGGCCGCGGTCAGCATGCTCACACTTGCAGATGCATCTGCAAAACGCTGCAGATCCATCTGCAAGTGTGAAGCCAGCCTAACTGAGGAGCAATACAGCATAAATTTCTATGACAAAATAAAAAGATTTTGGTTTGTGGTTTCATAGAGGGAGTTAAAATTTGCTCACTATATATTCAAAGATGGAAGTCCCTATAAATGGATCTGGACCTAGATGTTTTATGTAAAATGATGGTTTAGGTGTATAAATAGGAAATAGTTCAAATTTCGATATTACAAATGAGGCCACAAACTAAAGAACATGAAGCAGTGGCAGTCATTTCTAGAAAAAATCTTCAGAAAAAGGAAATGAAAATGACCAATATTTGAGTAAAGAAATCCTCTATTACTCAGATGCAACACAGCTTAGTTTGTAGGAGTCATTTATTAATTTTTTATGTTTTTTTTAAATTAAATACAGTATATAACTTATTTACAGCTCATAAATTTCTTCATTGGTCTTTACAAGGCCTGGGTCATTTTTGTATTTGCAGCGGACAATTAGTTGCTGTAGTCAGTGGCATAACTTGAAGCTCATGGGCCCTAATGTAAAAGCTCCAATTATTGCAAATTTTGAATGGCATTTAGTCTTTTTCTATATGCCAAATGGACTTTTGGGGCCCCCTAGACTCCAGGGCTCGGGGGCGATTGCAATTATTGCACCTATTGTAGATATGCCACTGACTATAGTATTCTGGAGATGTCACTCATCATGATATAACGGTAAAGGAGATAAGAAAGCAAGATGATAAGATGGGCAAAAGGCTATCAGGTTAGCTAGACTGACCCTTAGACTGGGCTTCCTTGGCTCACCCTGTTTCCGAAATTAGCTCTGATAGTAAGGACGTCCGGGCTGCCACCCCTCCCCTTTGCTCTTAATCAGCCCTAGGCTAAGACCCCTTCACCCCACCTACGGACAGGGAAGTACAGCAACTCCCACCAAAGAAGGAAAATGCCAAGAAGGCTACAACAGAAAGCGCACACATCTTCTCAGATCCAGGTCTTGCATAGACCAAAACTATCAGTGACATCTGCTGGTGGAAGAGGGAACTAATTAAAGGCTGAGGGAGTGAACAACTACGTCAGCTGACACACGCAGCAATAGCAGCAGCTCACCTGGAGAGCGTAAACGCATAGACAGCAGCAGCTTCTGACATTAACACTGCATGTTCCTAAGGGAATTTACTCCTATTTAAACTACTGCAGAGCTTTTCACATGGACTGCAGAGCAGTCAACAGGTGACAGGGGAGTCTTAAGGCCGGTTACACATAATGATGTGCTAGCGACCTAACCAATGATCGGGATCGCTGGCACATCGCTATTTGATCGCTGGTGAGCTGTCAGACAGGCAGACTCACCAAAGTACACCCAGTACTGCGCCCACACTCGATGGTCGTTTATAACCGTTCAGGGACTCGGACGCAGACTGGGGGATCGCTGGTCATTGCCCCTGTCACACATGCCGATGCATGCGTGACAGCGGCAGACCAGCGACCGAAAAATGCTCCTGGCCATTCCGCAGCGATCAGCGAGCTCATCGCTGGTCGCTGCGGCATGTCACACGCAGCGACATCACTGCGAGGTCGCTGCAACGTCACAAAACCTGTGACGTTGCAGTGATATCGTTAGCAATATCGCTGCGTGTAACGTGGCCTTAAGACAGCGGCTCTCAGTCAGAGCACGATTAGAAACCCCAGCATGGTTTGTACAGGAATCCTACAGAATTGTAGTTTAGCAATAGTTGGAGACCTGACGGGTTTTAACATATGCAAGATATATCGCAGATATAAATTTGGTGCATGTTTAGAAAATATTACGGTACATTTTGCCACAATGTTGTACAATTATTCAATGTTGTGTCTCAAATCAAACCGTTCTCACGTTTCCAAATGGGCTTCACTAGGCTTGTTGAGAAAATGTCAATAACGTATAAAAAAATCAGATGCATAACAGTTTTTGGCGCAAATTAAGTCATAATTTTGGCTCAGGTGTAGTACATTTCCCCCAGTGAGTTAGAAAACACATCCTTGTAATCTGTCATCCAATAATCCAACAGGGTGGAAAAGTCTAAAGTTGTTTTAAAAGTTATTTCTCAGCCACGGTTGACACTGAGAGACCTGTGTCGGTGGTGCTCGCTGTTGCGCGGGGACCATGTTGTCCTGACGTGGATTCTACTTGATTACTTGTAGTTTTCTCCATTGTGATTTTATCATCTTTTCCACGTTGACTAAAACATGTACACCAGCTAGTAAATGTGTGCTTGAACCTTTCCGAGGCATAGCAATACAGGATGGGATCCAAACAGCAATTGGTTCCTGATAGCATCCATGTGATGTAATAGGCCACTTCAACATTTTCCAGCAAGACGCACATGGATGGGAAAAACAAGGTAATGGTGACCCCCATGGTTCTGGTAATGTGCACTGGAATGTAGCAGATGATAAATATTATTAAGGAGACAAATATGGTCTGGACAGATTTGGAGACCATGACGTTGGTGAGAGTGTTCATGGGATTCACCTTGAGGATATATCGACTCAGGAGACTGTAGCAGACCAAGGTTGTGGTGAAAGGAATGAGGAGACCCGAGAAGAGGATGATCCAGTTCCAAACAAAAAATAAAACCGCTTGATCAGTTTGGTGAAAACTAAGACATTTTGTGACTCCATGGACTTCAGAAGTTTGCAGAACAAAGAAAAATGGAATACCTTGTAAGAGGAGGCACACCCAGACACCAATACAAAGTTTTGTGATGAATGTTTTTGTGGTCAAGGCCATTCTCTTAACACTCTGGGCTACTGAAAAGTATCTGTGAATACTGATGAGAGTAAGAAAATATATACTCCCATACATGTGAGTGCTGAGGAGAAAGACCTTAAACTGGCAGAAGAAAGTCCCGAAGGTCCAGTGGTCGGTCATGGAGTAGATGATGATCAGAGGAGCTGCCGGGGTGATGATGGCATCAGAAATGGCCAAGTTGAACTGAAGAATCACAGTTGAGTTCCATTGTTTTACACGAAACCAAAATATCCACAAACTGATACAGTTCATTATGAAACCGATGAAGAAGATGAAGCTCAAGAAGATCGGGATGAAGAGATTAATCTCTTGAGGCTGGCACCCGGTAAAGTTTGCAGAATTGTTGAACATCCTGAAGGTTATGACCTGAAAATTTAAATGCACAGATGACAGTCTGTAAGATATTGCCATTACCCTGAGGTTTAGCCCCTTTAATCTTGTAGAAACTCAAGGTTTAACATATAGCTTAGGTTTCTTGAAATTGAAAATTCCCAATTCAAGCAAGGCAAAATTGCCAGGAAGTTACAAAAGAAGGTATCGTAATGAAGTGTGATGCACGTGCAGGATATGAATGTTGTGTAAGGGTACCTTCACATGCGGCAATATTGCTCGGCAATTTCACTGGCAATTTTCTGGTTGCAGTGAAATCATGGACACATTGTTCCATTTGTACACAGCAACAAAATAGAACAATGTGTCCATGATTTCACTGCAACCAGCAAATTGCCAGTGAAATTGCCTAGCAATATTGACGCGTGTGAAGGTACCCTAAGAGAAGTCACAATTTGTACAAGGTTGAACATCACATAGGTTTGTCAGTTACACTGCTGTTCCCTTATATTCTTTCCTATTACATAAGGCTGGCTTCACATTTGCGTATGGGAAGGCAGCGTTTTGCTGCGTTCCCATACGCAGTTAAACGCATGCGCACTGCGTTCCTATGTTTAACATAGGAACGCATGGTGCCTGCGTTTGCTGCGTTCGGGTGCGGATGCGGACGATATCTGCTGCTTCCGGTGTCCAGCATCCGCACCCGGGACGCAGCATGTTGGGTTTTTTTGTGCGTTTGGGGAGCTTGGACAATCAGCAAGCGTCCCCAAGCGTACAAAAAAAGCATTGGCTTCAATGGGTCCGCAGTGTCCTCTGCATGACACAGCAGGAGAACGCTGCGGACCCATTGAAAAATCTCCCGGTGGCCGCCGGTGATGTCACAGGAGCTCACCGACGGCCACCGGGAGATCAGCTGACCCTCTGCTGTCCTCCTTCTCCCCGCCGCCTGTAATCTCATAGCGATGTCGGCGGGGAGAACAGCTGATCTGAAAGCTGTTTGAATCTTCCCGCGCCGACATCTCCTCACAGTGTCGGCGCGGGAAGATTCAAACAGCTCTCAGATCAGCTGTTCTCCCCGCCGACAGTCCCGGAGCTTACCGGCGGCCGGGGGGCGGAGATCTCCGGCGCTGATCTCCGCCTCCGGCCCGCCCCCGGACAGCGCCGATTGGCTGCCGGGCTCCATAGTGATGTGTCCGCAGGCGGACATTATCCGCTGCGGACACATCAAAGTGTCCCTGCTTCTGACAGCGTTTGTGTCTGCATGCCATCAGCATGCAGACACAAACGCTAATGTGAAGGCAGCCTAAAAGCAGACCCCACTGTTACCTTGTATTCTTTATATAGCATGGATGCAGACCCCACTACAGTTCTCTTGTATTCTTATCTTTAGCATGGAAGCAGACCCCACTACAGTTCTCCTGTATTCTTTCCTATAGCATGGAGGCAGACCCCACTACAGTTCCCTTGTATTCTTTCCTATAGCATGGAAGCAGACCCCACTACAGTTCTCTTGTGTTCTTTCCTATAGCATGGAGGCAGACCCCACTACAGTTCCCTTGTATTCTTTCCTATAGCATGGAAGCAGACCCCACTACAGTTCTCTTGTATTCTTTCCTATAGCATGGAAGCAGACCCCACTACAGTTCTCTTGTATTCTTTCCTATAGCATGGAAGCAGACCCACTACAGTTCCCTTGTATTCTTATAGCATCGAAGCAGACCCCACTACAGTTCTCTTGTGTTATTTCCTATAGCATGGAGGCAGACCCCACTACAGTTCCCTTGTATTCTTATAGTATGGAAGCAGACCCCACTACAGTTCTCTTGTATTCTTTCCTATAGCATGGAAGCAGACCCCACTACAGTTCTCTTGTATTCTTTTCTATAGCATGAAGGCAGACCCACTACAGTTCCCTTGTATTCTTATAGTATGGAAGCAGACCCCACTACAGTTCTCTTGTGTTCTTATAGCTTGTAAGCAGACCCCACTACAGTTCTCTTGTATTTTTTAGCATGGAGGCAGACCTCACTACAGTTCCCTTGTATTTTTTAGCATGGAGGCAGACCTCACTAACGTTCCCTTGTATTCTTTCCTATAGCATGGAGGGAGACCCCACTACATTTCCCTTGTATTCTTTCCTATAGCATGGATGCAGACCCCACTACCATTCCATTGTGATCTTTCTTATGACATTCAAGTGGTGCTCGCTGCAGTTGTTTTGTAGCCTTTTACATTGCATGGAAGCAGTGCCCACTAATACACTTTAAATGAGGTTCGATATCTTTTTGCATTACTGTCAGTAATCGAAAAAAAAAAGTACAACAAAGTAAAATAACTAGAGTACTACCATAAATATATTTAATGTTTATAAATTCTCCATTTGTCAGTTATTTGCATAATAAATGTAGTAAAATGATCATAGTTCGATTTGTTTGCACATTACTTAATAACAAGCTAGATACATTAATAGACCAACAACTCAGCAATAATTATCACTAATTATTATTATTATTATTATTATTATTTTTTAGCAAGTTGTGTAAGAGACAAAAGAAAAATTTGTGCCGATGTAGGAAATAAAGCTCTGACCTGATCACCGCTCTTCCAGAGGTGACTGATACTGCCGGCTGCAGGAAGCGATCTGTGCCACATTGGATGTAATGCGCAGTAAGTACCATCCACTGGTTCCTTTTGTTTTTCAGAAGTCACAGACAAAATAAAATTGCTAGACACAGTAAAAATGCAGAGATCTTAACCACCGTTGCTGGGGGAAGTGAGACAAGCTGTTGTGCTACTTATTTATAGGGTATTTCAGTAAACATTATTCTGTTCTCAAAAACACTGCTGATTTTCAAGCAGTGAATACCTTACAAGCTGCTGCTGTACTTTCAAACCCCCTTCCCACATCTTTTGCTTAACCCATTCCCCCCCCCCTCCCGCTGTCAATAATTCCTGTATTGGTGAATTATTTATCTGAAAACATTTTTTTTCCTGAAACTTCTTTGGAGGGGTTTTCCTATTTTGGCAAGTTATTACCTATCCTGATGTCTAGGGGGTCTGCCCTCTGCCCTTCACCGATTGAGAGCGCCATTAGGTGGTTATGCCTTCCCTTCATCACTCCAGTCATTGTCTATGGGGACTGTCTTCAATAGAGGAGTACAGAACCTCATTCTCGCGACCAGCTGTTATCTCCTCCGATCAGCAAGTAAGAACATTATGAGCAAAAAGTTGCCTAAACTGCAGAACTTTGACTTATCAATGCATGAGACTGCAGCAGACCAAGATTGTGCTAAAAGAAATGAGACCCAAGAAGAGGATAACCCAGTTCCAAGCAAACAATAAAACCGCTTGATCATTTTGATGTGTGTGTATCCAGCATTATTTCCATTAGTCATTTATTTTAGGTGAGGGACAACCTGTTTTCGTCATGCTCAAGGGATGACCCTGGTGATGATCTTCTAAAGCTGTTTTCGTCTCTGACTTGTCTTAAGCTATACTGTCTTGTAAACGTGTCATTAAATCTGTCCGAAGCAAAACAATAAATTATAGGATCCATACAGCAATTGGTTCCTGATAGCATCCATGTGATGTAATAAGCCACCTCAACTTTTTCCAGTAAAGCGCACATAGATGGGTAAAATAAGATGATGGTGACCCCCATGGTTCGAGTGATGTGCACCGGAATGTAGCAGATGATGAAGATGATAAGGGAGACACATATCATCTGGACTGATTTAGAGACCATGACTTTGGTGAGAGTGTTCATGGATTGACGTTGAGGATATATCGACTCAGAAGACTGTAGCAGACCAAGGTTGTGGTAAAAGGAACAAGGAGACCCAAGAAGAGGATGACCCAGTTCCAAACAAAAAATAAAACCGCTTGATCGTTTTGATGAATGCTGAGACATTTCGTGACTCCGTGAACTTCAGAAGTCTGCAGGATGAAGAAGAACGGAATTCCTTGTAAGAGGAGGCAAACCCAGACGACAATGCAGAGCCTCCAAGTGAAGGTCTTTTGGTCAAGAACATTCCTTTAACGTTGTGGGCAACCATATAATATCTGTGAATACTGATTAACATAAGAAAATATATACCACCATACATGTGAGTGCTGAGGATGAAGACCTTCAACTGGCAGAGGAAGGTTCCAAAGGTCCAACGGTCAGTCAAGAAGTAGAAAATGATCAGAGGAGCTGCCGGGGCGATGATGGCATCAGAGATGGCTAAGTTGAATTGGAGAATCACTGTTGAGTTCCATTCTTTTACCCGAAACCAAAATATCCACAAACTAATGCCGTTCAGCACCAAACCGATGAAGAAGATGAAGCTTAAAGAGATTGGAATGAAGATGCTGATGGGTTGAGGCTGACAGGGAGTGACATTCCCAGTAATGTTCAACATTCTGAAAGGTGAAAAATAATAAGTCAATTAGGCTAAAGTGACAAAAATAAGACACATTTTGAAAAATAGCTTAACTGTGGCTTTCTCTACAGCATACGAAGTATATTTTGAGTATAATACTGGATGTACAATGCCTTGAAAAAGTATTCATACCACGTGAACCTCTCCACATTTTTCACATTACAAACCGTAACTTAATGAGAACCCGTCCCCATGAAAATGCAGTGCAATTGCAGGCACCATGTTATAGAGCAGGGGAACTGAGTAGATTGATATTAAGTTTTGTGAGAAAAGATTCAGTATAACCTGTGGTTTCATCATTTAAACCCCTGCTCTTTCTGGGATTTTGGGTCCAGAGGACGGGGAAGTGTGCATACAGAAACAGCTGTCATAAACTGATAGCCCTGCCCACTGGACCCAAGATCCCAGAAAGAGCAGGGTATAAATGATGAAGTCACATGGCTATACTGAATCTGTTCTTACAAAACTACCCTATTTTTTGGATTTTAAACGCACTTATGTTTCCTGCAAACTGGGGAGAAAACGGGGGTGTGCCTTAAAATGCAAATGTAAAAAACAAAAAAAAAAATTAAATATTACTGGGCCGGGGGGGGTGTTTCGGCTGGTGAGCGGGGATGCTGGAGCAGTTTCCGGAGGGCGAGGGGCACGGGTGCAGGACCAGAGATGCGGGAGATGAGCGGCAGCAGCGAGTGGGGGCGCCGCCATGTTTTTTTTTTTTTTTTGTGGCCGGCTGCATTCACTAGCAGTGTGCAGCTGGCCTGTAGAGGTAGAGACTTCAAATTGGCCGCAAGTCTCCATCATGGCCTTGACCATTTTGTCGAAGTCTCTACCGACTGGCTGCACATTGTGAGTGCAGCCGGCCACAAGAAACATGGTGGCGCCCACCGTTCGCTGCCGCCTCTCATCCCCTGCAGCTCCGGTCCTGCACTCGTGTACCTTTCCCCCCCCCCCCGCAGCTCCAGTCCTGCACTGTGCCCCTCACCCTCCGGAACCTGCCTCCAGCACCCTCGCTTAACAGCCACATTTCCCCCGTCGGTAAGCCATGGCAGTCCGGGGAAGAAGATGCATATGCAGGATGGGGACATTTATACAGGAAGGGACACATATACAGGATGGGGGGCATATATACAGGATGAGGGGCATATATACAGGTTGGGGGACATATATGCCAGGATGAGGGATATATATACCAGAATGGGGGGGACATATATACCTGGATACCAGAATGGGGGGGTTTATGTACCAGGATGAGGGACATATATACTGATTGTAAGACCGACACTAGCATTATAACACGGACCCCATTTAACATTAAAAATGTGTTTTGTTTTTTTTCTCCTTTCCTTCACCAAATTTGGGGGTGCGTCTTATAAAGCAAAAAATACGGTGTATATAAATCTATTCTGTTCCCCCTGCTCTACCTGGTGCCTGCAGTTTCCACTGCATTTATCTGGTGACAGGTTCCCTTTGAATGTATTATATTGGGATTTTATGTGATACCAACATAAAATTGGATGTATTTGTGAAATGTAAAGGAAATGATACATGGTTTTCAAAATATTTTTAAAATAGAAGTATGAAAACTGTAACATTCATTTGTATTCACCCCCTGTAGTCTGATCCCCCTAAATAAAATCCTGATTGACCAATTGTCTCCAGAAATCATGTGAATAGTCATTTATTACACTTGTTTTGTAGTATCTTTTCAGTACAACTACAGCTGTTCTGTGAAGGCCTTAAAGGTTTGTGTTATGATTCAAGAGGCAGTATTTGCCTTGAAACGTGTAAACCGGTGCCCGGGATTACCCACTTACCCACTGTACTGTGCCTATATTGCCTTGTTTTACCCATGTTTTTTCACCATTATTGGAATAAAGTTTGGAATTTTTTCCTGTAGTGCTGGAATTTTTGGTCCTACAAAGTACTGACTCTGGGAGCTGAATACAAGTGCATGTCACAATTTTCAAAATTTTATATTTTTAAAATATTTAGAAAACCAGGTATAATTTATTTTACACTTAAAGGGAACCTGTCACCTGGATCTAAGCCCCTACACTATCACTACCTGTCCCTGCACCTTCCTAGCTGCTCCCTCTCTATCCCTCTCTGAGCTAAATCCACCCTATAAAACAGCAGAAAAATAACATGACTTACAGTAGTCCCTGAGGCTGGGGACTGAGAAGGCGGCCCAGGCTCCATTCTGCCCCTCCTCGATGCAGCAGCACACGCCCCACTGGGCGGCGTTATTCTTTCTTCATTGCCACCTCCTCCATTTGGAATCTCCCACCCGCTTTACACTGTAAGGCAGCGGTTAGGATCGGCACGACAGAAGGCGGTGACTCAGGTATTTACTCACACGGCACACAGTTTAAAGGCACAGTTCAGGTATTCACAGACCTCCAGGTTCCGGGGCGCAGCCGGGTACAACCTCATACAATCCCAGCAGCTGATATACAAGCTCTGTACCTTCCCCTGGGTAGGCTGTGTTAGGTCAGCACACAACCTTTCTCTCCTCACTGTCCGCTCATTAGCCTCATGAACGTCCACTCTTGAGAGAGCTCACAGGCTGTGTTAAATCTTCACACAGCTCTCTACACAGCAGCTCCTGCTGCTGTCCTGACACACTCCACCCCCACCCCACAGCCCAGGGCAGCTCATATCATCTCCTATTCACCCGCACACCTGGGTGTCAGTGCTTTCAATCAGCACTCAGCTCCAGCAGCTCACCCTGTGTGTGCTGCTACCGAGCAGAAGATACAATCTCCCATATGCTGTGTCCCGGTCAGGGGACACATCGAGTTCGCATCACCACAACATGATAGGTGTAAAGCAGGCGGGAGATTCCAAATGGAGGAGGCGTGATGAAGAAAGAATAATGCCGCCCAGCGGGGCTGTGTGCTGCTGCATCGAGGAGGGCAGAATGGAGCCTGGCGCCGCCTTTTCAGTCCCCAGCCTCAGGGACTTCTGTAAGTTATAAGTTATTTTTCTGCTGTTTTATAGGGCGGATTTAGCTCAGAGAGGGATAGATGGGGAGCAGCTAGGAAGGTGCAGGGACAGCTAGTGATAGTGTAGGGGCTTAGATCCAGGTGACAGGTTCCCTTTAAGAAATATTTGTACTTTGTGTTGGTATCACATAAAATCCCTATAATACACATGTATGTTTGTGGGTGTAATATTAAAAAAGTGGAAATGTTTACTGGGCATGAATACTTTTTCGAGGTACTGTAACTCAGGATTAGTAATGTAATGTATGTACACAGTGACTGCACCAGCAGAATAGTGAATGCAGCTCTGGAGTATAATACAGGAGGCAAGTCAGGATCAGTAATGTAATATATGTACACAGTGACTGCACCAGCAGAATAGTGAGTGCAGCTCTGGAGTATAATACAGGAGGTGACTCAGGATCAGTAATGTAATGTATGTATACAGTGACTGCACCAGCAGAATAGTGAGTGCAGCTCTGGAGTATAATACAGGAGGTGACTCAGGATCAGTATTGTAATGTATGTACACAGTGACTGCACCAGCAGAATAGTGAGTGCAGCTCTGGAGTATAATACAGGAGGTAACTCAGGATCAGTAATGTAATGTATGTACACAGTGACTGCAGCAGCAGAATAATGAGTGCAGCTCTGGGGTGTAATATTGGAGTTGTTGTTCTACATTAATTATATACCGGTATTATATCTGCATTGTTTATCCTATGCTTGGAAATACAGTAGGATAAAGTAGTGATCAGAGGTGTACATTCAATATTGAGTTACATTTTTGAACAGCTTTAACTTCTAGTATTATTATCTATTTGAGGAAGGAGAGTGAAGAAAAAGAGCATATGATCCAGAGGACAGCGCCTATAAATCATTATGGCATACCTGCTCACATCGGGTCATGAGCTGCCTGTTCTCCGCCGGTTAGTTGTCTTGTCTGTTGTGATATATCTAATCTATATGTTAAATACAAGGAGAAGCCCCTGAATATGTAAAAGCTAGGTATAATCATTGGGGGTTTCCAATGTTGAAGGTCAGGTCTTAAAAACAAAAACTGGTATCCACAAATAGGGGATTCCTCCGTGAAACCCCCGCTGCTCTCACTTCACCACCGTGAGTCACTATTGTCATTCGGGGAAAGTGAAACTGTGATCTGGTCCCCTGGCTTTATAGGTGGTATATCACAGTCACATGGAGGAGCTGGATAGCTTTATTTGCTGGATGTATGACACTATTATCTGACTTTCCTGGGGCTTGTTATAAGCTGTCTGAATGGCACTGTTATGTAGACACTGTGTGGCACTTGGTATTAAAATCCTATAATGTAGTTTTTACTGTTGTTAGGCTGCCTTCACACTTGCGTTTGTGTCTGCATGCGTATGGCATGCAGACGCAAACGCAGCCATATTAATGTGAACGCAGCGGAGATTCTCCGCATGCATTCATATTAGTATGCACCCCGCCCAGCCAATCAGCTGTCTCGGGGGCGGCCGGGAGGAGGAGATCTCCTCCCGGCCAAAGCTGATCTCCCGCCAGTGTCAGCGCGGGAGATTTGAAGACACAGCTGATCTGACAGCTGTTTAAATCTCCCGTGCCGACACCGACACCGGCGGGAGAGCATCGGCGGCTGTAGCTGATCACCGGCGGCCACCAGGAGAGATTTCAATGAGATCCGCAGTGTTCTCCTGCGCTGTCATGCGGAGGACACTGCGGATCCATTGACTTCAATGCATTGTTTGTGCGCTTGCGGGCGCTTGCAGATAAAACAAGCTCCCGCGAACGCACAAAAAATGCAACGTGCTGCGTTCGGAGTGCGCATCCGAGCGCAAACGCAGCCATACGCAGGCACATGCGTTCCCATGTTAAATATAGGAACGCATGTGCACAAGCGTTTTGCTGCGTTCAGTGCACTGTGTTACAAATGCAAATGTGAATGCACCCTTAGGCTGGTTTCACACTTGCGTTTGCAAACGCAGCGCACAGATGCAGCCAAACGCATGTGCACATGTGTTCCTATGTTTAACATGGGAACGCATGTGCCTGCGTATGGCTGCGTTTGCGCTTGGATGCGCACAACTTGTGCACCCTCCGAGCGCACTCTGAACGCAGCCCTGTTGCATTTTTTGTGCGGTCGCGGGCGCTTGATTTATCTGCAAGCGCCCGCAAGCGCACAAACCACGCATAGAAGTCAATGGATCCGCAGTGTACTTCGCATGACATTGCAGTAGAACGCTGCGGATCACATTGAAATCTCTCCCGGTGGCCGCCGGTGATCAGCGGCGGCCACCGGGAGATCAGCTAAAGCCGCCACTGATCTCCCGCTGGTGATGTCGGCTCGGGAGATTTGAAGCAGCGATCAGCTGATTATCTCCTGCACCAATATCGCCCTATTCGGTGTTGACGCGGGAGATTTAAACAGCTGTCAGATCAGCTGTTTCTTCAAATCTCCCGCGTTGACACCGGCGGGAGATCTCTGCCGCTGACCCTCTCCTCCCGGCCGCCCCCGAAACAGCTGATTGGCTGGCGGGCTGCATACTAATGTGAACACATGCGGCAATTCTCCGCTGCGTTCACATCGTTATGGGCTGCGTTTGCACTGCATTTGCGTCTGCATGCCATACGCATGCAGACACAAACGCCAGTGTGAAACCACCCTTATGCCTGTTTCTTCAGGAGTGAATATGAGTCTAATAGAGCAGATAATCATTGTATGGCACTGTTATATGCTCACTTGTTGGCAGTATTATGTGAGACTATATTGTGTGAGTGCTCTAAAGCTGGTTTCAGACTTGCACTCCCTGCCGCAGCGTATTGTGGCGGGGAAGCGCAAGCTGAGCGCAGGCACCGCGCGTCCCTATGTTTAACATGGGGACGCAAGTGCCTGCGCTCGGGTGCAGATGGCCGTGCACACCCATTCACTGCAATATGTGATTTGTGCGGATGCTTGCGCACAAATCACACAGTCTCGTCCGTACCAGGAACGCGACATGTCGCGTTCAGGGTGCGGACGAGAGTGTGTGATTTGTGCGCAGGCATCCGCCTGCCTACAAATCCTACATTGCAGTGAATGTGTGCGCATAGGGTGCGCACGCCAATCTGCATCAGAGCGCAGGCACCTGCATCCCCATGTTAAACATAGAGACTTGTGGTGCCTGCGCTCAGCTTGTGGATTCCCCTCTGCAGGGCGCTGGTCCGCAAGTCTGAAACCAGCCGTAATAGAGTAATATATTATGTGGAAAGGTGTGTCTATATTTTTGAGTATAACTTATCACTTTGTATTGTCTGTTTGACACTATTCTTTTAATATTGATGTCAGTATTATGTGATCTCTGTATAGCACCTGTATGTGTATATTATATGTCACTATTTTGTGGACACACTATGACTTTATATGCACTGTGTGTCACATTATTATTATTATATGGTAGTGTGAGGTAGTGACTGGCTATATTGAAAGTGGCCGATATGTGTCGCACAGGCAGAGGTCTGCTGCGATCTAAATCCAGGTGTTTTGCTGGAACTTGTTGTTCCACAAGACTTTATAGTGTTAAGGGTTGGATTTAAGGGTTAGCCAGAACGTGATAGGGATGTCTGGCTAACCACATGCCTCCCATGGGCGTGTCTCGGCTGATATCATGTGACTAGTTCTAGGTCACATGGTCAGACAAGCCAGGTCCTGCAAGTTAGCAGCAAATGGTGGAGAGACCACATTTGTGAAAAGGTAATGAACTGGAAATTCAAGTACTCCTTGACTGGCATCAATAAGAGGAGGCTGAGGAACTTTCCTAGGATATGACCGGGAAAGTGTATCCAAACCCGCGTTCTGGGTCTGTAACACTGTGTATATCTTCATTCTTGTAAGGCCCAAGGAAGGCTCCTGTTTACGTTCTGTGCCTGGTTTATGAAGACCTGAATAAGCCTAATGAAATTTAGTGGAAACCGTGCCTTTCGCTACCTCAGTGACCAGCAAAACAAGTGAGTACCCCTATTATAGAGTGACTATTGCACAGAATCGTTTACCCACAGGTAATAATAAATGTGCTCTTTGCACTTTTGTGTAGCCTCTATATGGCAGCATTATGCGAACAATAATTTCCATTACCCTCCTCCATTAAAAAAGGGTGTTGGCCTCCAAAGATGTTCTGCCCAGGGGTCTCCATGACCTGAAGTTGCCTTCAATATGGAAATGAAAATGAACCAAAATCATTTCACTATATCCAACATATTTCTTTACCAAGTTCAACAAAGAAAGCAGAAATCTTCCACCGTCAGATGTGTGTAGCCGCAGCGATTGTGTAACGTGATGTTACGCCACCGTTAGCTGCTCTACAATGTGGTAATGTACGGCAGCAGCAGGGACCGGATTTCAAAAAGAACTGCATTAACGGGAAATTTGGAAATTTCTACATTCTGAAAATATTTAGCGAATCTCCACTGAGGGCACGCAGATAAAGCAGAAGTAGGGAAAGTTTTCCTGAAGGTCTTCAGCCAATCTGCAAGATCAAGGAACTGTTAAAGGGGGTTTCCAGTTTAATCATCCATGTACAGTAGTTAAAATTTCTACAACCAATGCAAATTGTAAATGGAAGACTCGCCGATATCTCTAATGAGCCTGTGAAAAATGAGAGTTGGCATCTTAAGGAACCGTCACACGCAGCAATATGGCTTCCATATCGTCGTAAATTTGTGTATTTCGGAGATGTGGAAACCACATTGCCTGTGCTTAGTGGTGTGAGACGGGGAGATTTTACAGCGTGAAATCGCCGGTGGCGCGTCGCCCTGCTCTGCAGTGAAATCAGGCGAAAACCACCAGGCAATTTCTGTGCATCATGGCGTGTGACTGGGCGATATCGATGTAGAAAGCGAGCTCAGACCATCTGGAAGCAATTCCAGAGGCGTGCCTTGAGCGTTCTTTTTGGCTCGCCCCGTCTGCCGCGATTGGTGGTCGCTCCTGTGTTCCCATTGGCTGGCCATGGCTAAGGCGCCATATTTGAATAGCGATCTAGTAGAAAGGACACATGCGTCATGTAGTGGGCAGACTTCCTGGCAAGGCTGACCAATGGTTACACAGTTGTGTCGGCCAATCGTATTGGTAGGGGTGCAGTGTACAACACTATGGCACGCCTGTCTCCTGGCCGTACTTACACCCACATCGCTAATGAGGTGGTGGCGTGTGATGCGGCGATTTACGGCGAGGTAGGAATGTGAATTTGCTTTCAGTGTGCGCCAGGCGATTTCCGGAACGCAGGATCGGCGAACATTGCACTCGAGATCTCTGTGTGACAGGGAGATGGCGATGTGCAAAAAAGTGCCCGGAACGTGCACGCTCACGTCAAATTGCCAGCCATATGGCGGCGATATTGCTACGTGTGACGGTACCTTGACTGGCGGCCATGGACACTAGTCTTGATGAGTCTCCCCCTCTTTCTTGTTTTAAATCTGTACTTTACTCAAGATCACTGCAGAGGCCGAAGAAATGTAGAAACCTAATACTTCTCACAGCTGAGGGTTTGTTGTATCCAGTCATCCATCATCTGTGAACACAAACAGGACAAATCTCTCCATCTCTCACGAAAGCTCTGTAATCTCCAAGCCTTTGTCTTGTGCTTTTCTTGTGTCCCTCACCTGGTGTCTCTTGTGCGACATCCACCCCCTCCCCATCTGTCTGTATAGCAATCTCTTTATCTATGGTCTACTATGTTTTCCTGCAGTTAAAATATATCAGACAGAACTCGCAGATCTTCCTAGTCTGGATACAATTGTAACTATTCTTGTAGTTTTCAGTGTTATTCTGTTTTAGGTCAGTCCACTGATTCTTGCCACATGAATCAGACATTGGCTGCGTCATTTCATATATTCTGCATTTTATAGGAAACTTGCTTTAAGACGCTGCCCAGAGACTATGTCTTGGATGACTAGTCCTGGTGGTGGCCAGATTTTAGTGGCCTCTTCTCTTCTTTGGTCTCTCCATATTTGTATATAGAGAGACCAGTCAGTCTAAGGAAGGTATGGGGGGGGACTCTGGGTACTGGCCGTCATTACTAGTTATGCTGATCATCTTGTACGTCTTCTTTCTAACACCGCTTCAACTTTGAGTAAAGACGTACACGTCTGCAGTAGAGAAACCGGTCCCTGATTCATGTTATCTGTGAATCGGAAACAAGAATATTGCATTCCCTGAAAGTAAATAGTTTTCTAAACTGGTGAGGAATTAAGCCAAAAAGGTATATAGTAGATGTGAGCAGATCTGTTTTCAGGAGCTGGGTCCAGCAGGTCAGCTCCTGTTCAAGGGTAGGAGAGTTCCTCAATAGCAAAGAAGTGAGTGATACTTTAGGACCCTTGAGACTCCTGAGACATCGTGGCCGTGTGTCCTACTATGGCAGTAAAATCATGGTGCCCAGCAAATCCTGAAACGTCTCTTTCCTAACCACGAGATGTACTTCAGTGTTTTATTAAGAACAAATTCTCAGAAACGTTCATAACTTGAAAAAGGAATTGAGAATGAGCGGCGTTGCTTCCCTAAACTGCAACCTAAGTTAGTACTAATATTAATGGGCAAATGTGGTTCATTACTTCAATCATTCAGGTCCCGTTTTTGAACTGCTGCAATCCCTCTGTGTGTACCTGGAACTGACACATCAGCTCCAGCCCTTGTAATGAAGCTTTGATGGTTCATAGGTCATAGCCAGAAAGCTGACTACGACTACATGGAGGGTGAACGACCTGCAATACAATACTCAGCGTAATGATAATGGTCAGACTTGTGTGCTTAATACAGGAGCGGAAGGGGCTGAGTCTGTCACGGGTGTCCTGGAGTCAGGCTTCACCCCTTCAAGACATAGCCCAATGCAGGGACTGGCTGGCATATTTTGGCCTGGAGGGCAAGCACACGGCAGTGGCCCATGAGTAGTGAGCTTCAGGAACAGAGCGGCCTCCCAGACCAACATGACAGATGGTCGGGCGGCCCCAAAAATGCTGCTTTACCACTGGCCTGGGGGGCATCTGTTCCCCCTGCCCCCTGGGCCAGCCATTCCCTTTTCCAGTGTATCTGTTCTACCTCAACTTTTTTATATATATATACATATATATAATATATATATGTAATATATAGAGTTTTTTTTCGTCACTGCTGTCCACAGGTTTCTGTTATTACAGCTTGGCGCCATTGAAGTGAATAGAACTGAACTGCAGCACCAGACTCAGCCTGTGGACAATGAGCACGCCTCAACTTGGAGATTTTTGTTTTTACCTATTTTGGTAATTCGTTACTTTTTAATACATGTAATTGGATATTCACATGCAGAGTAAATACTGCACATCTTCTACAGGTGTCCACTGTAAAATAACAATCTCTGATAACACAGGCCTGCAAGGGTAAATTTGTTTGTAAAGTGGGGGATGACGATTGCTCAACTCTGTAAAAATAGAGAAAAAATTCCATCACATACAGATTTTTCACACTAACTCTATGGGCTTTTTCTTACTTTGACCTCTTTGTGTGACCTTTGGTGGATGCCAAAGACCCTGAGAGCTCCTGGAACCTGTTTTTCATGGTACAGAAGCAGAGAAAATGAATTCTTGCCATCCTTTCCTCAAGACATTGCTCTAGAGTATTGCTATGGACGGATGGAGAAGTGTAACATTGAGTATAATGTGAGCGAGTGGAGACTCATGATTCATTCATCCAAAAAAGTTTGAAAGCTGCTACAGCACAATGCAGTGAGTCTGATCAGTAACTGTAGGGCATTCTGGGCACCTGATGGAAAGATAGGAGGTGTTAGGTTTCTTGAGAATAAAGTCTAATGGTGGGGTTACACGTCCCGATATCGCGGCGATATCGGATGCAACGCCGCGGGAGCGCGCATTTTTTGAGCGCTTTTCCCGATATCGCATCGCCGGTTTACACGCTGCGATATCGGGAAACAACGTCCCTCCGATGTGTACGCCCACCAACCCAGTAACGACCATTTAACATGGGAGTTAATGGGTGAGGTGCGAGTACAGATCGGAGTTGGGCTGTCACACGCTGCGATGCTGGTACAACGACCTTGCGATATCGGGGAGTTGAATAGCTCTGCTATTCAACTCCGATATCGTTTTGGCATCGTTCCAGCATCGCGTTGTACGTTCAAACCGTACAACGCACACACGATATCGGGTCCAACTCGCGACCCACGTGACTTTTTGTCGGAGTTGGGTCGGAGTTGGACGCCGATATCGCGGCGTGTAAACCCACCATAAGTACGAGGATCCAGGACGGTCAATATGTAATGATCTGAAAGTTCTCTTTGCTCTTTGGGCAGAAAGGAGGATACACAGCCTCCATGCATTTTGTGTGAATGGGACAACCGGGATAGTACTCGTCCCAAGAGCACAACAAGTTGGGTAACAACAACATCTTTGCAACCTAGACCCCAGAACTGGGTTGCAGAAAGTTAAGTTGTTCCCACTAAAGTTCTCTTGTCACCGCTCCACATTAAGCTTGGACCGATGAAGCCGTTTGTGAAAGCTTCACCAACAGGAGGAGAGACTTTTAGTACCTGTGCACCAAATTTCAGGAACTCTCCTAAACAAAAGTGAAGGAGGCATTTTTGTGGGACCAGATATTCGTAATCTCATGAAGGATGAAGTGTAACAAAAATGAAAGCTGTTGATAAAAGGGCTTGGGGTTCTTTTAAAGAAGCCGGAAGGAATTTGTAGGTAACAACAAAGATCCAAAATATAAGTCCATCATTGAGAACATGCTGAAACGTTTCGAAGACTTGCATTGTCTGAAAAATATTGTTACTTTTTTTTTACATTCCCATTTGGACGACTTTACTGAAAACCTTGGTGCTGTTATTGAAGAGCAAGAAGAGAGATTTCATCAGGAGATCAAGGAGATGAAGACGGATACCAAGGTAGATGGAGCGTGAACATGATGGGGGACGACTGCTGGAGGCTTCACAGAGAAGTGAGAAGATCCACAGCTTCTATAAGAGAGAAGGAAAAGGTGTAAGAATTCATTAAAGAATTCAGTAAGGAATGAAGGTTTAATACATTTTTATATATAATATTGTGTTCCATTTAAGTTGCAATAACAAATTTTTAACAAACAGACCTTTATGTTATTGCATTTTTTACTGTGTGTTCCCCTTAATTTGATGCATTTTTGGAGCAGATTTTTTGATTACGTATTTTTTCTAAGTACAGAAAATATTAATTCTGCACTTTAAAAAAAAAAAAAAAAAAAAAAAACACTTCACTTTTTACTTCCATTATTCTATTTAGACTCTCTATAAAAGGCTATAGAGAAAAAATGCGCCAAAATACCCTGGCACAGTCAGTGGGGAGTCATCTTCATTAAATCACTTTGCTAGGTCAGTTAAACGCAGCGAGAAAAAAAGTGCTGTTTTTACGCTATTTAGGAACATGGCTAAAGGACAAGTTCACATTGGGCGATCCTTTATTAACGAAGAAACTTAGCCAAGAGCAGTGCGCATTACAAAATAAAGAAATAACCATTACTACCTTCTGAACCCCCCACTCTTCAGTGGTCTTCGCCAATCCTGCTGTACAACCATTCTTAATGTAACCTCTGCTGCCAATCACTCTCCTCAGCTGTCACGCTATCATATAACGGACATACAAGCGTTACTGCTGAGACCAATGATTGGCTGCAGTGGTCACATGAATGATCGTATGTGTTAGGGGGCCGTCACACGCACAGATATCTTGCCCGATATCGCTTAAGCGATCTCCTTTTTGATCGCTTAAGCGATATCGGGCAAGAAATCGTTGCATGTAATCAAGCGATTTACGATGTGAAATCGCTTGATCGTGACATCGCTGATCTGAGCTCCGGTTCTCAGATCTAGCGATGAGCGATTTGACGATCTGTCTCATCGTGGTGTATAACACCACGATATGCGATCTCCCAGCGGCAGAGCCTATGCTGGGAGATGGTAACTATGATACACGTCGGGTAACTAAGCGACGCGCGGTGCCTAGTAACCCGATGTGTACCATAGTTACCAGCGAGATCGCGGAAACACATCGCTGGTGAGTCTGTCTGTGTGACATCTCACCAGCGATGTGAGCGATATTGTAAGCGATTGCGCGTGCACGTGATCGCTTACAATATCGCTAAAGATATCTGTGCGTGTGACGGCCGCCATAGCTGCAGAACTGTGAGTCAGTGAATCGGCAAAGACAGATTAGGTGAGTAAGGAGCCCACAATTGATGGCTGCCGGCCATACTGTCGTTCAACCATCTTCCCCGACTCCTCTTTAAGCCCCAGTCACACATAACGATATTGTTAGCGAGATCGTTGTAACTGTGACGTTACAACGATCTCTCCAGCGATGTCGTTATGTGTGACACTTTGCAGCGATCAGGCCCCTGCTGTGAGATCGCTGATCGTTGCAAAGTGCTGTGGGTCATTTTTTGATCGTTGGTTTCCTGCTGGTCAGCACGCATCGCTGCGTGTGACAGCAAGAAACCAGCGATCTGTGACCTCACAGAGCTGGTTACTATGGTAAACACCGGGTATCTAGGCAGCGCGCGCTGCCTGGATACCCGGTGTTTATCATAGTTACCTGCGTTCTCCCTGCTTAGCGCTGCCTATAACTCAGCGCTAAGCAGGGAGCGATGTGGGAGGTGTCTCAGGGGTTCAGGCTGGGAACTCTCCTCAGCTGCATCACACAGGATCATCCTGCAGGACGCCGTCACCTAGCAACGGCCGGAGAGTCACATGACCGCAGTGTGCACCACGTGACCCCGCCTGGCTCCTCCACCCTCCGGCCGGGGGAGAAGGTCATGTGACGCAGCGATCGTTGGACTCCGCGCAGCAGACATGGAGCTACCGGCGATCAACCTGAAGGCACCGGGGGAGGAGGAGGAGGAGGACCGGGCACAGGGGAGGGGGCTCTCTGCTCCGCAGCCGCTTGTCTCCCAGGGCCTGATCGCTGGGGAGATCTGCCTGTTTGACAGCTCCCCAGCGATCAGGTAACGACGCTCCAGCGATCCCGGCAGGTCGTTATCGCTGTCGGGATCGTTGGAGCGATCGTTATGTCTGACTGCACCCTAACTCAGGAATGTTCAGCTCTGCTTCAACTGTCAGACTGAGGGCACCGCATTACAGCGAGCCGTCAGTGAGGGTTCTGAGTATGCGCACTGTGCATTAGGAAACTGGCAAATACACCTCGCAAGTATGCCAATGTGCAGGTGCAGATATGACACTGCCGTGGCGTCCTGCAAACAAGATTTCAATTGAGGAGCCAGTAACGCGCCTGGGAATTCTATTATCACACCCCACCAGGGCATGATAAACATGGAGCATGGGGAGAGATGGAGCCCTGGAGAACACCCAGAATGGCAAACTCATTTTTTACAACTATTACAGTACAGTTTTAGCTCAGACACGGATGGTTAGGGACATAGTAGGAAGGTGCAGGGACAGATAGTGATAGGTTTGGGGGCAAAAACGAGCTGACAGGTTCCCTTTAAGATTGAGGGAGATTATAACAGATCTGGGAGGGGGCAGGTTCCCATTGAACCACAGCAGTGCCCCCCTGCCCACCAGGTCCTGCCAGTCTTATGTGTGGTGCTTATTGGTTGCTGTCCCTGTGATTGGGGGTTTATTGGGTTTTGTAAAGTTAATTGATAACTGATGGCTAAGGAGCGTCTTTCTATATTGACTTTTACATTTTAGGAACTTTGTTTTCTCTTTTGCTTTCTGGTTTTGTGGGGGGTTCTTTTGTGGGATTAGGAGATTTTATGCTTTCACCTCTGAAGCTAATAAGGAAACAATGCAGTGATCTCCTGTGTGTTGTTTTCAGCCTCAGACCACTGCCGGTGACCTATGGGGAATGGGAAGTATGATGACAGCAGGAAATCCCGGACACCACTGACCGCAAGAAAGAAGAAAAGTACATAATCTTACAGCAAGTCATTAACCCTGTCATGGCAGGGGGCTGATACTGACCAGAAAATACAATATTGGGTGTTCTCTTGTGACGGAAGATAGTGATGAGCGAATAGTGACACATTCGGGTTTGGATTATCCTAACCAAATACGTTTTAGTATTTGGGTATTTGCAGTGGCGTAGAGTCCAATTGGCCCCAGAGCGAAATTTTGTCCCAGGCCACCCCAAACCCCCACCCCCACATTGGTCAGATGCATGGGCCTCGTGTAACATTCTACATCCAATAAAGATTGACAAATTGACCCTTCTCCCCCTTCATTATTTATTAATGTCCTTCTTCATCCTGCTATATATGGTCCTTCTACTGGAATATGGCCCTTATACTGGTATATATGTCCCCCATTCTGGTTTATATGGTCCTCCTCCTCCCGCCCCCATCGTCCTTCAAGTATTATAATGCACCCTCCTTATCCTTCATATAGTATAATGCAGCATCATTGCCCTCCATACAGTATAATGTAGCCTCATAGCCCTCCATATAGTATAATGCAGCCTCATAGGCCTCCATATAGTATAATGCACCCTCATAGTCCTCCATACAGTAGAATGCAGTCTCACAGCCCTCCATATACTATAATGCAGCCTCATAGCACTCCACATAGTGTAATGCAGCCTCATAGTCCTCCATTATAGTGTAATGCAGCTTCATAGTCCTCCATTATAGTATAATACAGCCTCACAGCCCTCCATATATTTATAATGCAGCCTCATAGTCCTCTATTATAGTGCAATGCAGCTTCATAGTCCTCCATTATAGTATAATGCAGCCTCCTATCTCTCCACATAGTATAATGCATCCCCCCTCCTCCCCCCATAAACCTCTGGCCACAGTGTACCCACTTATTAAAAAAAATAAATCTGTGCTTGCCTCTCCCGTTTTCCCCACTGCTCCAGTCTCCCCACAAAAAACTGAAAACACAGGAGGAGTAGGCAGCAGCAACCTGCTATATGCGTTCCACTGTGGAATGCACATGTACAGCTAGGCCATGGTAAGCCAAAGCCACAGACTGGGGTAGTATAGAGGGGCACGCCCCAAGGATGCAGCAGGGTCCCTGACACATGGGCCCCATAGCGGCTGTGCCACGCAGTGTAACATGAATGTGCTTCCCTGAGGATAAACATTCATGTGACACAGATGCTGGAGTCAGAGGGTGTGGGCCCCAGTATCTCTGGGCCCCATCGCAGTCGCGACCCTATTGTTGCGCCACTGGGAATTCGTCTCGAATACTGAACCTAGTGCAAGCCAATGGGAAACTCAAATATTTATTTGGGAAGATTTCCAAGAAAAATATTTGAGTTCTTAATTGACTTGCATTAGGTTTAGTATTCGAGACGAACATCCGAATAGTAAAAAGTATTTGGTTGCTATAATCCAAACCTGAATATTTCACTATTTGCTTATCACTAAAGATAATGTATTAAAGGGGCCCCTAACCTTAAAAATAGCAGCGCTGTGTATGAAGGGAAGGGTTCCAATAAGCATGGGCATCGACTGACAGAGGAGCTATTGCATTGACGTCCGCATTGGTCCGACCTGAACCTATATCCTTATTTTGAGATCCTTGATCTTGGAGGAGCAGCGAGTTTTATGGACTTCTTGTTATTGATCCTATTGGACAACACTAGTAATCTATTTCTCTGCCTGGAGTGGCTGATAAAAGAGGACAATACCTTGTATTGAAGGCATAGCACATAGAGGTGCCCCTTTATACTAAAATCCCCCTGTTCCCATCCTGCATGGTTTCCCTGTCCGCAGCCTCACTAATCAGCGGCCCGGCTTTCTATAATTAGCCGTTGTGTGGGCTGCAGCGGAGGATGCTGGGACTCGGAGCTCAATGCAGACCTGACATAGGAAAAACGCGTAGTGACGTCTGATGTGTGGATGGCGTCCTCATTGTGCTGGTGGAGGGGGATTAGGTGCATTGTACGAGGTGCAAGGCGGCTCCAGGATAACCAATGCCTTAGGTTCTCTATGTGGCTGAGATTCAGGGTCCTGTATGTAGTTTCCACCATTGCAAACATGCAAGACATTTGTCTGCTCATTTTTCTAACGTTTTTCTGGAGCCATTCTCCTCTGGTACATTCAGGACTAGTGGCATAACTTAAAGCTTGTGGGGCCCAATGTGAAACCTTCAACGGGGCCCCCAATTATTGTAAATGGTTAATATCATTAGTCCTTTTCTATAGGCCAAAGGGACATTTGGGGCCCCTAGCTCCAGGGCGGCACGAGTACAATTGCAACCCCTGCATCTATTGTAGTTACGCCCCTGTTCAGACCTCCCTGTAATCACTGCTGGGCACACACCTATATGCTGAAGTATGAGATCACCCTCTATTCACTGCCAATATAAATCAATATGCAGTGAGCTCCCCCTAGTGGTAGCTGCAGGCAGAACGACTTGTACAATTTACGAAATAAAGAAGGGGATTTGGAAATTTGTGTCAGAAATAGGGCGCTAATCTCTGCTGGTAATACGGACCTCCGTCTACCAGGAAGGAAAGGAAGTCTAAAGTGCTGTGAAATATGTTGGCATTATATAAATAAAAATCAATACTATTATTATTCAACGTACACTTGTAGCAGTCACTTACACAATCCTGCCAGCAGGGGGCAGCCTCTCATTACTTGTACACATAGAGGTGTGCAGTGGAGCTAAAATCCATTTTCATAGAGGAATAAATATTCTTGTATTTTATATTTATTTTTTTTTTGTAATGATGAGAATTAAAGTAGTAATAAATATTAAAACTGTCAATAATTGTGGAGATGATGACGATGATGTTGTTCAGGCGGGTGATGTGATACATCTCGCTCCAGTGTTGCGTTCATTAATACCTCGGTTCAGGTGTTTTCTTCTGCCCCATAATCCTTTGCTCATCAGAGTACGCCCGCGCCCGTAAAGGTCACTAAGTTGTGCCGTCCGTGGTGTCGGTGCTGGTGACTGCCTGGCATTTGTCGAGGACATCGCAGGCGCGCTCCTTGTCGGATTTCATCACCACATAAATATTTAATCGGGTAAGACAGATCTCAGGTTCGTGTCAGTAGGGAGATCGCACGGTTACTAAGCAGCCGCCATCACGTTCACCATCCCGGAAAGTGCCCGTTTATTACCGGAGCGCCATGTTATGTGCATGGGAGCAGCAGAGTCGGGAAAAGTGACTCTCCAGGGAGTGGAAAGTGTTGTGGTGCTGAGAATAGAATAACCGAAAGAATAAAAGAAAAAAGGATATAAATTGTGTTAGAATGAAAGAGAAATTCACCCCAAAAAAGTAATAAAGAATGTACATCCGTTCCTGGTAAAGCTGGGTGACCGGTAATAGGCTGCTATTACAGCGCTGACATTATCTTACATCATTTCTACTTGACTAGGAAATTTGTATTTGTTCCTATAGTTAAGCAGTTGGGTGCTGTGATGGTGGGCGGCCATATTAGTTGTCACCCAGCTTTCTGGTAACAAGTTTGTCAGGGCAATGTGAGGCGTGAGTGATCACAGGCTGATTAAGGGTAAGCGGCACAGAGTATTTCAGGAGAAGGGTGCACTGCATGTGATTGTATGACCGAGATTGTCACGATATGGAGACAGGTGGGCGCAGACCAGATGTGGAAGGATAAAGGGATATTGGCAGCACAGAGTATTTCAGAAGAGACATGCGCTGATCTTGTGGGGCGCACTGACCTGGCGCTCATGTTGCCGCTAGTGAGGTCAGGGGGTTGTAGAATGATAGTGGAAGGCCCAGGCTCTCCCAGTAGCACAGAGTGTTTCAGGAGAAGGGTGCACTGCATGTGACTTGTATGACTGAGGTAGTGTCACAATATGGAGACAGGCTGGCACAGACCAGATGTGGAAGGATAAAGGAATATTAGCAGCACAGAGTATTTCAGGAGTGAAGCCTGCTGATCTTGTGGGGGGGGGGGGGGACTGACCTGTCCACTCATGTCGCTATTAGTGAGGGGAGGGGTGGAGACACATTGGAGGTTTAGATCAATGGTGGATGGTCCAGGCTCTCCAGTAGCACAGAGTATTTCAGCAAGATGTCCTCAGTCCTCTCTCTGATGTGTGGAAAGTGTTGGTCTTTCCAGTAGCACTTGGCAGCCAGGATGAATTATACATGTAGTAACTCGCGGCTCTCACAAAGTGCTTTGGCAAAAGGCAAATGGGAACAAGTCTCTTGTAAGCGATTGAACTTTGTTCACAAAATGAGCCACGATGAACAGAAAAGGCAGATTCTGTCACCCTGCCGCCATGTAATCTACAGAAGCGGAGATAATGGCAGCCGAAAGGGCAACACGAGATATTAATGCATCGCGCAAATGCCACAGAGATCAGCAGACAAGGGCCAATCATCAGAAGTCTGGGGATCGTAGTCAGTATGGAGCAGAGCATGGGGGGAATCACATCGAATAATTGTCATCACTGTCACACATAGAGTCATTATCCTCACATATACAGTCCAGCATTGCAGAATCATTTCTCAATCCGAGGGATGGAGTTGAACTTTACTAATACACCGCTCCAAATCCCCTGCATACACCTGAGAGTGCTTGTGTTATCTGCAGTCACCACTAGGGGGAGCTCACTGCAGACAGTTCATATATTAAACTCTGGAGTAGTACAGTGAGCTCCCTCTAGTGGTGACTGCAGATAACAACTAGTATGTTGGGACAATGCAGGGAATTTGATTCTCTGTATCCGGACAAAAAGGATCCCAAACCACTATAAACCTAAAATAGCAGAATGATTCCGCATAGATTCTTGGATCCAAAAACCTTAGATTTATGAAGGAATATGGTGCAACTTGTGACCAATATATGGTGGTACTGAGACACATGGTCATAGAATTTATAGGAAAATAACTAGACCCCACAGGATGTGATCTGCACAGTCTTCGTCATCTTATGGGTTCTAGAAGCACACACCCCTGTGGTGGGGCCACTGGGGCCCTGCTGGCCTCAGGACATGTTAGTTCTTACACATTGTCTCTGCAAATGTAGAATTTACTTTTTATTTTGATATGTATAGATATTATGTGGCCTGACAATATTCATGGCAATAAATTACTGAGATGGAGGTTAAATCCATAAACCCGTCCCTGATTGTACCCCACTAATCAGGTCAGAGGGCGCAGTGGGTAAAGATATGGGTGTCAGACGCCCTCCCAATATAAATTCCATGTACTGATATGAAATATTTTTGGAGCGGTTCCTCTGCAGCTTGTGAAGCAGATAAGGCAGGAATTACAGTCTCTGCCACACAAAATGCCTGAGCTGTACTGAAACACAAAGCGTTGGCTACTCGTGCCCCATGCCAGCTTCCCTCATAATAAAGCTAATGTTTAACAAAAACGTACAAGTGTCATTTCCCAGAATTAGCTCTTACCCCTCTCTCCAATCAAATCTGCAGTAAGTGTAAATCATCGTTTCTGCCGACATCCAGTATAGCCCCCACAGAGGGATTGTAACTCTAAATGGCAGATATGCATTGCTATATGGTGATATAGGAGTGCTGGATAGCTGAGTATTGTCATATTCTCCTGATAGCCTTAGGAAGCAGGAGAGACGCCCATGTTGGAGCACTTATGGTGGCCATATTGGTTTTACCCAGATATCCCAAAATTATAAGACCGAAGAGAACATCTCCAGTATCTACCCCATGGTCTGTGGTAATGGTCTTCAGCATTAGTGGGACTACACGGCTCAGCATGCTGGAAACTGTTGTTTCACAACCACAGGTTGGGGCCACTGGTCTATACTTTCTTGCAAGACAAGTAGAAAAGAATACTATAATAATAATAAGAAGAAAGTAAATGTGAGCCTCATGTTGAACTTATTTATATTTCCTTATAAAGTACAGAACTTTGTTTTTCTTATACAGAACTCCAAATCACCTGCATAGGCACAGTGTCAGATGATCACATTCTGTCTAACTGAAGCCAACATCCTCCATACACAGATATGTCCTGATGTTCTGTCTGCAGCCTCCACTAGGGGGAGCTCCCTGTATACAGAGATACATGATGACATTCTGTCTGCAGTCACCACTAGGAGGAGCTCCCTGTATAGAGATACATGATGAAATTCTGTCTACAGCCACCACTAGGAGGAGCTCCCTCTATAGAGGTGCATGATGAAATTCTGTCTGCAGCTACCACTAGGGGTGGCTGCTCAGCAGCTTACTGTAGAGGTGGTCAATTAATTTTCCCAAGGGGCCACATGGGATACTGTGTGTGTTGTGGAGGGCCAAACTTAATTCCGATTATTATTGTTTGGCTGCACTTTGCCCAGGTTTGGCTTACTACATTGTGTGTCTGCAGGCCGCACTTTGCCTAGGTCTGGCTTACTACATTGTGTGTCTGCAGGCCCACTTTCCCCAGGTCTGGCTTACTGCATTGTGTCTGCAGGCTGCACTTTGCCTAGGTGTGTCTTACTGCATTGTGTGTCTGCAGGCCGCACTTTGCCCAGATGTGGCTTACTGCATTGTGTCTGCAGACTGCACTTGACCCAGGTGTGGCTTACTGCATTGTGTGTCTGCATGCCACACTTTGCCCAGGTCTGGCTTAGGCTAGGGTCACACTTGCGTCATGCATCCGTTAAACGGATGCGTTTTTTACATGTGCAAATGTGTAAAAATGCATGCGTTAATGCACCCATAGACTCCAATGCAAAAAACGCATTGCAAAAGTGCAATGCGTTTGACGCTATGCGTTTTTGCTAGTGCAGCTAAAAACATTTCTGCAATGTAAAACGCAGCCTTTAACACATCCTGCAAACGGATGCAGCCTCCCAATTGTGACCCTAGCCTTACTGCATTGTGTGTCTGTAGGCTGCACTTTGCCCAGTTCTGGCTTGCTACATTGTGTCTACAGGTCACACTTTGCCCAGTTCTTACTGCATTGTGTGTCTGCAGGCCGCACTTTGCTCAGGTCTGGCTTACTGTATTGTGTGTTTGCAGGCCGCAATTTTGCCCAGGTCTGGGCTTACTGCATTGTCTGCAGGCTGCACTTTGCCCAGGTCTGGCTTACTGCATTGTGTGTCTGCAGGCCGCACTTTGCTCAGGTCTGGCTTACTGTATTGTGTGTTTGCAGGCCGCAATTTTGCCCAGGTCTGAGCTTACTGCATTGTGTCTGCAGGCTGCACTTTGCCCAGGTCTGGCTTACTGCATTGTGTGTCTGCAGGCCGCACTTTGCTCAGGTCTGGCTTACTGCATTGTGCGTCTGCAGGCTGCACTTTGCCCAGTTCTCACTGCATTGTGTGTAGGCTGCACTTTACAGTAAGCCAGACCTGGGCATTGTGTCTGCAGGCTGCACTTTGCTCAGGTCTGGCTTACTGTATTGTGTGTCTGCAGGCTGCACTTTGCCCAGTTCTCACTGCATTGTGTGTCTGTAGGCTGCACTTTGCCCAGGTCTGGCTTACTGCATTGTGTGTCTGCAGGCTGCCCTTTGCTCAGGTCTGGCTTACTGCATTTTGTGTCTGCCACCGCGCTTTGCCCAGGTGTGGCTTACTGCACTTTGCCCAGGTCTGGCTTACTGCATTGTGTGTCTGCAGGCTGCCCTTTGCTCAGGTCTGGCTTACTGCATTTTGTGTCTGCCACCGCGCTTTGCCCAGGTGTGGGTTACTGCACTTTGCCCAGGTCTGGCTTACTGCATTGTGTGTCTGCAGGCTGCACTTTGCCCAGGTGTGGCTTACTGCATTGTGTCTACAGGCTGCACCTTGCCCAGGTCTGGCTTACTGCATTGTGTGTCTGCCACCGCGCTTTGCCCAGGTCTCACTGCATTGTGTGTCTGCCACCGCACTTTGCCCAGGTCTCACTGCATTGTGTTCATTGAACTCATAGATACCTTGTGGCGATTGCAGGAAGTCACAATTATAATACAATTTACCTATAGCTTTGTAGATGAGGAGCTACGGTCTTTCTGTCTTTCCTGTCCATCTATAAATAAAACTATAGATCATATACAGTGCAATATAATGGATGGCAGATCCTATAAGCAACAATATTTTACCCCTTATGGGAATGTAAGGATTTCCAGGAAGAGGCGCATCATTTACACTAGTCTTGCTGCATTCATGAGAAATTTCAGAACAACATGACAGAGGCCTTTGTGGTCACAGCTATGTGTGGGCCCATCATATTGACAGAGCATCACATGAATCGGGGAAGGTAATTTCTTGTACAAATGACTTAAGACACATTCTGTATGAAGGGTCAACACAGAGGATGATTAGTGCACGTTCTCCAAATACCCGACAGACTGCATCCATGTCTGGGGGTCAGTAAGATAAAGTAAATCAATGCATGCTGAGAAGTTATTGGACATAGAAGTAAAATATGTAATAATCACAGGCGGTAGTATTATAGTAGTTATATCTTAATAGGAGCAATTATAGTAGTTATATTCTTGTACATAGGGGCAGTATATAGTAGTTATATCTTGTACAAGGGGTCAGTATTATAGTAGTTATATTCTTGTACATAGAGCAGTATTATGTATTTATATTCTTGTACATAGGAGCAGTATTATAGTAGTTATATTCTTTATATAGAGCATATTATAGTATTATATTCTTGTATAGGGGCAGTATTATATAGTTATATTCTGTCATAGGGTCATATATAGTAGTTATTCTTGTACATAGAGGCAGTATATAGTAGTATATTCTGTACATAGGGCAGTGTTATAGTAAATAAGAAAAGCCAAAAAGCCAGTGCTACCTGTGGTTAGCATTCTATCTGTCTTTATTGTGATTGATCTAGGCTGCTGTACACACATATAGTGGCCACACCCTGCCCATAGGTTCTGCTTGATTATTGCACATGTGTCTGGGCCTGTTCCATCCTCATCCATGGTTGCTGGTCTGGCAGTGTGGGGTCAGAGCTGATAATGTCCAGATGTCATGTCCGGACCTGGTTGGCCTTATCTGCGCTTGCCTTCTGGCGCAGTGGGAGTGGTTCAGAAATTCTTTGTGTACGTGTGCATTCAATGTGGTCTTGCTTTTAATGCATTCAGGAGGCCATAATGGCACAGCGTATATAATAAAAAACGTAGAGTAGGACTGTCCCATTTGAAAATGCCGTGAAGAATTGATCAATTGTTTGCCAAATGTCTCCGTTTTAAAGTACAGGGTGGGCGATTTATATGGATACACCTAAACAACATGGGAATGGTTGGTGATATCAACGTCCTGTTTGTGGCACATTAGTATATGGGAGGGGGAAAACTTTCCAGATGGGTGGTGACCATGGCGGCCATTTTGAAGTCAGCCATTTTAAATCCAACTTTATTTCAATGGGAAGAGGGTCATGTGACACCTCAAACTTACTGAAAATTCATAAAAACAATGTTGTGCTTGGTTTTAACGTAACTTTATTCTTTCTTGAGTTATTTACAGTGTATGATCACTTATAAAATGTGTTCAAAGTGTTGCCCATTGTGTTGGATTGTCAATACAACCTTCTTCTCCCATTCTTGACACTCTGATAGCACACCGCAGAAGAAATGCAGCACAGGCTTCCAGGATCCGTTGTTTCAGATGCTGCACATCTTGTATCTTCACAGCATAGACAATTGCCTTCAGATGACCCCAAAGATAAAAGTCTAAGTGGGTCAGATCAGGGAGATCTTGGTGCCATTCAACTGGCCCACGACAACCAATCCACTTTCCAGGAAACTGTTCATGTAGGAATGCTCAGACCTGACACCCATAATGTGGTGGTCACCATCTTGTTGGAAAAATTCAAGGAACTTGCCATCTTCAGTGCATAAAGAGGGCAACACGTCATCATGTAGCAATTTCAGATATCCAGGGCATTGAGGTTTCCATTGAAGAAGAATGTCTCCACTATCTTTATACCCCATATACCACACCATACATCATTTTTTGTGTTCCAGAAGTCTTGGTGGGATCTATCCACTGTGGGTTAGTGTCAGACCAATAGCGGGGGTTTTATTTGTTAACTTCACCACTTTCAAAAAAGTTTGCCTCATCACTGAACATAATGTTTGCGTAAACTGTGTGCCTAAACATTGAGCTCCCCCACAAGTGACCCTATTTTGGAAACTAGTCCCCCCTCCAGGGAACTTATCTAGATGGGTGGTGAGCACTTTGAACCTCCAGATGTTTCAAAAATTGATCTGTAAGAATGAAAAAGTACTTTTTTTTAATTTTTTTTTCTCACAAAATTTTTTTTAGCCTAACTTTTTCATTTTCACATGGGCAAAAGGATAAAATGCACCCTAAAATTTGTTGTGCAATTTCTCCTGAGTACACCGATACCTCATATGTGGTCATAAACCATGTTTGGGCGCATGGCAGGCTCAGAAGGGAAGGAGCGCAATTTCACTTTTTAATGGAAAATTAGCTCCAAAAATCAAATTGCGCTCCTTCCCTTCTGAGCCCTGCCGTGCGCCCAAAGAGTGGTTTATGACCACATATGAGGTATCGGTGTACTCAGGAGAAATTGCCCAACAAATGTTAGGACCATTTCATCCTGTTGCCCATGTGAAAATGAAAGAATTGAGGCTTTCAGTGTTTGATTTGCCAAAATGTGGACGCAAGAAAACTGTCATAATGATGAAACATCAGTGTCTGTCTAGCTTCATTCAGCAAGAGCCCACAGAGTAGCACTCGCCGCATGTCACTGGAGAGTGGCATCAGTCCAACATCCCTTCGGCGGATGTTAGCTAATCACAAATGGCCCCTTACATAATCCAGCTGCTGTAGAATCTCAACCATTATGACCCAGATCGGTGCACTGAGTTTGCAGAATGGACAAAGCAAAAATTGGAACAGGACCCTCTCACCCTGTCACCGGAGCTGCAGGAGCGCAATCAACCCATGACGTTATAGAGACGTCATGGGTCGGGAACGCACCGACTTTCATGACGTCTCTATAACGTCATAGGTCGGGAAGGGGTTAAAGTAGTTATATCTTTGTAAATAGGGGGTAGTATTATCTACTATATAATTGCCCTATCGTGTCTGTCTCTCTGTAACTAATATCCCACATCGCTGATTGGTTGCCAAGTGGCCACATTCCCCCAGCCAGGACCCCCACCCGATTGGCTGTCCCCGCTGTCACTCACTACACCCAGCCCTCTATTCTTTTTACTATCAAATGGGAAGAGTTGTGTGTTTGGGGAAGGAGATGAGGAGCAGAGCAGAGGACCAGGCACCTGGAGAGGTACACAAACTCCTGGGGATCTGGGATCAGCTGGAACAAGCTCCAAGTACTGACAGATCCCGGGATCTCCCTCCAGGGCAAGTGGGTGTAAAGTGCAGCATCTCCGGAGATGATCGGGCAGATTGGTTCCCAGGACCTCTGTTGTGATCTCTGCTCACCGGATCCCTGTGATCTCTGCCTCTCCAGCACATACCTGTGAACCGCACGCAGACACCGCCGCACGCAGACACCGCCGCACGCAGACACCGCCGCACGCAGACACTGCTGCAGGTATTTACTATATAATTGTCTAATTTTGTCTGTAATGGAAAACCCGTGTTGCTGCCCGCGACCAATGAGTGACAGGCGCAGTCCGCCCGCGAATTGGCGCATCATTGCATTATTCTTAAAAGTCATAAATAAACTACATACATATTTTAGAATACCAGATGCATTAGAATCGGGCCACCATCTATTAGTAGTTATATTCTTGTACATAGGGGCAGTATTATAGTAGTTATATTCTTGTACATAGGAGCAGTATTATAGTAGTTATATTCTTGTATATAGGGGCAGTATTATAGTAGTTATATTCTTGTACATAGGGGCAGTATTATAGTAGTTATATTCTTGTATATAGGAGCAGTATTATAGTAGTTATATTCCTGTACATAGGGGCAGTATTATAGTAGTTATATTCTTGTACATAGGGGCAGTATTATAGTAGTTATATTCTTGTACATAGGGGCAGTATTATAGCAGTTATATTCTTGTATATAGGGGCAGTATTATAGTAGTTATTTTCTGGTCATCACAATGGGAGACCCAGACAATGGGGTTTAGGGCTCCGCCCTCCGGAGGTCACACTAGGTACTACAAGTTTGTAGACACCGCCTCCTCCGCATATAAACCCCCACCGTAGGAGAAATCCTCAGTTTTAAACTTAGTGTGCTCGGAGGATCACGCTTTGCTTGCACTTCACTGCATTCTCACAGCTTACGTGATGGCGTATGAAGACAAGGTAATTGGTCCCGGTCGGGACCCTCGACAGTCTCCCCGCTACACCTTTGTGGAACACGCTGGTGGAGGTACCGGAGGGCTTTTAGCCTGGACACTTAGCTGTTCTCCCGGTACGCTGTCGTGCTTTCCCCTTTCCATCCCTCTGTGGAGGCTCTGGATAGGGGGAGCCTGGAGCCTTGCACAGCTCCGCTCCGTCCGAGGCCTCCCTAAATGGTGCTTACAGACCGGACGGAGCCAGCCCAGTCCGAGGCCTCCCATTATGGTGCTTACATTCCGGACTGGTGCTGTACCCCCGTCCGAGGCCTCCCTAAAGGTGCTTACAGACCGGACCGGCACTGAGGCCCCTTGTGGTCTCATGTGTGCCTGGGGGTAGTGTCTGTCACTTGGTGGCATGGCACTCAGACCGCGCGGTTACCCTCGGGTCCGCGGTTCTGATAGTGTACCCTGTGCTGGGGTCACTCTGGCTGACCGCCCTGTGTGTCACAGGGGCTGAAGCTGAAGGCTGCTGCTGTTTGTTTTGTGCGGGCAGTCTGTGTGTGTGTATGTGTATTACTTCACACTCTTTCCCGCGCTGCGGGCTCTGGCACCTCCATTGCTGAGGCAGCCTGGAGGGGGAGGAAGCAGCTCTTGTGATGACTCACTGATGGGCGTGTTTTTTGTGTTCTCCCGCGTGTTCCTGGCCACGCCTACGTATTCACAGTCGGCGGCCATCTTCTCCCTCACTTCCCGGCTGGGATCTGGCTGCAGCGTGTGTCTGCACTCTCAGGGAGACCGGAACTCGCGGAGGTCACACAATTACACCGCTTCCTCCTACCGCTCCTAGCGGTCGGTAAGCCACCGGGTTCCCCGGTTTGTTTGTTTACAACTTGGCTTATTCCCCTACTGTGGAGATGTCCTCAGTAAGGAAGCATGCTGCTAAGGCAGCAGATGTCACCATTACCTGCGCTACATGCAACGGTTCACTGGTGGAGGGGTCCTGCAATAATTGCGGGCGCCCAGAGACCCAGACAGTTACTGCAGAGTCAGGACCTGCGGGTCTGTACCCTGAGGCTCGGCTGATCCCAGGGACATGGGAAACGCAGAGTAAGATAAATGAGTCTCTGCTGGCCCAGATGTCCTCCATGTCGCAATCCCTGGAGGCTCTTCATAGGAGGCTGGAAAACCCAGCTACTCCTCCTAGTTACCCCCGGGTGTCTCTTACTTCTACTGTGAGACCCCCTAAGCGAGCTCGTGAGGCCTCTCCAGAGCTCCAGGCTCCCTCTGAGGAGGAGCGTTCCTCTGATGGTGAGGAAGATGATGGGGGTTCTACTCTTGGGTCTGTCTCTGAATCTCCAGATGGGGTTGAGGATCTGGTGTCCTCCATCAATGAGACTTTACGTCTGGTCACTCCTCCCGAGGAGGTGACTGTGCACCCCAAGGAGGTCTATCAATGGCTGCGGCCGGAGGCTAGACCAAGTGGAGCCTTTATGGACCACACTAATTTTGGAAGGGTGATTAGAACACCCAGGTTACATCCTGGGCGGCGTTATGTCCGTAAAGCCAAGGACCTTCGCTTTCCCTTTCCTCAGGAGGTGCTTCAGGAGTGGTCGCAGTCCCCAAAGGTGGATGCTTCCATGACCAGGATTGCTGCACGTTCCTTATTTTCTGCCTCTGATAGCTCCTCATTGAAGGATGCTACGGATAGACAGGTTGAGCAACTCGCCAAGTCATCCTACGAGGCTGTGGGCTCTTCATTTGCCCCTAATTTTGCCACGGTCTGGACCCTACAGGCGATTACCTCCTGCTTGGATGGTATCTCTGACCTAGCTAGGTCCAGCCCAGAGGTCCTGGCGCTTACCGACAGGGCGAAGGCTTACGCGGATTACGCCAGGACGGCAACTTTGGAAACTGCCACTCGCTCGGCTGTGGCTTCCGCCAATGCTATAGCGATCCGCAGGTTATTGTGGCTGCGTCTTTGGGACTCAGATGCCACGTCTAAGAAGATTTTGCAAAATCTTCCATTTTCTGGTGACAGGCTCTTTGGCACCGAGCTGGACGAGCTGATTAAGGATTCTGCTGAGTCTAAGATACCGCAGAATAAGCCTAAGCCACGGTATACCGTGAAAAGGAACCCAAAGCAGTGGTCCTTTCGCCCCAGCTCGCAGTCATCAGCAACGTCCACTCGCACGGACCGTGGGGGCAAGCCCTCTACCCAGTGGCGCGGCAAAGGTCGCCAAAAGAAGCCGGCAGGGGCAGCAGCTGCCACCCCCAAACCCGCTTCGGCATGACTCGCTCCTTCATCCTGTCTCCCCACAGGTGGGGGGCCGCCTGTCTCTCTTTCAGGACAGGTGGCTACTCCACGTCCAAGACCAGTGGGTCCGAGACGTAGTCTCAAGAGGCTACAGGATAGAGCTGACGTCACAGCCGGTACAACCGATTCCATCGGTCTGTCCCTTCCCCAGACAAGGCTCAGGCTTTTCACCTGGTGTTGGAGGGTCTCCGCAGAGACGGAGTGGTGGTCCCAGTGCCCACGGGAGAGAGGTTCAGGGGTTTTTACTCCAACCTCTTTATCGTCCCAAAGAAGGACGGCTCTTTCCGTCCGGTTCTGGACCTAAAGTTGTTCAACCGTCACGTGTTGGTTCGGAAGTTCCGTATGGAATCCCTGCGCTCCGTGATCGCGGCGGTGTCACAGGGGGATTTCCTAGCGTCCATCGATATCAGGGACGCTTACCTTCACGTTCCCATTGCACCAGCTCATCAGCGCTGGCTGAGATTTGCAGTGGGGGAAGAACACTTCCAATTTGTGGCACTGCCGTTCGGGCTAGCCTCGGCACCGCGAGTGTTCACAAAGGTGATGGCCTCCATGATGGCTCTCCTGCATGTGCAAGGACACGCCGTCATTCCCTATTTAGACGACCTGCTGGTCAGGGCGCCGTCGGAAGACCTTTGTCGGGTGAGCCTGGAGGCGACCATGAAGTCTCTGGAACAGTTCGGGTGGCTTCTCAACATTCCAAAGTCGACCCTGGTCCCGACCCAGTCATTGACATATCTGGGCATGGACTTCCACACAGACTCAGCCCTGGTGTCCCTACCTCAAGCCAAACAGCTTGCGATCCAGTCAGGAGTACAGACGGTTCTTCTGTCACCACAATCTTCCCTACGGGGATTGATGAAGCTGGTGGGACGCATGGTGGCGGCGATAGAGGCGGTGCCTTTCGCGCAGTTTCGCCTCCGACCTCTCCAGCTGGAGATTCTTCGCCGATGGGACAAAAGGACGATCTCTCTGAATCGGCTAGTGACGCTGTCACAATCGACCAGGGACTCCCTGCAGTGGTGGCTCCTGCCACATCACCTGTCACGGGGTCGATCCTTCCTAAAACCGTCATGGTTAGTGGTGACCACCGACGCCAGTCTGAAGGGCTGGGGGGCGGTGTTCTTACACCACAGGGCTCAAGGCCTCTGGACTCAGTCGGAGTCGGCGTTGCAGATCAACGTACTGGAGATCAAGGCGGTCTATCTGGCGCTCCTAGCGTTTCAGACCTTCCTGTCGGGACGGCCCATTCGGGTACAGTCCGACAATGCGACGGCCGTCGCCTACATAAATCATCAGGGAGGGACCAGAAGCGCTCAGGCCCTCGCCGAAGTCCACCGCATTCTAGCATGGGTGGAGGAAAACGGCTGCCTGATCTCCGCAGTACACATCCCAGGGGTCGAGAACTGGGAGGCCGACTACCTGAGCCGACAGGGGATGGACGCCGGAGAGTGGTCCCTGCATCCAGAAGTCTTCCGGGACATCTGTGGGAGATGGGGCGTTCCGGACGTGGATCTGATGGCCTCACGGCTGAATCATCAGGTGCCACAATACATGGCGCGGTCTTGGGATCCTCAGTCTCTGAGGGCGGATGCCCTGATCCTGAGTTGGTCCAGCTTCCAGCTGCCATATGTGTTCCCGCCTCTGGCTCTAATTCCCAGGGTTCTGTGGAAAATCAGGACAGAATGCAACAGAGCCATTCTGGTGGCTCCAGATTGGCCCAGGAGGTCCTGGTACCCGGACCTGTGGCAACTGTCAGGCGGACACCGGTGGGCTCTCCCAGAACGCGCAGATCTACTCGCGCAAGGCCCGTTCTTCCACCTCAATTCCAGGGCCCTCAGATTGACTGCATGGCTCTTGAGGCCTGGCTGCTGACATCCAGGGGTTTCTCTCCTGCGGTTGTTGCCACAATGAACCGGGCAAGGAAACCTGTCTCCAGGAAGATATACCACAGAACGTGGAAAATCTTTTTCTCCTGGTGTGCCTCTGGTGGTCGCTCACCGTGGCCTTTGTCCATCCCGACATTGCTGGCTTTCCTACAGTCGGGTTTGGAGTTGGGATTATCCCTTGGCTCTCTGAAAGGTCAAGTTTCGGCACTTTCAGTGCTGTTTGACAGGCGATTGGCGCTTCTCCCGAAGGTCCGTCATTTTCTGCAGGGGGTGTCTCGGGTGGTTCCGCCTTACAGGCGACCTCTGGACCCTTGGGACCTCAACATGGTCCTGGCGGCGCTGCAGAAACCGCCGTTTGAGCCTCTGAGAGACATCTCTCTCTCTCGTCTGTCCCAGAAAGTGGTCTTTCTGGTGGCGATTACGTCTCTGAGGAGGGTCTCAGAATTGGCTGCACTTTCGTGCAAGTCACCCTTTCTGGTGGTTCACCAAGACAAGGTGGTGTTGCGTCCACGGCCTGAATTCTTGCCGAAGGTGGTTTCCACTTTCCACCTAAACCAGGAGATTGTTCTCCCATCATTTTGCCCCGCTCCCGTTCATCAGGTTGAGCGCGACCTCCATACTCTGGATCTCGTGAGAGCTGTACGCATTTATGTGTCCAGGACCGCCTCCTTTCGGAGTTCGGATTCCTTATTTGTCCTCACGATGGGTCGCTGTAAGGGGTCCGCGGCTTCGAAGTCAACCTTGGCCAGGTGGATCAAGGCTCCCATTCAAGAGGCATACCGGTCTTCTGGCTTGCCTCTCCCGGTGGGGTTGAAGGCACACTCTACAAGAGCTGTTGGTGCCTCATGGGCCTTGCGACATCGAGCATCTGCTCTCCAGGTGTGTCAGGCGGCCACTTGGTCCAGCCTGCACACTTTCTCAAAGCACTATATGGTGCATGCCCATGCCTCTGCGGATGCAAGTTTGGGCAGGCGGGTCCTCCAGGCGGCGGTTGCCCACCTTTAAGGGGGTCCGTGTATTATCCGTCTTGTTGAGGAACTCTTCCCGCCCTGGGGTATTGCTTTAGGACATCCCCATTGTCTGGGTCTCCCATTGTGATGACCAGAAAAAAGAGAATTTTGTTTACGTACCGTAAATTCTTTTTTCTTTAATCATCAATGGGAGACCCAGCACCCACCCAGTTGTTCCGTTGCATGTTTGCATTTAATCTGTTCTCTGTTGAGACAGTGTTTTCCGGGTTGTTCAACCGTCTGGGCACGGCATTCTTCCCGATGTTTCGGTGTGGTTAATTTTCTCCTCGCAGCTTATAGACTAAACTGAGGATTTCTCCTACGGTGGGGGTTTATATGCGGAGGAGGCGGTGTCTACAAACTTGTAGTACCTAGTGTGACCTCCGGAGGGCGGAGCCCTAAACCCCATTGTCTGGGTCTCCCATTGATGATTAAAGAAAAAAGAATTTACGGTACGTAAACAAAATTCTCTTTATTCCTGTACATAGGGGCAGTATTATAGTAGTTATATTCTTGTACATAGGGGCAGTATTATAGTAGTTATATTCTTGTACATAGGGGCAGTATTATAGTAGTTATATTCTTGTATATAGGGGCAGTATTATAGTAGTTATATTCTTGTACATAGGAGCAGTATTACAGTAGTTATATTTTTGTACATAAGAGCAGTATTATAGTAGTTATAATCTTGTACATAAGAGCAGTATTATAGTAGATATATTCTTGTACATAGGAGCAGTATTATAGTAGTTATATTCTTGTACATAGGGGGCAGTATTATAGTAGTTATATTCTTGTACATAGGGGCAGTATTATAGTAGTTATATCCTTGTATATAGGAGCAGTATTATAGTAGTTATATTCTTGTACATCGGGGACAGTATTATAGTAGTTATAGTCTTGTACATCGGGGACAGTATTATAGTTATATCCTTGTACATAGGAGCAGTATTATAATAGTTATATTTTTGTAGATAGGGGTAGTATTATAGTAGTTATATTCTTGTACATAGGGGCAGTATTATAGTAGTTATATTCTTGTACATAGGGGCAGTATTATAGTAGTTATATTCTTGTACATAGGAGCAGTATTATAGTAGTTATATTCTTGTATATAGGGGCAGTATTATAGTAGTTATATTCTTGTACATAGGGGCAGTATTATAGTAGTTATATTCTTGTATATAGGAGCAGTATTATAGTAGTTATATTCCTGTACATAGGGGCAGTATTATAGTAGTTATATTCTTGTACATAGGGGCAGTATTATAGCAGTTATATTCTTGTATATAGGGGCAGTATTATAGTAGTTATATTCCTGTACATAGGGGCAGTATTATAGTAGTTATATTCTTGTACATAGGGGCAGTATTATAGTAGTTATATTCTTGTACATAGGGGCAGTATTATAGTAGTTATATTCTTGTATATAGGGGCAGTATTATAGTAGTTATATTCTTGTATATAGGGGCAGTATTATAGTAGTTATATTCTTGTACATAGGGGCAGTATTATAGTAGTTATATTCTTGTATATAGGGGCAGTATTATAGTAGTTATATTCTTGTATATAGGGGCAGTATTATAGTAGTTATATTCTTGTATATAGGGGCAGTATTATAGTAGTTATATTCCTGTACATAGGGGCAGTATTATAGTAGTTATATTCTTGTACATAGGGGCAGTATTATAGCAGTTATATTCTTGTATATAGGGGCAGTATTATAGTAGTTATATTCCTGTACATAGGGGCAGTATTATAGTAGTTATATTCTTGTACATAGGGGCAGTATTATAGTAGTTATATTCTTGTACATAGGGGCAGTATTATAGTAGTTATATTCTTGTATATAGGGGCAGTATTATAGTAGTTATATTCTTGTACATAGGGGCAGTATTATAGTAGTTATATTCTTGTATATAGGGGCAGTATTATAGTAGTTATATTCTTGTACATAGGGGCAGTATTATAGCAGTTATATTCTTGTATATAGGGGCAGTATTATAGTAGTTATATTCCTGTACATAGGGGCAGTATTATAGTAGTTATATTCTTGTACATAGGGGCAGTATTATAGTAGTTATATTCTTGTACATAGGGGCAGTATTATAGTAGTTATATTCTTGTACATAGGGGCAGTATTATAGTAGTTATATTCTTGTACATAGGAGCAGTATTATAATAGTTCTATTCCTGTACATCAGGGACAGTATTAAAGTAGTTATAATTCTTGTACATAGGAGCAGTGTTATAGTAGTTCTAATACTGATCTTATGTTCAGAATATAATAACTAGATGGGGGCCTGATGCTATCGCATCAGGAGGGCAGTGACATCACAAAGACGGCGGGCTCTGTGGTGCTGGACACGGCTGTCTCTCGCCCCTTTCCACTCACTCCCATGTGCTGTCTTCTCCCCCCATGTGCTCACTCCTTTGAGATATCCCCCCCACCTCCCATGAGCGCTCTCTCCCCCCTCCCCTGTCTGCTCTTTGCCCCCCTGTATGCTCTCTGACATCGGAAGTGGATGACAGGCACCACAAGGTAATTATATAGACAGATGATAGGGCAAAGCCACCTATGTACAAGAATATAATCTAAAGGTACTGTCAAACGTGGCAATTTTGCTAGGCAATTTCACTGGCAATTTGCTGGTTGCAATGAAATCATGGACACATTGTTTCATTTGTACACGGCAACAAAATAGGACAATGTGTCCATGATTTCACTGCAACCAGCAAATTGCTAGCAAAATTGCTGTGTGTGACAGTACCTTAAAAGTACACACGCCACAATGTCGCCTGAAAATCTGAAAGGCGATATGTCGCCCTGAGCAATTGCCGTGAAATTGCATCATGGTTGCAGCGTGTGATTAGGCAATTTCGTGGCGATAAATCGCCCCTCGGCCATCGCCTGATTCCTGAACATAAATTTTCTTACCACAGCAGATTTAGGTCAGGAGACCATTACACTCAGGGCCGCTTTACACACACCAACTTCTGTGTCCAACTTCTGAACTACTTATTGGTTGCAGTGAAATCATGGACACATTGTTTCATTTTGTGGCTGTGTAAAAATGGAACAATGTGTCCATGATTTCACTGCAACCAGTAAGTTGTTCAGAAGTTGGACACAGAAGTTGGTGTGTGTAAAGTGGCCCTTAGACGGCCGTCACACGGTTCAATATTGCGAACGATATCGTTTAAGTGATCTGCTTTTTGATCGCTTAAGCGATATCGTTTGTGCATCGCTGCGTGCGATCAAGCGATTTTACAATGTAAAATCGCTTGATCGTTACATCGCAGATATGGGAGCCGGAGCTCATATCAAGCGATAAACACTTGTTCAATCTGCTTCATCGTGGTGTGTGACACCACGATGAACGATCTCCCAGCGGCAGAGCCTATGCTCGGAGATGGTATCTATGGTAAACGTCGGGTTGCTAAGCGCCGCGCGGCGCCTAGTAACCCGATGTGTACCATAGTTACCAGCGATCTCGCTGCTCCACATCGCTGGTGAGTCTCTGTGTGACAGCTCACCAACGATGTGAACAATATTTTTAGCGATCGCGCGTGCACGTGATCGCTTACAATATCGCTCTCGATATTGTAGCGTGTGACCACCGCCTTATGGCCCCTTTACACGCAGCTACAGGTAACAGATTTTCCACAGGTAACTTACTGGTTGCATTGAAATCATGGAGACATGGTTCTATCTTGTTGCTGTGTACAAATGGAACTATGTCTCCATGATTTCACTGCAGCCAGTAAGTTACCTGTGGAAAACCTGTTACCTGTAGCTGCGTGTAAAGGGGCCATTAGTGTTGTGTGCAGCTTTGCCCAGGTTATAAATGAAGGCATCATGAATGCAGGACACCAGCCCCAATCACTAGTTAAGAACTGATTCCTGAACAGTGCTCAGTAATCAGCCGCAATCGTTAAGGCGACATTTCCGTGTTGTGGCGTGTGACAGGGCGATAGTGATGGAAAGTGTTGTCTGTGATTTCCCGTAGGCGTGCCTCAGCGTGCTGAAGTCCGCGCCCTGTCTGAGATGATTGGTGTGGGCTACTGTGTTCCCATTGGCTGTCAGTTGACTCCACTCCTGTGCGACACTTTGGCGCCTCGAAAGTGTGTTGCAGGAGCCACAATTGACAACTCGAGCGTGTATTTGTGAGAAACTCTGATAGACAATGGCGTCATGTATTAGCCAGCCTTCCAGAGCAGGCTGAGCAATTGTAACGCTGTTGCATTGTCCAATGAGCGTGTATGGGGCAAGGTGTAAACCACTGTGGCACCCCTATCTCCTTGCCGCGCTGAACATGTACGCTCACATTGCCTTTGAGATTGCGGCGTGTGAACCGGGGATGGAATGAGGCAAGATTGGTTCCGCTGTAGGTGAGGCAGTTTCCGGAGCGACACATCGCCTTAGGTTCAGGGCGAAATTGCGGCGTGTGACGCTGCCATTGGCATCCGAGGCGACCATGAAAAACGTGAGCGTGCACGTTAGATCGCCACACATCGCCAGGCGAGATTGCGGCGTGTGACGGTACCTTAAGAGTTGATCGGTGATGTTGCAGGTAGAAATACTAGGCTGAAAACATTTTAAAAAATGTTTAAAAAAAAAAAATTATTACCCATTTAATTCCCTGCATAACGCACCATCCTCGGGTTTTTTACATGAACGTCTGTAGATGTGGGATAAATATAGATTGGAAACATATGATTACCTGCAGAGAGGAAGCAGGAAATAAAAGTAACATTTGAGGCTTCTATTTACCGATTTGGAAGTAAATTTCCTGCTAGTTTTTCACCGTGGTTAGACGCTGAGGGCCAGCGCTTGACTCTGAGGGCCAGGGCCATTTTCACCTCATGGGTATCTATTATGGGGACGTTACACGCGTCAATATTGCGTGCACGATCACTGCTGCACGTGACGTTGCAGCGATATTGACGCGTGTGACAGGGCACATCAACCAGCGATAAATCGCTGGTTGATGGTCGCCAGGTTTTAGAACCTGTTCTAAAACCTGACGATGGTCGCCCTGGTGGACACGCAGCATCGCTGCGTGTGACACCGGGAGACGCGATCAGCCAGCTCCCAGCGCCTCTCAGGAAGCGCTGGTATCCAGGGTAAACTGCGGGTAATTAGGCAGCTCGCGCTGCCTAGATACCCGATGTATACCTTAGTTACCAGCCTTCTCCGCTCACAGGCTGGTATCTAAATACCAGCCTGTGAGCGGAGAAGGCTGGTAACTAAGGTATACATCGGGTATCTAGGCAGCGCGCGCTGCCTAATTACCCGCAGTTTACCCTGGATACCAGCCTGCAGACATCGTGGAAACGATACAGAAATCATTTCCACGATGTCACTGGTAAAATGATCGCTGGGGAGTCTGCCTGTGTGACAGCTCACCAGCGATCAGCCGTCAATGTCATCAGCGATCAGATCACTGACTATATTGACATGTGTGACGGCCCCATTAGTGTTTGACCCCATATTTAGTGGTGTAAACAAAATACAAAACCCACAATCTTTTTAATGCACCCTGTGTATTTCTTTAGTACTATGGAGGGGTAGGTGTTGTCGCAGTTTTTCATAGATGTGTGTGGAGGTAGTGGAGAATGATGAGCCCTATATGGTGGTATTATTTGTTGGTTTTCTGGTACAGTGCACATACATATGTATGTTTTAAAAATGTAGCTAAAAAAACCTTGCAAACCATACAATAGCCTTATTGTTGGCCTGGAGCCTCTTTTTCTTCAGACCGTCCCTGGGTTGCAGTTGCTTGCTGTAAGTCTTCGCACCTGCCGCCTATTCATATACAGCTTCCTGACCATATTGTTTTACACCAGGGCGACATATGAACCCCGAGACAGGAAGTAACGTCACCCCCCCAGTCTGCCTGCAGACCACAATGGTTACAACCTTCGTCTGCTTCTGCAATGAAAACCTATGAGACCTTTGTATTAAACGCTTCACATGCTGCATTCACTGCTCGCCGCCACAAAATGCTCCATCTGTTAGTAATTCTTATGGGTTACAGTAAATTCCTAATTATTAGTCAGGGGCGATCCCCAGCATCCCCCCTGACTCAGGGTGAGTTCACCGCCTATTGTTAGGAGCTGTCCTGACTATTGTCCGATGATGATGGGGCCGTGGGACGTCAGGGTCTTCCTGGAGAGAACAACACTTGCAGTCCATCATCCCTCTGTCTGTTCTTGGTACATTTCTCATCATCCTGAAGCGGCTGCTGACTGAGACCGTGACCAAATGTGACGATTAGGGGAGTTTTCTGGATTTTTTTCTTTCCAAAACAAGTGACTTGCTGACGATGATGACCGTCAGAGTGACATCCGACACAAGAGACTGGGTAACTGTGTTTAGTAAACTTACTCCCTCACCTCAGACATATCTTAGGGCCCTTTCACATCAGCGTTTTTTTCAAATCGCGGCAGATGCGGTGAAAAAAACCGCATCTGCCGCGATTACCACATACCGGCTGCACTTGCGGCACGGTTGCGGCGCGGTTGCGGTAAACGCCATACAAGGTATAGGCGGGCTTGCGGCAAGTGCGGTTTTGGCACTTGCGGCAGGTGCGGCCGCGAAAAAAAATGCTGTCAGCCGCGGGTTTTTTTGCGGCCGCCACCTGCCGCAAGTGCCAAAACCGCACTTGCCGCAAGCCCGCCTATACCTTGTATGGCGTTTACCGCAACCGCGCCGCACGTGCAGCCGGTATGCGGTAATCGCGGCAGATGCGTTTGTGAGCACTTTTCAAAAATGTGCAATGTATGTCTGTGTTTGCCGGCAAAGTGAATGTGAAATTCACTTTGCCGTGCTGACACTGCGTAAATATACGCAGCGCTTTTATGGGAGAGAGCGCGGGTGTAAAAAGAATTGACATGTCAATCCTTCGCGCAGCTGCGCCCGCGCTCTCTCTTCCATATTGTGCCCATTATCCCCGCTGGAATTACGCATCGCCATTCAGACTATGCATAATTCCAGCGGGAATACGCCGGCACTGATGTCACACAGGGGAGGAAGAATCCTGTTCCTCCTCCCCTTTGTGACATCTGTCACAGCCCCATTTGATTTTGCAGTGCATTATACACTGCAAAATCAAATGTAAAAGAATGTCAAATGTATTAAAAATAATAAAATTTTTATACTTGCCTCTCCGCTGGGAGCAGCGGCAGGTATCGACCAGCAGGACATTGCTAGACTGCTGATTGGCCCGCTCGCGGTCATGTGATGTGTAACGTCATATGATGTACTGTACATATCGCATGACCGCGAGCGGGCCAATCACAGTGCCCCATGACCTCACACAAGGTCATGCCGCTTCCAGCTTCGGAACATCCGGTGGAGGGTAAGTATAAAAATCTTTATTATTTTTAATACATTTGTCATTCTTTTTACATTTGATTTCGCAATGTATAATACAGTGCAAAATCAAATGGGGCAGTGACAGATGTCACAGAGGGGAAGAGGAACAGGATTGTTCCTCCCCAGTGTGAGATCACTGAAGTAGCCCCGTAAAAACACGCAGTGTGTGAATGCACCGTGTTTCTTTACAGGGCTTTTTTGCGCAGGTGCAAAACGCTGAAAAATATGCATTGTGTGAACATAGCCTAAGATCGTTCCAAAGGGATGTTTATTTCATCTTTCTCTTTCAAACTGTATTTTGCCTGTTTTTTGTCATTTTATTTGATTCTCCCCACATGAAAACCAAATGTGATTGATATGGAAGTGGGAGAGGGGGAGAAAAGCTTTTAATTGACCTTAAGTATATAGAAAATATTTTTAAATAATTAAAGGGGTATCTCATCCTCAAGACCCTATCCAAATATGTAGTAGGTGCAATAATATTAGCAAATCCCTTCAGTTAGAGATGTAGTATGGTTCTCCTGATTAGCTATGTTGCTTCATGTGCAGTAGATTAGGTATCCATGGTTACGACCACTCATATAGTGACAGTTAGTTGCTGGTGGTCATAACCATGGATACCTAAGCTGTAATGTCCTGCACATGAGGTAAGATGCAGCTAATCAGGAGAACTATACTACATGTTTAATACCTCTTTAACCATCAAGGACCCCGGCAGATATTCTCCTGTATTGCTGTGATGTAGCAGGAGGCCACTTTCCTTCCTATCAGACACAAGCTTTCTGCTTCCACCAACCATCCCTTCAATATATGGACTATCTTGCAGACCACTGTTGCTTTAGGGTTGTACAAGATTAGCAAAACTTGGCTGCTTTCCTCTAGGATCAGTGCACACAGTCAATGGTTTGCTTGTATGCAGCTCAGCTCTTTTGAAGTGAATTGGGCTGAGCTGTAATTCCAAAACAATCTGTGTACAGAGTGGCACTGTGTTTGAAGACAGCAGCCATGTTTTCCGTTCTGTGTACGGCTGTAATATTAGACTTGTCAGAGGATCACAAAGACCACATGTCTTAACAATCAGAGTTTGTATCCCGTTTATGGTGCATAATCACAAAATAGACAGATGCATCAGATACAACACATTGACTGTATGATGTTATTTGTGCACTGAATTTGCGGCAGTAATCTGGCATGTTTGTTGTAAACTGCAGTGTTTCCCAACTCCAGTCCTCAAGGCACACCAACAGGTCATGTTTTCAGGATTTCCTATCATTAGACAGATGATGGAATTATCCCTGTGCAAGTGATTAAACTAACACCTGTGCAATCCTAAGGAAATCCTGAAACTTTGACCTGTTGGTGTGCCTTGAGGACTGGAGTTGGAAACACTGGTATACTGTATGATACAGTAGACAGCAGCGAGTTCTGCGTAGGTCATCAATAAAGGCCAGCAACGACTTCACCCACAATAACTCCTGCTATTGAGGATGGCTGAAGGCCTCCACTGCCTCATCGCCATGTCTGATGTATAGGAATAGACAAAAATCATCACAAAATGAAATAAAGAGAAGACAGCAGAGCCGAGTGTGTTGTAGCCATTTATGTAGTTGATGGTTATTTCAGCTGAAGAGGAAGCTTAGCTCTAGCAACAACCGTCCCGGTCAGCAAGCTATTGAATCGCAGGGTTCCTTGTAAAAAGATCAATACACAGCCTTCAACATAAACGAGTAGACGTCTCCCACTATGATTCTCTCATCAGGACAGAAGTGTTACATAATAGCCACCCCCTCCGCCAACCAGATCATCATTATATCGCACCGCAATATAATGCAGACCGCGCCGGCAGAGGAGAGGTTAAACTGATGCAAGAAGGACCTGCAAAGTGGTAACGCAGTCACAGTATTTTTTTTTTTCTTTTACATTTCTCAATACATACAATAATTTAAAATATATCATTTCTGTTTCAGCGACTGAAATAATAATAATAGCTTTGGCAAAACAATTTAGACAAAAGGGAGGCGTCAGATGATGCCCACCCCCTACTGAGCATTGGGGAAGGGTAGATCCAGATTGACCAGCAGCTTTAGCCAACAACCCGTGGCTTTGCCATCCACCATTATGGTCAGAGGTTGAGTTGTGCTTGGTGCTTCGATTATGTGACACAGCTGGTTGTAGCAGAGCAGAGTCCACCAATGTGTCCGTTCCTGTACCCGTCCGTTCATGCATATTTACATCACCACTTAGAAAAGGTCGGTAAGAAAAAGAGAGACACAAAGAGATCAAGAAGTATCAACTTCAGGATAGACAAGAAGGTGCTCAAGTAGACAAAACTACAGAGGGATGCAAGAAGTCACCAAGACGGAGAGAAGGAAGATGTAAGCGATGGCCGGTCGGTGCAGGTGTCGCCATCGATCACAGTCTATATCACTGATATCGAACATTGGATATAGAAATGGCTGAATCTGATCTTAGCTGCCCCAGATCTCACATCTTCCACCATCTGAGATAATACTGCAAGTAACACCAGTTCTCCAGGGCAATCCCAGCTGCAGAGCTACATGATGGTACAGGAAGACAGTGGATTGCGGATTTGACAGCTACAAGCTGCACCACAGTACTGGCGAAAGGTCTGGTAGCAACTACGGTCTGCCTCCTACTCCATTGTACGGGGTTGGCCGACAGCGCCTCAGTTGGCAGCCTGTTGAGGATGCTGGTGTTCACAGCAAGGGCTGCCAGGCCATAGTCTGTAAACAGCACAGTTTCCCTCTTGCAGGTCGGGCATGAAATGAATTTGTACTTGGGACATGACTCGTAGAGAATCTGCAGGCACTCCTCACACACCGAATGGAGACACGATAAGATCCTAGGCCTCTTGTTTGTAAAGTTGTACAAGTGGCCACAGGTCGGACATTCTAACGGTTCACAGGGGGTGGACGGATGCAGCACATACTGGTTCACGATCACTTCATCGGAAGGGGTTTTGCGATGGTAACAGATTTCGGTGCTAGCTTTCCGCTGACCAGGGTAGATTTTCTCCCGCCGTGGTGGTGGAGGCGTCCTTGGAAGACCCAAGGTGCTTGGAGTGTTTTCCAGAGTGGGCAGCTCTCCGCAGGCCTGATTGACAATAATTTCCGAGTCTGAGGGCCAGGCACGTTTGGCAACTAATGGAGGCTCCCTCCTCGACGGAGGACCGTACCGCGGCTGAGAGTTCTGGCATTCCGAGAACTTCTCGGCCTGTATGATCTTCATGGCCTCCATCTTGATAATGACCTGCTGCCCTTTCAGACAAGACATAAGAATTTTTTTCACATTACTGTCCGCAACTTTGTTTTCTCCTAGAGCCCCCTGCATGTGGCTTGAGAAAGTTTCCAATACTCTCACTTAAAAAAAAAAATTAAATTAATTTGGCAAAGCCTTAATTTTAGAGTTGTGCACCTGGAGTCTGGTGCAGACGTCCGTCATCTCCTACAACATAATGCAATCCAAAAGGAAAATTGATGTGAACCAGCGTATAAAATCCAAGAGCTTTGTCTGCAACAAACCTCGAAAAGATATGATAATTCTGAGCAAAAGAGCTGCAGAGTACGCCGAAGTTTTACAGGAACACAGTACAATCCGTGCAGACAGACCGAGGTTTACAGTATCTCCATATCAAGGGCATCGTGTACCTTGAGAACAGGTGTTCCACCTTTTTCCTTGTTATTGTGGTGGGTGCGGGGAGGATGGAGCAAGGTTGTACAGCGTTTTACAAATTCCTTTCTCCTGACTTCTCAGTCGCTCCCACTAACAGGTCAGTTACATTCCAGGAGACTGATGATAGGCGGGCAGAGGTCAGACATGCATCCACACAGACTGCTTTAATGAGGCCTCGTAATGAAGGGGGAGGAGGCGTCTTGGACTGTGGTTGGCTTCAAGAGGTGAGGGAGTTGGGTTTATGTAGATAAATCATTACCCCTGGTTCTGCAGTGTCCTCACGTAATGGACTATCTGGTTTTACCTGTGTACAAAATAAAGAAAGAGATGGAGTTAGTAACATCAAGGGAAAAAAACAAGTCCAAATCAATCACTTTTTTTGTAATAACTGAATACATAAATATAGTTGTTATCAGTGTTAGACTGGAGAACACAGGACCCACCATCCAGCAATATAGAACTAAGAATGGTTAGTCTGTAACCAAGAAGAGAACAGTGCTGTGCTGTCGCTGCTGGGGCTTAGTACCAGCCAGTGTTGTTTTGTTTCCTCAAGTCAAGTCTGTGGAGAGTTGTGGAGTCAGCGTCCATTTTGGTGGAGTCAGGAGTTGGATTCAGGGAAATTGAGGAGTCTGTGTTTGAGTCGGAGGTTTGGCTTATCAACTGCACACAAGGGCTGTGGAGTCGGAGATGTTAAGACGGAGTTGGTGTCCATTTTGGTGGGGTCTGAGTTAGGCTAGGGTCACACTTGGGAGCCTGCATCTGTTTACTGGATGCATTACTGGATCCAGTTTTTCCCCTTGCCATTTTTGAGGAATTTTAAACGCATCAGTTAACGGATGGGACATATATAACGGATACGTTTTCCATAGACTTCCATGTTCCAAAAACCGCATCTAGTTTTGAAAATGCACCAAAAAACGTTGCAGACCATGTTTTTACTGGATTTGGAAAAAAAAAAACGGATTGCACTTTGGCAATCCATTTTTTGCATTGGAGTCTATGGGTGCATTAACAGATTTCAACAGGTCAAAAACTGGATCCAGTTACTGGATGCATGACACAAGTGGGGCCCTAGCCTTAGAATCAGGGAAATGAGGAGTTGGTGTTTGGGTCGCAGGTTTTGCTTACTGACTGTGCACCAGGGCTGTGGAGTCGGAGTCATGGAGTCAGAGTCGGTGTCCATTTTGGTGGAGTTTGAGTCTGATTCAGGGAAATTGAGGAGTTGGAGTCGGTGGTTTGGCTCACCGACTCTACAGCCCTGCTCAATATTGACATCTTCTTTCAGTATTAATTCAATACCTCATGCACCAAAGGAATAGGGAAAGATGTGATTACCCCCAGAAACAGACCGTCCAGTGTGAGAGTTTGTGCCTGGGACAGTTGTAAGTTGTAATTTTTACATTAGAATGTATCCACCATCTAAGGATCTTCCCATCCTAAAGGATTGATTTGCAGGAGTTGGTTTTCTGTTGCTTGGTTATAAAATGTGAAGACCCAGATAAAAATGAATAATTAAATTAGTCTCACATGTCAACATTTGATCTTGAAAATGTAACCGGGGGCTCAAGAAGGCAGAAATGAACTGCTTCTATTCAGAAGGAATGGAAATAAATGGCCCCAGTACAGTGAATAGACAGGTCGATTCTGTATCAATGATTCTGCATCCTCTCATTTTACATAACAACCAAGGTAAAGGTAAAGCAGCAAACTGACACTATCAGGATGGGAAGGGCCAGGTATATTGGTCATTTCATGCCCAAAAAAAGCAGCCAGCAGTCGCCCCAGAGGCAGCTGGTCACACTGAATGGTCCAATTCTGAGGATAACCCGGGTCTTCTCGGTGCCCCTGAGGTGTGTAGTTAAATTATTTTTTTGTTGTTGATCTGCCTGGTATGAAGCAGAACCAGCTCCTGAGTGGCTTCATACATTCCTTATCGACTTTTGATAAAAATGGACGCCATAAGGTGATAAACTGTACAATATGGACACTGCATAGATGTTATGGTTTTTTTTCTTCAATAATGTTCATTGCCAAATTTCATCAGCAAACGCAGAACAAAGTAGAATATGTCTCACAATATGTTTTCTGCAAAAACACAAAAAAAAGCATATTTACTGGATAGCACACATACCAAAATATGGTGGATGAAAGAGCCTTTATTGGAATGGTAGTTATGGCTTTATTGAAGCACCACATAAGCTTTTTTTCCAGTGCTGGAGTGGTGCTTTAAATTTCAGTCCCCTGCGCCTGTTCTTATACTCACCCTGCGGTGGCTTCATGCTTTTTCAGCGTCACACTGGTCCTGTGGCGCCATCTTGTGCCCGTGACTTCTGACTTGCAGGAAGCCAGTAGTTATATCACAAGCTGTCCATAGAAGTCTATTAAAGTCAGAAAGAGACTTTCATAGACTTGCATTGAGCACGCTTTATGAAACACTGAAGCTGCCAGCAGGTCACAAATTGCTGGAGACTGACCAAAGTGACAGTGATAGAAGATGAAGCTGATGGAAGGGGAGTATAGAACGGGGCAGAGGACTTAGATTTAAAGCAGCAATCCAGTGGTGCAATTAAAAAAAATCCCTGAAGTGGTGCTTTAATATAGAAAGAGAACTTTCCCTAACTTTCCACTTCTAGACTTTTTATGGAAAGTTCTGTTTATACATCACGTATAGGGTAATAACTGAGGGCTCAACCCACCCCCGCTATCAGTAATGTGAGTGTACATGTGTATGTGGAGTGGAGTATTTACACTCATTTATAATATGTGTATAGCTGTCAGTGTGGTGAGGTAGGCCTCATTCAGTAAAGGATGATACTGAGGTTCTGCGATAGGGCCCCTAGTTAGCTCATGATTGGGCTCCTTCATCCACCACTGATATCATCTCTCCTTTCCACTAACAGGAAACCCGTTATACATGAGTATAAATAATCACACTCGCTGTACACAACACACACATATCTCTATACATAATACATAATAACTGCTGATTATGCCTACCCCGGAAGCGCCCCATATTACTACACCCATGCCGCTGGCTGGCGGCGGCTCCCTCCAGGTTCCAGTCACCGCACACCCCCGCACGCTGCTCCCTCCACCGCTCTGATGCCGCCGGCGGAGCACTCTGTTTCCAGCTTCCAGCCCCACCGCCCGCCGCAGCCACGGTAAGCGCCTTACAGAAGCGCCTTCATCACACACACCGCACTCTCATTCACCCACCAGGCCCCCCGCCGCAGCCAGGGGGACCGCTATTACTGAAGGGGCCGCCGCCAGCATCGGCAGCCCCCTTCATCACACACGCTGCCCGCCGCTGTGGCCCTCCCTGTGATGCCACCGCCACCCACTCTCTTTGCAGCCTGCAGGCCCGCCGGCCTGCAGTCTGCTACCACCACCCCCCCTCCTCAACTTACGTTACTGAGCCAGCCACACTGCCCCTCATTACCCCCCAATCACCCACACTGCCCTGCTCACCACACCACTCACCTCCAAACTGACCCACACTGCCCCTCCTCACTCCTCTTCCCCCCTCATGCCCTCACTCACTCCTCACACTGCCCCTCATTACCCCCACTCACCCACACTGCCCACTCACCCACACTGCTCCAGCTTACCCCCACCCCGACCCACCCATACACCCTGCTTACCCCCCCCCCCAACTGCCCACAATCACCCACACTGCCCCTGATTACCCCCCACTCACCCACACTGCCCCTGCTCACTCCTCTTACCCCCCATCTCATCACTCCTTACCCCCCTCCCCCCCCCAACTGCCCACAATCACACACACTGCCCCATTACCCCCCACTCACCCACACTGACCCTGCTCACTCCTCTTACCCCCCATCTCATCACTCCTTACCCCTCTCACCCCCCACCAACTGCCCACAATCACCCACACTGCCCCTGCTTACCCCCCCCCCCATCACCCACACTGCCCCTGCTCATGTCCCCACTCACCCCACACTGCCGCTCTTTATCCCTTTCACCTCCCCACACTGCCCCTGCTCATCCCTCTTACCCCCCCAGATGCCCTCACTCCCCACACTGCACTCCCGATGCGACAGCATCGGGCCTTTTTACTAGTACTCAATATTATACACATTTTATACACAATGAACTTTACAGCTGAGATGGTGAATGCAGGAAAAAAGGTTCCACTCAATGTAGCTGCAGTCTGCAGACCCCCTCCCCCTTTTTGCCCTTATAATGAGTAAGACAGAGGCGTTTATTTAACAGGGAAGGAAGGAGGGGTTAAGGTGGCACAGGGAATGCAGAACTCACTGGAAATGCCAGAAGTTCATTAAATGATGCTCCAGAATTCAGCCTAAGGGTACCGTCACATGAGGTGATATCGCTGGAGATATCGGCGCTGACGCACGGGAGCGCACGTTTTTGGCACCCTGCCAGCATCGCCATCGCGTGTTTATACGCGGCGATACCTCCGGCAACGCACCGGCGATGTTACAGGTGCCATCGCCGCCGGGGTGTCCACAAACCCCAGCGGCGATTCTGTAACATGGAAGCCTATGGCTCCCATCGCCTGTAACATCGGCGATCGCCATGTTACATGGGGCGATGTGTACACATCAAAGCAGTGCTTCGAAACCAGGCGACCACTCTCAGCCAATTTTTCGGCACCAAAACCCTCTTTACACGGGGCGACTCGATGACGCCGCCGATAGGCCACGCCCCTCCATCGCCTATGAAAACGACGCCGATGTCACCTCGTGTGACGGTACCCTTAGTACCTCTGCTCCAATATACAAAAGCAAGGGGGGAGGCCCGTCGGAGAATCTTCTGGTGCACTGGTGGGCCTGACCACAACTGGTTATTAGTATTCGGGAAGAAAATATAATGGTGACCAAGGCAATGGTGTAAAATCCCCTCCCTATAGCCCCTTATGTACAAGAATGTAACTACTATAATGATGTTCCCTGTGTAAAATATAAGTACAATTAACTGACTCTAATGCAAATATTAACTACTATAATACTGCCCTATGTACAAACACTAACTACTATAATACTGCCCATGTACAAGAAATAACTACTATAGTACTGCCCCATGTACAAGAATATAGCTACTATAATACTGCCCCTATATACAAGAATATAACTACTATAATACTGCCCACCTATGTACAAGAATAAAACTACTATAATACTGCCCCATGTACAAGAATATAACTACTATAATAATGCCCCATGTACAAGAATATAAGCTACTATAATACTGCCCCATGTACAAGAATATAACTACTATAATACTGCCCCATGTACAAGAATATAGCTACTATAATACTGCCCCATGTACAAGAATATAGCTACTATAATACTGCCCCTATATACAAGAATATAACTACTATAATACTGCCCACTATGTACAAGAATAAAACTACTATAATACTGCCCCATGTACAAGAATATAACTACTAGAATACTGCCCATGTACAAGAATATAACTACTATAATACTGCCTCTATGTACAAGAATATAACTACTATAATACTGCTCCTATATACAAGAATATAACTACTATAATACTGCTCTATATACAAGAATATAACTACTATAATACTGCCCCATGTACAAGAATATAGCTACTATAATACTGCCCCTATATACAAGAATATAACCACTATAATACTGCCCACTATGTACAAGAATATAACTACCATAATGCTGCTCCCATGTACAAGAATATAACTACCATAATACTGCCACCCTGTTGTTATATATATTTTTACCTCTATGTCCTAATAAACATTCTACAGCGTACTTTGCATTGCTTTCCCTTCTGCAAAAACACTCATCTCCCACCTCAACTACTGCAACCTCCTGCTGTGTGGCCTCGCTTCTAACACCCTTGCACACCTCCAATCCATTCTAAACTCTGCTGCCCGTCTAATCCAACTGTTCCCCAGATATTTCCCATCCTCTTCTCTCTGCCAAGCTCTTCACTGACTTCCCATTGCCCAAAGACTCCATTTCAAAACACTTAACCATGACATATAAAGACATCCATAAACTGTCTCCTCCATACATCTGTGACATGGTCTCCCGATACAACCTCCGATCCTCTCAAGATCTCCTTCTCTACTCCCCTCTTATCTCTTCTTCCCACAACAACATACAAGATTTCTCCTGTGCTTCCCCCATTCTCTGGAACTCTCTGCTCCAACACATCAGACTCTCGCCCACCGTGGAAACCTTCAGAAGGAACTGAAGACCCACCTCTTCCAACAAGCCTACAACCTGCAATGAGCCTCAGTCCACTAAACTGCTGCAAGACCAGCTCTACCCTCTCCTACTGTATACTCACCCATCCCTGGTAGCCTGTGAGCCCTCGTGGGCAGGGTCCTCTCCTCCTGTACCTGTGGGTGCCTAGAATTGCTCATAATTGTTTCACCTCTCTATGTATGCATCTTTTCACATGTAAAGCGCCATGGAATAAACATGGTAGTAATAATAATAATAATAATAATATGCCAACCATGGAATCATCAACAACCTCCCTGCACATGGTGGAAAGAGGAAAATTGACAAGAAATATCCTTGAATAGCGGAAGAAACACCACATCAAACATCCAAAGACCTAAAGGCCAACCTTGCACAGTCTGGGGTCATGATTTCAACAAGTCTCATACACCGCACACTAAACTAAGCAGAGCTTTATGGGTAAAGGACAAGGAAGAAACCATTGCTGAAGAAAAGACATAAATGGAACGACTGAGCATTGCCAAAGACTACGTTTCCAAACCACAATTCTTCTTGGAAAATGTTCTGTGGACAGATGAAACAAAAAAAGCTTTTTGGCAGTGCAAAGCAGCAGTTTGTTTACAGACGGCGCTATGATTTTTATAAGGAAAATAACACCCTACCAACAGTTAAGCATGGTGGAGGATCCATGATGCAGTGGGGTTGCTTTGCTGCGTCTGGTACTGGAGGCCTTAACCGTATCACAGGAATCATGAAATCAGAAAATTATGAAGAGATTTTTGGAGTGAAATGTCTGACCCAGTGTAAGAAAACTTGGTTTGAGTCGTAGATCATGATCCTCCAGCAAAACAATAACACAAAGGACACATCCAAAAGTATACAGGAATTGTTGAAAAAGAAAAACTTTATAATGGCAGCAGTGAGTCCTGATCTTTGGGGTGAGCTGAAATCTGCCATTGGGAAAAAGAATCCTGCAAACATTCAAAAGCTTGTACTAACTGCAAAAGAAGAGAACATAAAGCAGAGAAGAGCAAGAAGCTTCTAGATGCTCCAAGAGACGTCTGGAGGCTTCATCAATGCCAAAGGGTGTAAAACCAAGTATTAATGAGGGCCTTTATTGCTACACATGATGTTTATTCTGTTTCTTCTTTGAAATTGACACATGTAAGTTGACAATGTTTTATTGTTGTATTACTTTGGACACTAATTAAAAAAAGATAGAACTTTGCTACATTTTCATTTATTTCTGAAGATATTGTACAATCTATGAAAAAAAGGGAAGGGGTGCCAATAATGGTGAGCACATTGTTGACTTTTCTTCTGAAGAAGGGGACGTGATTTTTCCCCAAAATGCATGGAGAAATAATTTTAATATTTTGATGTTATTCCATTTAATGGCAGCGCGGTGTTAGCCCCTTTTATTTCTCTCTTTTTTTGATGACCTATTTTGTGGGGACTGCAGCAGCCATTGTGATTAAGCAACTCAGAGCGTTGTGACTTTATCACAACCCTCTCAGGTGAGGATCCCTATTCCTTATCTTGTTCCTCTATTTTATATGGAATAACACCTGATGTGCTCATTTTTGTCTTCCAGTTTTTCTTATTAATAATTGTGAGCAGCACAGAAATATAACTACTATAATTCTTCCCCAATGTACAAGAATATAATTACTATAATACCGCCTCCTATGTTCAAGAATATAACTACTATAATACTGCCCCTATGTACAAGAATATAACTACTATAATACTGCTCCATATGTACAAGAATATAACTACTATAATACTGCCCCTATGTACAAGAATATAACTACTATAATACCGCCTCCAATGTTCAAGAATATAACTACTATAATACTGCCCCTATGTACAATAATATAACTACTATAATACTGCCCCTTATGTACAAGAATATAACTACTATAATACTGCCCCTATGTGCAAGAATATAACTACTATAATACTGCTCCTATGTACAAGAATATAACTGCTATAATACTGCCCCTATGTACAAGAATATAACTACTATAATACTGCCCCTATATACAAGAATATAACTACTATAATACTGCCCCTTATGTACAAGAATATAACTACTATAATATCGCCCGTATGTACAAGAATATAACTACTATAATACTGCCCTATGTACAAGAATATAACTAGTATAATACTGCCCCTATGTACAAGAATATAACTACTATAATACTGCTCCTATGTACAAGAATATAACTACTATAATACTGCTCCTATGTACAAGAATATAACTACTATAATACTGCCCCTATATACAAGAATATAACTACTATAATACTGCTCCTATGTACAAGAATAGAACTACTATAATACTGTCCCTATGTACAAGAATATAACTACTATAAGGGTATGTGCACATCAGTCGTTTTGTGGGCTGCTTTTGGACGTTTTCCGTCGGCGTTTTCCGCTCAGTTTTATGTTAATTTATGTTAATCCTACCCTCCGGTTGGATTAACATGCTAGTCAATGGATTTTAGAAAACTCTGTCTACATTACAACGTTTTTCTTCCGGTCGTTTTCAGTCAAAACTGAGTTTTTTCACCGGTTTCCAAAAATAGAGCAAGTGATTTCTTTCCTCCGTTTTTCCACCGGTTTTAGCTGAACAAGTGCACTAAAAACTCAGTTTTAAAACCGCTCAGAAAAACCGCCGACAAAACGCTGTAAAACCGGGCGGAAAACGAGCAAAAAACGAGGGACACTGCTGAGCACAGAAAACTCAGTTTCTGCCAGTGTCCACCGGTTCCCGGTCGGTCTGCAGAAATGCAGAACCGACTGATGTGCACATAGCCTACAGTCCCTATGTACAAGAATATAACCACTATAATACTGCCCCTATGTACAAGAATATAACTACTATAATACTGCTCCTATGTACAAGAATATAACTACTATAATACTGCTCCTATGTACAAGAATATAACTACTATAATACTGCTCCTATGTACAAGAATATAACTACTATAATACTGCCCCTATGTACAAGAATATAACTACTATAATACTGCTCCTATGTACAAGAATATAACTACTATAATACTGCTCCTATGTACAAGAATATAACTACTATAATACTGCTCCTATGTACAAGAATATAACTACTATAATAATGCCCCTACAAGAATATAACAGCTATACAGTAGTATGCTCTCTATGGTCATGAATTTCGATGAGCATATGACAGAATGTTTTTTCTTTTGACATTGATCTTTGGAATAAACATTGTTTTATACTTTTCCCTTTCACTGATGACATCGGAGCAGTATTATAGCGATGGGGCTGAGGGATTGGGGTCGGGAAGAGCTCTGATAGAACGGAACGTCCATACTCCGATCACAATGGGAACGTTCCCAGCTTTCTGGAATGTTGTCGGAAATGTATCTGCCTGCTCCCTGTTCAGGAATAATGGTCACATGACCATAGAGGAAACACATTTGATGGGTTGTTCTCGACCATAAACAATTACTGAGCATCATTATGGTAACCTCACCCCCATATGGTACACGGACCCCCCCATCTGCTGCAAGAAATAAAGAGCTGTACGGGTTCAATGTTCTGTATGGAGAATCCATTGTGATGCTCAGGACACGCAACAGCTTTATAGGCTAAATTATTATTTTATTTTATTTTCTTTAGTCTTTATTAGCCTACATTCGTACACACAGCAGAGCCCAGTATATCATCTGGCAGAACCCATGATAACACATTGTTATCAGTTGACTGTGGGTAAACAGACTTCAATAGCTCAACTCACTTATCACATATGCTTAATCTAGATACACATGACATGCGGCATTGATGATGCTGCAGACATCTCATAGTGAAGACATAAACAGCTCCCATAAGGGACAGTGAGTCCCCACATTGGGCCAAGCACAGTGCCCACGCAAAATGGCAAACCACAGTTAGCCCCATGACAGATGGTGCCTTATTGTGATGAGTGAACCATAATGTCAATGATAAACCTCCATAAGCCAGTCAGTGCCCACTATCAAAAGCATGGTGCCACTATAAGATCAGAATCCCAAAGAGACAGCCAGTGCCCTACAACAGACAAGCAGTGCCCCCCATAACAGTGGCATCCAGTGCCCTACAAAAGACAGCCAGAGTAGCCCCATAATGTTGGCATCCAGTGCCCTACAACAGACTGTGCCCTCATAACAGTGGCATACATTGCCCTATAACAGACAACCAGAGTGTCCCCATAACAGAGACATCCAATACCCTATAACAGACAACCAGTGTGTCCCTATAATAGACATCCACCTGGTGACTGCTGTTGAGTACTTCCATAAATAATTGCCAGTGCCTCCAAACATTATCTCAATTTTGTCAGCCAAAGTTCCTCTACAACAATGAGAGGTGCAGTCATTCTACAACTTCATGGCAGCTCAGTGGTTAGCACTGTATGATGGCTCAGTGGTTATGACTTTTGCTCTGCAGTACTGGGGTCTTGAGTTTAAATCCCACCAAGGATAACATCATTTGGTGGGTTTCTCTGGGTCTTCCGGTTTCCCTCCAGACTCCAAAGACATACCGATAGGGAATATGGATTGTGAGCCCTAATGAGGACAATGATGATGATGTCTGTACAGTGCTGCGGTATATGATGGTACTAATATAAGCTTAATAAGTAATGTACTTGTTCAGTGCCCCCTTTGTGCCTCTTCAGACGGTCCACTGAATTCCAACCTTTTTTTTTACTAATTGAATTCCAACCCTGCAGCTCCTCTATGCCCATTACAACTCTTCCCATCCTGAGGTCTGTCAATTTGGCTTTGTCATGTTAAAGCGCCATCCACATTACTGTCTATATCCCAGCTATTGCAGGCAGCTCGGATGCAGACGAGGCCGCTATTACTGTTATTGATGGCAGATTTCCCAGTATCCATTAGCTATAAACCTCTTACATCAAGAGTGACCAGGGGCAGGAGTGCAGGGGCGCCGTCCACTCAGATACAACCCAGCAGTGCATGATGCGGCTTCTCGGAGGAGGAGGCTGTCACTATGTTTTTCATAAACAAAAAGAAACCTACAGGATCGAAAAACAAATCAGTGAGAGGTCAATAGTATTTGTCTGGACCACGAACATCCATTATATCAGCAGGGTTACTGGAATAAGAAATGGGAAATAACTTTGTGATGGAGTCACGCTGGCACAGGAAAAACAAATGTCACGTGAAGGTACAATGGTGCCTTAATTGTTACAATGTGCCGCCACGACAACATCAAGGTACCGTTAAATGTACTCTATTCCTTCTAATATACTAGTAACTACTCAGCTCTCTTCCTCTGTAACCAGCTCAACTTTCCACTCTACTCTCCAGATCATATCTCATCACCTGTACGCTTAACCCGCTCCTGTCCCACATGATCCCCAACCTCACCACAGTTTTCATCCTAACCCACCTCTGCAATCTATCACTAATGGTACCTTTACACGCCGCTACAGAAGGTTAGAAACAACCGGGTGTCTCACGTGTATGAGCACGTACCAACGGTTGCAAAAGGTACCCGATACCGCCTTTACACGTCGCTACAAGGTGCTCTACAGAAGGTTTAATCTATCTCTGGAGGCACCGCTGGGTGCCACAAGTTACCTTCTGTAGCTCACCTCACCTCATTTACACACCGCTACAGAAGGTAATATGGGAGGACCTGGTGCAGCAGGGACAACACATAGGCGTGCCAGAGTTGTGGATTACGAGACGCTCGTACGATGATTGGACAATGAAATAGTATCATGATTGGCCAGCCAGCGCAGGAAGGCTGGCTAATACATGATGCTATTGCAATTGTGTAGTGTGACTGGTCAGCTCCTTAAATATGCCACCCTATGCAGCGACAACCAATTGTAACGCAGGAGCTTCCACCAATGATCGCTGAAGGGGGGCGGTTTCCCGGAGGCTGTGTCACACCCCAGGGAGTTAACTAGGTGGCGAAAAAACCTTACCCTACCGTATTTAGACGCCGCTACCATCGGGTTGAAATCAACCTGTTTTAGAGCACTGCTCTGAAACAGGTGCCGAAAGTGACGGGTGGCAACAACCTACTTTACACGCCGCTACCTCGGGTTGATTTGACAGTGCAATATACATTTGTCTCCGAAACCCGGTTGTTTTCAACCTTCTGTAGCGGCGTGTAAAGGTACCATAACAACTGGTGTTTTCACCTCATGCTTTAAACATGCCTCAATCACACCCATCCTCAAGCCCTCACATAACCCATCCTTAGCATCCAACTATCCCCCCACATCACTCATCCCTTATGCCTTAAAACTCCTTGAACAGCATGTCCATCTTGAATTGTTTCTCCACCTCACCTCCTGCTCCCGCTCTGACCGGTTACAATATGGCTTCCGACTGCATCATTCAACCGAAACTGCTCTAATTAAAGTCATCAATGACCTACTAATTGCAAAAGTCCAGTGACACTACTCTGTCCTCCTCCTCCTGGACCTGCCTTCTGCCGTTGACACTGTAGACCATTCCCTCCTGTTACAGACTCTCTCATTTCTAGTATCACAGACTTGGCCCTATACTGAATCTCTTTATATCAAACAGACCGGTCATTCAGCGTCTTCCTCTCCCACACACCTCCCTCACTTCACTCCCTATTTGTCAGTGTCCCCTAAGGTTGAGTTCTAGTACCCCTGCTCTTCTCCATCTATGTCCTTGGCCTGGGACAACAGAGCCCTATGGTTTTCAGTATCATCTCTATGCTGATAACACACAGATCTACCTCTCTGGACCTGACATCACCTCGTTACTAACCCAAATCTCACAATGTCTGTCGCTATTTAATCCTTCTATTCTGCTTGATGTCTGAAACTGAACATGGACAAAACAGAATTCATCATCTTTCCCCATCTCACTCTACCTCTCCACCAGAGCTATCTATCAAAGTCAATGACTGCTCACTCTCCCCAGTCAAGCATGCTCGATGCCTCGGGGAATCTCTAGACTCTGCCCTCTCCTTCAAGCAGCATATCCAAGCCCTTTCCATCTCCTGCCAACTCCAATGCAAACATATCTTCTGAATCCGTTCATTTCTTAACCAAGAATTTGCCAAAACACTTCTGCATGACCTCATCTTTTCCTGCCTCGACTACTGCAACCGCCTGCTCACTGGCCTCCCCTCTAGCACTCTTGCACCCCTACAATCTATCCTAAACTGCTGCCCGACTAATCCACCTGTCTCTTCTCTATTCCCTGACCTCTCCTCTGCCAAGCCCTTCACTAGCTTCTCATTGCTCAAAGATCCCAGGTCAAAGCCATAACTACAACATACAAGCCATCCACAATCTGTCTCCTATGTGACATAGTTTCCCGGTACTTACCTTCACACAATTTTCAATCCTCTCAACATCTCCTTCTCCACTCCCCTCTTATCTCTTCCACAATCGCATACAAGATTTATCTTGTGCTTCCCCCATACTCTGGAACTCTGCCCCAACACATCAGTCTCTCGCCAAGGCTGGAAACCTTCAAAAGGAACCTAAAGACCCACTTCTACCAACAAGCTTAAAATCTGCAGTGACCCTCAGTCCATCAAACCACCGCATGACCATCTCTACCCTCACCTACTGTATCCGCTGTATCCTCATCTATCCCTTGTAGACTATGATCCCTCGCAGGCAGGGTCTTCTCCTCTCCCCTGCTGTATCCTCACCCATCTCTTGTAGACTGTGATCCCTCGCAGGTAGGGTCCTCTCCTCTCCGCTGCTATATCCTCACCCATCCCTTGTAGACTGTGAGCACCGTGGGCAGGATCCTCTCTCCCCATCTATCCCTTGTAGACTATGATCCCTCGCAGGCAGGGTCCTCTCCTCTCCCTACTGTATACTCACCCATCTCTTGTAGACTGTGATCCCTCGCAGGTAGGGTCCTCTCCTCTCCCCTGCTATATCCTCACCCATCCCTTGTAGACTGTGAGCACCATGGGCAGGGTCCTCTCCCTTTTTATCATGTAAAGCGCCATGGAGAAAATGGCGCTCTAATAATATAGAATAAAATTGTGTCCTGTTATCAGCCATTTGAGGCTGACATCTACATCAATATGTTTTAGCAGTAACAGTTGCTATTATTGGTACTTCATGGTTACTATCCCCAAAAATGTGGGCAATACCATTACAATTTATGGGGATGTTTAGGATTTTGCAGGTGCATCTCATTGAATTAGAATATCATCAAAAAGTTCATTTTTTCAGTAACAATCAATACATAGAGTGAAATGCATATATTATATAGAAAAATATTGGAATCTGAGAGTCCTCAGTGGTTGATACCTTTTAATACCTAACTGAAAAGATGGTAAACATAGCAAGCTTTCGAGACACTGTGGCCCCTTCGTCAGGCTGATAATGACACAAATTCTGAAGACACATATGTATATACATAAGCAGGGTGAGATGCTGTAGTAACTAAGACATGTGATGTAAAGCAGAGTCAGGCTAGGGAGGGGGAGAGGAGCTGGGAAAGCAAAGTCAAAATTCTAAGATGAGAAACAGTTTGTATTATTGTTCTATGATTAGTGGCCTGTGGAGACCTGAAGATTCTTCAGTGAGTTGTGGAAAGCAATAAATCGAATCGAGAGAGTTCACATAAGAAGTGTCAAAAGTTCATAGTCCTCTAACTTGAGTCTGTTGGAGATGTGATATCCCCAAATGTCCTTTCATTTTATATAAAAACGCATGATTCCATGTGAGGCATTTAATCCTGTTTTGAATGCGTCAAAGGTCGTTATCAGTTTATATTCCCAAATTCTTCTCTCTCTTTCTCTAAGATTTGAAGTTACTTTTTAAAATGAGCAGCCTCATATCGGTTTCACTGTGGTCAGGGCTGGAAAAATGCTTTGCTACAGGTAGATCTCCCCTATGTACATGCCACCTATTGGACGTTTGGTACATATAATTAAATACACCACATTGCTTGTGATGCAACTGAAGTTGGGATCTTGTAGTCTTGATCTGTCCCAGGAATCCTTATCTTGTCCGTTGTCATTATAAATGGAGGTTTTGCACCTGTTCTGGTTGCAGGGAAAGGTTCCTGTTGCTGCTGGAGAGGACAGGGAGCTTCTGACAATGATGTTTTTTAGATTCGGAGGTTGTCTAAAACACGAGTGGGGGATCCGAAAATATTTTTCATCCAAAACACAAACTCTATTGTGTATAGCCAGGCCATCAGATACAATCGGACATGTTCCAACCCTACAGATAGAGACAATCACCTTGAGGACCTCAGAAAGACCTTTTTGAACCAGGGCTACCATCCAAGAGCAATCGAGAACCAGATTACAAGAACCACCAGAATATCAAGGAATCATCTCCTACATTACAAAACTAGAGAAGAAAACAACAGAGTTCCTCTCGTAGTCACCAACAATCCAAGTCTAGAGGTGCTAAGAGGAGCCGCACGGAAACTACAACCACTCCTATAATAAGATGCCCGACTAACCTCAATATTTCCGGATCCCCCACTCGTGTTTTAGACAAACTCCGAATCTAAAACACATCATTGTCAGAAGCGCCCTGTCCTCTCCAGCAGCAACAGGAACCTTTCCCTGCAACCAGAGAAAGTGCAAAACCTCCATCTATAATGACAACAGACAACATAAAAATTCCTGGGACAGATCAGGAATCCCATGTAAGGCCGGCTTCACACAATGGTACAATCAGGTTCGGGGCGGTTCGGGGCTGTCCGGGGTGAACCTGACAGCCCCGGACCCAAGTTTACTGTAAAGTAGCACTATGGGGCCGGATGGCAGCTATCTGCAATCCGGTTTCCATCTGTCTGGGAGGATCTGGGGCAATTCGGATTTTTCTCTTGGACACAAAAATGTTGCAAGCAACATTTTTGTGTCCAGGGCGAAAATTCTGCCCAAACTGGAACTTCCCGGATCTGGGGGAATCCGGCGCTCCCTAACATGGGAGTCTATGGCGCCCTATTGCCCCGATCCGGGAGAATCTGGGAACTGGACACCGGCGGCTGAAGTTTGGCAGCAAGCACTGCTAAACTTTAGCACCACCGGCTGTTCCCTGCTGTGATTTCAGGACTGTGGCTAGCTCCCCGCTAGCCGCAATCTTGAAATTGCAGCAGCTGCGGCTGCTATCAGCGGCATCTGGCTGCAAACCAAACCGGAGGGCATATGTGCCCTCCGGTTCTGTTTGTGAATCGGGTCCGGGGCTGTCCGAATCACATCGGACAGCCTCGGACCTGATTCTGCCGCAGTGTGAAGCCGGCCTAACTTCAGTTGCATCACAAGCAATGTGGTTTATTTAATTATATGTACCAAATGTCCAACAGGTGGCATGTACGTATGGGAGACCGGACTAAAATTCACAACAAGAATGAATTCTCATCGCCACTCAATAAAAGAAAAGCGTATGGATCTGCCTGTAGCAAAGCATATTTCCAGCCCTGACCACAGTGAAACTGACATGAGGCTGCTCATTTTAAAAAGCAATGTCAAATTGCAAAGAGAGAGAATTTGGGAATACAAATTGATAATGACCTTTGACACATTCAAAACAGGATTAAATCCCTCACATGGATTCATGCGTTGATATAAAATGAATGGACATTTGGGGACATCAGATTCATGCATCTTTTTATAAAATGAAAGGATATTTGGGGATATCACATCTCCAACAGACTCAAGTTAGAGGACAATGAACTTTTGACACTTCTTATGTGAACTCTCTCGCTTCGATTTATGGCTTTCCACAACTCACTGAAGAATCTTCAGGTCTCCACAGGCCACTAATCATAGAACAATAATACAATCTGTTCCTCTTATCTTAGAATTTTGACTTTACCTCCCAGCTCCTCTCCCCCTCCCTAGACTGACTCTGCTTTACCTCACCTGTTGTATTTACTACAGCATCTCACCCTGCTTATGTATATACATATGTGTCTTCAGAGTTTGTCTCATTATAACCTGACGAAGGGGCCATAGTGTCCTGAAAGCTTGCTATGTTTACCATCTTTTCAGTTAGACATTAAAAGGAATCAACCACTGAGGACTCTCAGATTCTAATATATTTCTATCTACGGGCTAACACGGTACAAACATTTTTTATATTATATAGAGTCATTACAAACAGTGATCTATTTCAAGTGTTTATTTATGTTAATGTTGATGATTATGGCTTACAGCCAACGAAAACATAAAGGTCATTATCTCAGAAAATTAAAGTAGGAAGGATGAAGAGTTAAAATATGACCTAAATAGGTATCACAGGCTTCACCTTGTGTGGTTGTGACAGTCACAACCACTATAAAAGCAGATAATAGCTGCTGCGGACCCCAGCATGGAACATATAGAGTTGAGAGGATAAAAGGTTAAAAATTGTGCTTCTGTATTCCATGAGACATCAAAGGGTGAATATAATATTGATTTATTAGTCAACGGATTTCAGGACTCCCTGAAACATGGCAATATGATATTGATTTGTCCTGAGGAAGAGGCCAGGGAGTCCTGAAACGTGTTGACTCATAAATCATTATTATATTCACCCTTTGATGTCTCGTGGAGTACGGCAGCGCAGTTTTTAACCCTTCATCCTCCCTACATTATATTTCTGATGTGACTTGAAGTCATAATCATCGACATTAACAGAAACAAACACTTGAAATAGATCACTCTGTGTGTAATGAGTCTATATAATATGTGTTTCACTTAATGAATTGAATTACTGAAAAAAATGATCTTTTTGATTATATTCTAATTTATTGAGATGCACCTGTATATTAAGAAAAACAAAATTTTACAAGTTATTATTTTGACAGATTGCAAGTAACCAAGGGCAGATGTATTTAATCAGTGTGCCAAAATACTGTGATTTATGGGAGACTTAAAGGAAAACTGTCGGGTCAAAAATCCATATGTAACTGCTATTATTTTCTAATTCCTCACTCTAAACTCTCTCTATTCATGTATTTTTTATGTATACTTCCCTCCTTGCTTCTGTACACTTCAAATAAAGAGATTCATTCCATCTGTCACTCAGTGAATGATCCACTTAGTTCTCTACTGTCCCCTGCATGCATATGCATGTCACATATTCACACCACATCACTGCACAGAAGATCACTTGGGGGGTGCTGTATTCTCTGCAGCCAAGAAAGAGGTGAAAAACAACACAGAAACTGTTACAGAAGGATGCCTGTTTACAGAAACAGATGGAGTCCAGATAAGGCAGATCTGTAATAGTTATCTCCCTCCATGTCCTCAACAGCACAGAAGCAACTGAAACCTGACACTGCACTGTTAGCAAAGGGAGGAGAGAGCTGCTGAGAGGGAGTGCATAATTACTTGACAGCTGTAGGCAGTGAGGGGAATCTTATGGAGGGACAATATGTATCCCCCAGAATGCACAACGAAACATATGAACCCACTGGAGTGCAGTGCAATCACAGGCAAGCCTGTGAGTGCAGGACAGTGGGATGGTCCATTCCCTCCAGCCCGGGTCTTGCATGTGGCTCATGGCCACAAATTCCATTTAAAAGCCTTCAGCAAAAGTTTGGGTGGGTCAGTGGTTTGTTTGTAAGCTGCAGCGCTGGAAGTTCTATGCAGGGAAAGTCTGTGTGAAGTCACAACACAGGCCTGTGAAGACAAAGTAACTGGCGCACCACAGAGTAAAACGCAACGGCCGTCTCCCACAGCAACAGGTTGACACGGACTGTATGGATCACCCGGCTGCAACCTGGTGGACATCATTGGCATTTTAGTTGTGAGTTGTACAAATAAAGCCATTTAATTGAGGTTTCCTTGGGTCACTGCCTCATTACCGCACAGTGTGAACACGCTGCACTACACAGTTTTTACAGCAGCTGGACTATTCCTGTTTGCTTATAATGGAGAGGACTAATCCAGGAGCTCCCTGCAGGGTCTGACAATGCTGATAACGTGGAAACTACAAATGGTACAATAATGATTTTACATGTTTTTAAAAGGTCTGCCCAGGCACATTCAAGGGTAATATTAGTATCATACTGAAAAATTACTTAACGGTGTCCCTTTAATGCTAAATTGAAGTGCATGTCCTGGGACTTGTAGTGCTGCAGCACATGGACACACTGAGTCCTATCAGCACTTTCCTACATTTGTGGTTTTACTATAATGGAACTGCACAAACAGATGATGATGTACAATCGCAATATGTAACGAGGGCTGGCACTTATGTTACCTGCTTGTGACCCGTTCTGGTAATACCTGAGAGAGGGGGGGTAAAGTATAACGCAGCGAGGCCCATAAGTGTGTGATCTGCTCACAGCTCTTTGTGCCCCTTTCGTGGCAGCACGTGGCCATGAATACAAATTTACATTACTACAATCCACCCGTTCCAAGTATTGAGACGCGTTTCACAGTCTCCCCTGACAACCTCTGCCAGCGTATACATACATATCACCCCTGACAGTCTACGCAGTGTACACCCAGACAATACAATCGTTTAGGAAACAATAGATTACAGAGCGGGGACGGAGAGATGGCGAGGAATATTCTTCTTTTACCGAAAGTACATTCTCTATCGGCCGTTCGCTCAGACGATGGTTACGCTGTGGACAATGGAGCATTTTTCCACAGTGACCACATATCACAGGAAGGAACGTGACTAATCCCCCTGGTTTCTTAACACTTAATTTGGCAAATCTCAGCAGCCAATCAGATTCCAGCTCCGATGTGGTCTTCATTTATTTCAGGATTTAAAAGTTTTTTTGCTTGTTTTAAAAAAAACAGCACCACCCCTGACCTCAGGTTGTGTCTGGTATTGTACCACTTGCTTCAGTGAAAAGGAGCTGCAATACCAGACATAGTCTGTAGACATGGGTGGCGCTCTTCTGGGAAGAAGGACTTGAAATGAGGGCTGCATGTGCACACCTCTGGTATCCAGACTCCGGGTGCAGCTTTCATTGTGCCACCAGTACTGGTAGAATGAAGCTGTGTTCTGATTGCCCACTCTTTTCCTGCAGGCTTGAAGGTGTACAGTGCTCATTTCAATAAACTTTATTTACAAAATACAAAGTGAAGATGAGTAAAATAGAAGTAAATGTAACATCCAGCTTCCCACGTCTTGGCAGCCGCACATCACATTTCTCCAGATTGTATTATGTTGCACCTCCTGCCTCTTCGCAATCTGTGAATAACCTCGTTTCTCACGATTTGGTGACGAAGATTTAGTAAATAATATTTTTTAGGGATCTCTATCTCTGTCCCCCTCTGCCCTTCCTTACAGCCCCATCACCAGCAACAAAAGTGGACCTGTCCGGGTCAAAGGAGTAATGCCAGCTCATCAATGGGGCCTAAAGGAGCAATAACAATGGCAGCTCATCACTGGGACGGTAGCAACAGCAGTGGCAAGCTCATCACTATGGCAGGGACAATAGAGCAGCTCATCACTGGGGCCAGATGAGCAATGGCAGCTCGTCACCGGGGCCAAAAGAGCAATGGCAGCTCATCACCTTGGCCAGATTAACCATTGTACTCAGATCTTGAGTACTGTCCATTGCACTTGGGTCCACGCCCTTTAGTCGTCCAGTCTGGACCCTTAAGCATAAACCCACAAGATGCCTCCCCTCGAACTGGTGAATCTTCTCTTGCCAGGCCTTACATAGGGCCTTGTGTTACCTTCATTTTCTGATAGATGCCACAATCTGTATCTGAGATGAGATTAGATTGTAAACTCCAATCACAACGCCAGATACAGGCCAAGAAGGGAGGCAAATGGGGCAAGAGACCAAGGCAACATATCTCCAACCACACCAGAATTGGGAAGAACATTGATGGTGGAGGGCAACAAGACTCCATCATCTGGCCACAGATACATGAATGTCATGGTCACGAGCATCCAACAAGTCTCACCCTCCACTGCCCCATGTCTGCTAAGCATGGCCATGTAGGCCTGCTCTTTCTATGGGGTTACACCGTGCATTTTGTTTTCTAGAGGCCTCATCACCCAATGCATTCCTTGCAGGATATGTTCCGCTTAATTCTGCAGACCAGAACAGATCCACAAATATACAATAGTATCTGCAACCAAATCGGACAAAGCCTTCACCCATCCTTAAGGCCCAGTTACACACACAGATAATTGTGCAGAGATTGTTCGCAGATCTCTTACAGTGAAATCATGGACACATTGTTACATTTCGTGGCCGGGTACAAATGTAACAATGTGTCCATGATTTCACTGCAACCAGTGATCTGCGAACAATCTCTGCACAATTACCTGTGTGTAACTGGGCCTTTACTGACATCCTGCCACTAGCCAAATTCAGCATGGTGCAGGTTGTCTCACTTCTATGGCACACCCCTTTCTTCTCTCCTGGTTACATACCTTTCAGGTGTGTTTTGCAATCTCTTAGATTTCCATTCTACCTGCGGTGCCCTCCTCTTTCCCCTTTCATATATCAAAACTGACAAAACCTTCACCCATCCTTACTGACATCCTACCACTAGCCAAATTCAGCATGGACCAGGTAGAAGGTAACAGAATCCATAATGCCTCGCTGGTTCTTCTGGTCCGGGCACAGGTCCAGAGTATGTTCTGTCAGACCCTCCATGTATGTGATGAGACTGGCTCCAGACCTTAGAGCAGCGTCCATATTGGAGGGATACGTGCATGCACTTTACAATATGAGGGGCACACACCTCCTTCCTATCCCTGCAATGTAGCCCTCAGCCCCCTCCTCCAGGAGCAGGTCCTCCACCATCATCCTGGTGGATTTGGCCCCTATGTGTTGTACAGGCTTCATCATTTCAGGAGGCCACATTCTGCAAAGGTTATCTGAAAGGCAGATTAGATGCACAGTGCTCTGTCACTGCTCCCCTCCGCCCCCCATCTTCTTTCTGCTCATTCTCCTCCTATACAGCTTCAGGCTCACAAAATCCCATGTAAACCCCCATAGGGTCACCCCTATTTGCATGCCAAAAAAAGATGTAAAATACCAGATGTCAATCACCTCCATTTGGATGAGGCAGGAGCTATGGGGGGAAGAAGAAGGCATTAAAGGCTTGTGTAGGATGTCCGCCAGGATCCTTCTCTATCCTGTAGTAATCCGATTGCAAAAATGGGAAGTTTCCAAAGAAAAACATCGTATTTATATGGGTTGTCATGTAACGAAAGCCTCTTAGAGGAGGGGGGGATGATAAATCCAAGATGGGTGGTCATACAGGAGGCTGTGAATGTCATTGCACAAAGAAGACCTCATCCCTGATGCAAGACAGATGCAATAAGAAGACCCTGCCCCCAATAAGCAGTGCAGGATACAGAACCCTCACCCTGTTATACCCAGCAAACGCCAAGAGACACCTACCAGCTGCAGCTCCTTCTCCTCCTTGGTGCCTGATCCTCCCTGTCTGCAGTGGGCTCTGCAGTGATGCAGGCTGCTCCTGTTTCTCTCAATCAGTTAGCACAAGCCCAGTGGGTTGCAGTAGCTCAGGGTCCACCCTCTGAACAAGGCAAAGCTGTCAGTACAGAGCCTCCTCCCCAGGCCATACCCCCTTCCCATTCATCTACCTATATGAGCATGCTACAGTATATACAGCTCTCCCTATGCAGCTGCTGGTAATGACCAGGAGGGGTGGGGGCTGCAGACACTGGCTCTTTATATATGTACCCCCATCCAGAACAAGCACAGTGCTGTATTACAGTGCAGACCGGCAGAATACATTTACAGATGTACCACAAATAAAATAATGATCTGGCCAAAAATTGGAGCAAAAGACCAATTCAGCCCTGCTACATCTGCAGAAGAAGCTCAGGGACAGGTGCAGAGCTAAGAAGAGGAGAAGGGTGATGTACAGTCCTGGGATAACTTATCATTAGAAATGACATGGGACATGGAGTATTGTGATGGGCGATGATTGGACCAGACTCCTGGCACAGCGGGCAGCACTCACATAATATTACATCTGGAGAATGGAGGTTTAGGTTGGGCCCCACGGCCAATATCTGCACAGAGCCAAATGTTCTACAATCTGCCTTATAAATAATAGAAATGACATGATGGAAAAGTAATCCAAGCAGATAAAAGTGACACTGCATATATGGTAGAGATGTAGATGTGAGGCGGCCATCCGCCAACATCTGGAGGATTCAAGACAACTCACAATATCAACACTTCCTGTTACTCTTACATGTGATTAGGTAACTATTGCTCATCTATATATACAGGAAGGGCAAGGTTTTGAAATTCAAGCTTCAATAAATTATGTGGAACATTTCTCACTAACAAACAGCATAAAACTATTACAATAACCTTAACATGTAAGAAGAATGACGCTGATACTGGGGGTCGAAGAGAATGACGCTGTCACTGGGGTCTGAGACAATGATGCTGACACTGGGGGTCCAAGAGATTGACACCGACACTGGGGTCCAAGAGAATGACACCGACACTGGGGGTCCAAGACAATGACACCGACACTGGGCTGGGAGTCCAAGAGAATGACGCTGACACTGGGGTCCATGACATTGGGAGTCCAAGAGACTCACACTGACACTGGGGGTACAGGATAATGACACTGACACTGGGGTACAGGATAATGACACTAACACTGGGGGTACAGGATAATGACACTGACACTGGGGGTACAGGATAATGACACTGACACTGGGGGTACAGGAGACTGACACTGGGGGTGCAGGATAATGACGCGGACACTGGGTGTACAGGATAATGACACTGACACTGGGGGTACAGGATAATGACACTGACACTGGGGTACAGGATAATGACACTGATGCTGGGGTACAGGATAATGACACTGACACTGGGGTACAGGATAATGACACTGACACTGGGGGTACAAGAGAATGACCCTGACAATGGGGGTACAGGAGGTTGACACTGAGGGTGCAGAATAATGACGCGGACACTGGGGTACAGGATAATGACGCTGACACTGGAGGTACAGGATAATGACACTGACACTGGGGGTACAGGGTAATGACACTGACACTGGGGGTACAGGATAATGACACTGACACTGGGGGTACAGGATAATGACACTGACACTGGGGGTACAGGATAATGACACTGACACTGGGGGTACAGGGTAATGACACTGACACTGGGAGTCGAGGAGAATGAAGCTGACACTGAAGTGTACCCGACAATGATACTGGGGGAAGGGTGGAGCAGGAACGGACATAAAATTGGTGCAGCTGCACAGGGGCCCAAGAGGTAAGGGGGCACATTTCCACCTCCAATCAGCACACATTGACTGTCATAGACAAACGTATTGTGCTGCAAAGGGACCGTGTACTGTTCTTTCACAGGGGCCCTTTTCTGTCTGTGTCCACCACTAAGTGGGAGGGTTACCAGACAATGATGCTGACACCGGTGGGAATACTGGAGTCCAAGAGAATGACCCTGATACTGGGGGTCCAAGAGAATGATGCCGACACTGGGGGTACTGGATGCAGACATTTGGAGGACAGGAAACACCAATTGTCGCTGTTGACTTGAATACCTGTGCTGTCTGGGTCCTGACTTAATGTCGTAGAGGAAACTGATCTTGTGTGTTATTCGTGGTTGGAAAATAATGAACCTGTGAACACAATAACATCACACACACGTAGGCGGGAGACAAGTAGGGCTCTGACACTGTTTACCAGGTGACACGAACAATATGACAACTCGCTGAGTGACATTGGATGACTGTAAAGTTCTGGAAATATTGTGTACCTGTCAAATAACACTAGTTGTATCCGGGTACACTTGTGGGAGAATATTGATTACATGTACAGTGAGGTACATGTGTGTTTTTGTTAAATTTGTTTTAGGGGGAATTAATAGCAAAAGACCCACCTTGCTTCCATATGCTTTTTTTTTTTAACTTTCCATCGGTGATCTTGCATATGTTAATAGTACACATCACATGGGATGATTGTGGGGGTTGAACCTATGGAAACACGGTGATGCATAGTGACTGCTTAGTGGTTTAGACGCCATTGTTTCTACCCGGCGGTGAAATTGTCTCTCGAGTTTCATTGGATAGAAATCTCGCCCATTTCAGAGACGTAATTTGTATGTTTCCCGGGCGGGGGGGGCACAAAAGCTTTTCCAGGAATCCCTGAGCTTTGTTTCCACTTTATAAATTTTTAATTCTCTATATAATTTATGTCATTGGCACCTGGATTGTCATCAGACCTTATGGCGTAGCACTATTGTCTGAGAAAACTGTCTGCACGCAAAGGGAATCTCCACATCTGCGTCATATGGAGGAGACGCTTCTGTATCTGCACGTAGCCACTGTCTGCACAAAGTCACTTTCCAAACAGTCTGGAAGCTCTCCTGCCACTTGTGTACACAGTTCTGAATCTGAACACTGTATCTCCATGGTGACAGACTACAAACAAGCCGTGTAGTCTGACCCAGCAGTCATGGAGCATGAGCCTTCTATGGTCTGTAGTATGAGAGAGAAGACAGGCAGCTTTTAGGTGGCAGAGATGTAAAGATTAAATGATGCCAGTGACCCGGTCTCATCCTCTTCTAGGCCCAGTCTTCTCTAGGCCCAGATCTGCTGCTCTTCCCTCTACCTGTTGTTACTTTCTGTGTTATCACCACATTCCTATGAGCGTCTCCCTCGGTTAGGAGGGGTCCAGGCATCCCGTCTCCTACGTCCTCCCACATTTTAAAACATTCCTCATTTTATTAATAATTGGAGTCAATAAATGAGACGGCGGAGAGCCGCAGATACCGTGGACTGGAGGAGACCGCCAAAAATGCCTGACTCATCAAAACCATTAGATTAATACAAAAATTTCTTTCATTTGGTCAATGTATTGCTGAGCTAGTGTATCTAAGCCTATCGTGATACATTCTGCTAAGTCAGTGTTAGGTGAGATACTTTATGCGAAGTTGCTGTATCTAAGCCTGGTGTGTGGTATTGCTGCTGATACTGTTATTAGCTTGTGTGTGACACTGCATGTGTACCTAAACCTCGATACTGTCTGTATATTGGAGCGTGTCATTTGTGATACTAACAAGCCCCTGTATTTAAGGCCATAATGTGTGAGACACATGACAAGCTTCTAATTCCATGTATCTAAGACAACTATAAGCAATACTTTCTACTGAGTCATCACTGTATCTAATGTTTTATGTTATACTATCTGCTGTGACATTGCAGGGCTACTCTGATAGATCTAAGCCTATCATGTATGATACTGTCTGCTGAGCCACTGTATCCAATCCTCTCATTGTAAATTATATCACACTTTGCCCTGTAACTGAAGTCCGCTGCCTAGGAGTAACCCTTGACTCTGACCTGTCATTCAAACCGCACATCCAAGCTCTCGCCACCTCCTGCCGCCTCCAACTCAAAAATATTTCCAGAATCTGTCCCTTCCTCAACTACTAGTGCACACCCTCATCATCTCCCGTCTCGACTACTGCAACCTCCTCCCCTGCGGCCTCCCTGCTAACACTCTTGCACCTCTTCAATCTGTCCTTAACTCTGCTGCCCGACTAATCCACCTCTCTCCTCGCTATTCCTCCACTTCTCCCCTCTGGAAATCCCTCCACTGGCTCCCAATTCACCAGCGTATCCAATATAAACCACTAATATTGACTTACAAAGCCGTCCACAATCTGTCCCCACCATACATCTCTGAACTAATCTCCTGATATTATCCAACTCGTAACCTCCCATTCTCCCAAGACCTCCTTCTTTCCTCCACACTTGAACGTTCCTCATCTAATCGCCTGCAAGACTTCACCCGAGCATCCCCCATCCTCAGGAATTCTGCACCCCAAAACGTCCGACTGTCCCCACACTCGGAATCTTCAATGGAACCTGAAAACCCATCTCTTCAGAACAGCCTACAGCCTGCAATGACCACGGTGCCATCTCACCACCACTGACCTGGCGCTCCACCACCACTGAATCTGGAGCTCCACCACCACCAGAGCAGACCCAACCTACTGTCTCTCTTCCCACTGCCCTGTAGAATGTAAGCCCACAAGGGCAGGGTCCTCTCTCCCCTCTGTATCGGTGCTCTATGAATAAATAATAATAATTGTATCTAAGATTATTCTGTGTGCTACTGATGAACTGGTGTAGCTAAGCAGTATTGGATGGGGATGATGTCTTATGGCAGGGGATGTTTCCTCTAACACTCACATAATGGGGCACAATTTACTTGTCCCCGGAGCTTACACTCTAGATACCGTGAATGCCTATAATTCGCGGTCTGACTTTGCTTCTCTCCGCAATCTAAATTACTAATTTATCAGGCAGTTATTGTAATTGCACATAACTCATTACATCTCCGCCTGTTATTGATTACAGAGGATCCGCTATTGTCTGCAGGGCAAAGGGGCCGATCAGAGTGCAGCTGGGCCCCCAACTCACCATTTATATACTGCTGCATAGAGGCCATCATCTGTTTAATACCAGTGTAATATGGCGGAGCCGAATGGGGCATAAAGGACGGTGCTTTGTACCATATTTCTAACAAATGTATCACAAGAAATCTCCAAGCAGCGTCAAAGGGACTGAGCTCTATAGAAAATCAGTCCCAGAAATCCCAGAAAATCAGTCCCAGACCCCACTGATTCAAAAAACGACAGCTCTAATGGTTTCAGTCCCATTTATCACTGAGGGTACCTTTACAAGCGGCTACATTTCTAGGGTGGCTACAGTAACTTACTGGTTGCAGTGAAATCATGGAGAGATTATTCCATTTGTGCACAGCAACAAGATAGAACCTTGTCTCCATGATTTCACTGCAACCAGTAAGTTACCTGTAGCCACCCTAGAAATGTAGCTGCGTGTAAAGGTACCCTGATGGATAATGTGACACAAAAATCCACCATTATCCTCCAACGAAAAGGACTGTTCAAACCAGTGATACTTTGCTTAGAATTTTGTTAGATTTGTAGTAAGAAAGTGGTACCAAAGAGCATCCATCTCTTAGACAACCATATAATATTGGGCCCCTTTAAAAAAAAATGAGCTTTAACGTTGCAGGATAAAAATCCTATTGTCTCTATCCACCACTAGGGGAGCTCCCTATATAGAAATTCATAGTAAGATTCTGTCTGCAGTCATCACTTGGGGGAGCTCCCTGTATACAGAGATACAAAGTAAGATTCTGCCTGCAGACACCACTAGGGGAGCTCCCTGTATACAGAGATACATAATAAGATTCTGTCTGCAGTCACCACTAGGGGGACTCCCTGTATACAGAGATACATGATATAATCCTGTCTACAGCCACCACTAAGGGGAGCTCCCAGTATACAGAGATACAGGATAAAATTCTTTGAGTAGCCTTCACTAGGATTAGCTTCGTGTATAGAGAAGAGATACATAAGATGCTGTCTGCAGCCTCCACTAGGGGAGCTCTCTGTAATAGAGATACATGGTGAATTCTGTCTGCAGTCACCACTAGAGGGAGCTCTCTGTATTAAGGGATACATAATGAATTCTGTCTGCAGCCATCACTAGGGGAGCTCCCTGACTATTCATTGTACATTGATCTCAGTAATAACACAGTAAATCATATTACGCTTAAAGACTCATATTTAATATTTCAATCTACCTTATCAAAGTAAACTAAACTGGGGGGAAGATAGTAAGGCCCCTGACCTAATCGAAATGTACCTAAATACTGAACTGTGGCCACACAACTCCCCCCGATCCAGCACACATACATCTGGAGAATTTTGACCTCCTCAAAAAAAAGTTTTGAAACTATTTCTGAATTTATTGTCTTTTGCCTATAAATAGAAAGTGTTATACACAGTATTTGAGCCTCCATCCTCCGTCATAGGTTGTTTTTATTAAGGGTGGGAGAACACCTCTGGCTGTGAGGTCAAGGGAGGTAATTTAAGAATGAGTGGAAGCGGGAACGCCTGGAGTAGCGCAGCATGAAGTCACTGTGTGAGAGTTACACTGACTCCTGTGTTATATCCCAACATAGTACAGGTCACCTCCCAGACACACTGAACCAGATCCTCAGAGCATCTCATCTACTGTCACTGTATACACTGAGCGCTGCAGAGCATCTCATCTACTGTTACTGTATACACTGAGCCAGAGCAGCTCATCTACTGTCACTGCATACACAGAGCTCCGCAGAGCATCTCATCTACTGTCACTGTATACACTGAGCGCTGCAGAGCATCTCATCTACTGTTACTGTATACACTGAGCCAGAGCATCTCATCTACTGTCACTGCATACACAGAGCTCCGCAGAGCATCTCATCTACTGTCACTGCATACACAGAGCTCCGCAGAGCATCTCATCTACTGTCACTGCATACACAGAGCTCCGCAGAGCATCTCATCTACTGTACTGCATACACAGAGCTCCGCAGAGCATCTCATCTACTGTCACTGCATACACAGAGCTCTGCAGAGCATCTCATCTACTGTCACTGCATACACAGAGCTCTGCAGAGCATTCATCTACTGTTACTCATACACAGAGCTCTGCAGAGCATCTCATCTACTGTCACTGCATACACAGAGCTCTGCAGAGCATATCATCTACTGTTCACTACATACACAGAGCTCTGCAGAGCATCTCATCTACTGTCACTGATACACAGAGTCCGCAGAGCATCTCATCTACTGTCACTGCATACACAGAGCTCCCTCAGAGCATCTCATCTACTGTCACTGCATACACAGAGTCCGCAGAGCATCTCATCTGTCACTGCATCACAAGCTCCACAGAGCATCATCTACTGTCACTGCATACACAGAGCTCCGCAGAGCTCTCATTATGTCACTGCATACGAGCCGCAGGCATCATCTCGTCATGATATACAGAGTGCCGCAGAGCATCTCATCTACTGTCACAACATACACAGAGCTCTGCAGAGCATCTCATCTACTGTCACTGCATACACAGAGCTCCGCAGAGCATCTCATCTATTGTCACTGTATACACTGAGCGCTGCAGAGCATCTCATCTACTGTCACTGCATACACAAAGCTCCGCAGAGCATCTCATCTACTGTCACTGCATACAGAGCGCCGCAGAGCATCTCATCTACTGTCACTGTATATACAGAGTGCCGCAGAGCATCTCATCTACTGTCACAACATACACAGAGCTCCGCAGAGCATCTCATCTACTGTCACTGCATACACAGAGCTCCGCAGAGCATCTCATCTGTCACTGCATACACAAAGCTCCGCAGAGCATCTCATCTACTGTCACTGCATACAGAGCTCCGCAGAGCATCTCATCTACTGTCACTGTATACACAGAGCTCCACAGAGCATCTCATCTACTGTCACTGCATACACAGAGCTCTGCAGAGCATCTCATCTACTGTCACTGCATACACAGAGCTCCGCAGAGCATCTCATCTACTGTCACTGCATACACAGAGCTCCGCAGAGCATATCATCTACTGTTACTACATACACAGAGCTCTGCAGAGCATCTCATCTACTGTCACTGTATACACAGAGTGCCGCAGAGCATCTCATCTGTCACTGCATACACAGAGCATCTCATCTACTGTCACTGCATACACAAAGCTCCGCAGAGCATCTCATCTACTGTCACTGCATACAGAGCGCCGCAGAGCATCTCATCTACTGTCACTGTATATACAGAGTGCCGCAGAGCATCTCATCTACTGTCACAACATACACAGAGCTCCGCAGAGCATCTCATCTACTGTCACTGCATACACAGAGCTCCGCAGAGCATCTCATCTGTCACTGCATACACAAAGCTCCGCAGAGCATCTCATCTACTGTCACTGCATACAGAGCGCCGCAGAGCATCTCATCTGTCACTGCATACACAGAGCTATGCAGAGCATCTCATCTACTGTCACTGTATACACTGAGCTCCGCAGAGCATCTCATCTACTGTCACTCTATATACAGAGCTCCGCAGAGCATCTCATCTACTGTCACTGCATACACAGAGTGCCGCAGAGCATCTCATCTGTCACTGCATACACAGAGCATCTTATCTACTGTCCCTACATACACAGAGCTCTGTAGAGCATCTCATCTACTGTCACTACATACACAGAGCTCCGTAGAGCATCTCATCTGTCACTGCATACACAGAGCTCTGCAGAGCATCTCATCTACTGTCACTGTATACACAGAGCTCCGTAGAGCATCTCATTTACTGTCACTACATACATAGAGCGCGGCAGAGCATCTCATCTACTGTTACTATATAGACAGCCAGAGCTCTGCAGAGCGCAGTGTATCTAATCCTATCCTGAGTGATACTGCCTGCTGAGCTGTGTATCTAATCCTGTGTGACTATTTTCCTATTTCGTTCATTAACAAATGAACATAAAAGCCCCCAAGTGTGGTGTTATGCACAGTGGGCACACATTACTGCAGTGGTTAGTACCCTCTGTGTACCCTCCTGGCACAGACTAGGTACTCTGGGCCTCTTTCTTTATTCCTGTACAAAGTAGGACAGTACCGGACACTAACTCCCCATCTTTGTAGCCGGCAGTTGCAGGGAGATGATGAGGGGAGTTGTTGGCGGTGCAGAATGTATAGTCAGCATGTTTCATTGCCGGGGACGTGTATCGTCTGCCTCTGTATAACAAAAGACCTGTACACAGAGGACGTGATGGCTGCACGGCCTGTGCCAGGACCCTAGAATAGATTAACTGGAGCCATCATCCCAGTATAACATGATCAAACCAGTGACCAAGATCAGGGGCTCCACAGATGGCAGCAGCGATAATCACATGTGCCTGGAGATACAGAAATTACAGTTCTGTAACTTGAGTATATACTTTCTAAGACTTTTTCTATGGACACAAAAGGCCTTTTTCTCTCAAATATTGTCCACAAATTTGTCTCAATCTGAGTCAGTGAGCAGACAATCCATCCACCTCACAGGTGTGGCATATCAAGATGCTGATTAGACAGTACAAGTATTGCACAGGTTAGCCTTGAGGTACCGTTACACAGTACGACGTTGCAGCGATGTCGGAAGCGTTTCCGCAGGTGCGCGCTCGCTTCCGACATCGCTGCCTTAGCTGTCACACGCAGCGAGCTTGTCAACGACGCTGCCACAGGTATCGCTCGCTGGGTTGTGCACAACCCAGCGAGCGATAAGCATCAATGTTGCGAATAGGCGGCATTGCTAGCAACATCGCTATCGCCGTGTTCCCAGATCGCTGGTGCAACATCGCCAGGTTTACCAACATTTTGGTAAACCTGTCAACTGCGCTCCAGCGATTTATCGCAGTTGCATCGTGCTGTCACACAGAACAATGCCCCTGCGTTGTCGCTGCAACATTGCTGAACCCGGGATTTTTCAGCGATGTTGCAGGCAACATTGCCCCGTGTAAGGATACCTTTAGGCTCCGGACCCGAATGAACCCGCGGGTGGCCGCAGGAGACAGCAGCCACCCTGTACTCACCATGTGTGGTGGGTACAGGCAGCTTCTCCCTGCGTACAGCCGATGGGAGCCGCTTCCACTCCGCAACATGAAATGAACATGATGCAGAGGAGCGGACACCCGCACAGCAGCTAAAAGAACGCTGTGGTCGGGAACAGCATAGTGAGGATGGGATTTGTATAAATCCCATCCACTATGCCGCTACTGTACTATGCAGCGTTTTGGATGCAGCAGCAACAAACTGCATCCAAATACTGTGTATCCTTACCGTGGGTATGCAGCCTAAATGGCACACGTGTGCAATAATCATGTGTCTAATTAGCATCCTGATCTTTCACACCTGTGAGGTGGATGGATTATCTGATCACACACAGTATTACGTGCTAGTGGTCGGTGGGAGTCCAGCAGCAGCCATCAGGATATAACACTACATGTCTGCATACCAGTTGTGGGTTTCACAACTGAAATAGGTGAGTGGTTCCATTTATACCACCTACATTTTAAGTGTCTGAGTGATAGGGCACTATTGCGCCTCTTGTTCCCCTTCCCCTTTCTTTTATCTGATCACACAGATTCACACAAATTTGTGAACAATATTTGAGAGAAAAAGTGCTCCATAGAAAAAGTCTCAGAACTTTGAGTTCTGCTCATGAAAATGGGAGAAGAAACAAAGCTGTTCTGTATAAACACTTCTATGTTTATTTTTGTTCAGTATAGATGAAGAAGGTTCTGCTGTCTGGTTCTTTGTAAACATTAGCATATCAGACTGTATCACACATTAACCAATGATACATGATTGAAAGTAGATACATTTTCTCAGACAGTATCACCCATGATGAGATTGTACACACTCAGACAGTTTAATGCACAAAAGACTTATCCAGCAGTTCAGCTACAGCATCACACATGAAGGGCTTAGATACACTATGGCCATTCCTCTGCCTGCTTCTGGTGAGTCCCATCTGTAAGGCTGAATGTGGAGTTTGTCCTGAAGGAGCAGGAACAGTGAGATGTCAGTAAATGAGGAGCAGTGACAATAATTCCCTCAGACATGCAGAGTGCTCCGCCAGCTCTGTTCCTGGAAGGCCCTTCTAGACTTGCGTTCGTTTCCCGCTCCGTCCATGGCTCTGGGTGAAAGGAGTTAAAAATAGACAATTGTCAGATGTGATATTTCCCAAATCATCAGTATGATCCTCCAAGATGTGACGTGTATCTCAGGAGGATCGGGACGGTCGCTGGGTGAGCTCCATCACTGGTTTCAGGGATAAGTCCTGTATGTCAGGGCCGTCACAGTAATGACCCAGAACACGACACACAGTGCTCAGTTTAGGCACTCAGTCCTCACAGGTCTGGTCTCTGTATGACGCCTTATGGTCTTTATTTCAGAACTGGAGTCCTGTGGTATCTGGCACCAAATCCGTGAGTTGCCAAGTGTGGACATTGTGGATTGGACTCATCCCAAAGATGAGAAATCAGACTGGGATGTGGAAATTGCTAGACAAGTCATCACCTCCATATTTGTCATGTACAATTCCTGATCTACCATTATCCTACTGAAAGGGACACTACCAAAGTTGGCACATGTCACCATCGCCCCATCACACTGCATGCTGCTGTCACCTCTTCCAGAGCCCAGTGACACATTCATCCTTCTCCATCATATAAAATGTGATTCATCAAACCAGTCTGCTTTTTCTATCTCTCTGTAGTCCAGTTTTGATGTTTTTAGCAGTGGACAGGGGTCAGAATAAGTATTCTGACCGGTCTGCGACTCCCTGGAGAGCTGTCATGCTTAGACACATTTGTATCACCACTGTGTGCACAGAATAGGAGCTCCCCTGCAATGGTGGGTGCACAAACCTGGAGCGCCCCCCGAGACCAGGTGGACAGACCGGGCGCGCCCTGTGAGACCAGGTGCACAGACCAGGAGTGCCCTGCGACAACGGGTGCATATATACCGGGAGTCTTCCCCAGCAAGAGCAGGTATACAGACCAGGTGCACAGACCAGGAGTGCCCCGCGGAATCAGGTGCACAGAGCAGGAGCGCCCCGCGGAATCAGGAGCACAGACCAGGAGCGCCCCGCAGAATCAGGAGCACAGATCAGGAGCGCCCCGCGGAATCAGGATGCACAGACCAGGAGCGCCCCGCGGAATCAGGTGCACAGACCAGGAGCGCCCCGCGGAATCAGGAGCACAGACCAGGAGCGCCCCGCAGAATCAGGAGCACAGATCAGGAGCGCCCCGCGGAATCAGGTGCACAGACCAGGAGCGCCCCGCGGAATCAGGTGCACAGACCAGGAGCGCCCCGCGGAATCAGGTGCACAGACCAGGAGCGCCCCGCGGAATCAGGTGCACAGACCAGGAGCGCCCCGGCGGAATCAGGAGCACAGAGCAGGAGCGCCCCGCAGAATCAGGAGCACAGAGCAGGAGCGCCCCGCGGAATCAGGAGCACAGACCAGGAGCGCCCCGCAGAATCAGGTGCACAGACCAGGAGCGCCCCGCGGAATCAGGTGCACAGACCAGGAGCGCCCCGCGGAATCAGGTGCACAGACCAGGAGCGCCCCGCGGAATCAGGTGCACAGACCAGGAGCGCCCCGCGGAATCAGGTGCACAGACCAGGAGCGCCCGCGCGAATCAGGTGCACAGACCAGGAGCGCCCCGCGGAATCAGGTGCACAGACCAGGAGCGCCCCGCGGAATCAGGAGCACAGACCAGGAGCGCCCCGCGGAATCAGGAGCACAGACCAGGAGCGCCCCGCGAATCAGGAGGCACAGACCAGGAGCGCCCCGCAGAATCGGGAGCACAGACCAGGAGCGCCCCGCAGAATCAGGTGCACAGACCAGGAGCGCCCCGCAGAATCAGGTGCACAGACCAGGAGCGCCCCGCAGGAATCAGGTGCACAGACCAGAGCGCCCCGCGGAATCAGGTGCACAGACCAGGAGCGCCCCGCGGAATCAGGTGCACAGACCAGGAGCGCCCCGCGAATCAGGTGCACAGACCAGGAGCGCCCCGAGGAATCAGGAGCAAAGACCAGGAGCGCCCCGAGGAATCAGGAGCAAAGACCAGGAGCGCCCCGCGGAATCAGGTGCACAGACCAGGAGCGCCCCGCGGAATCAGGTGCACAGACCAGGAGCGCCCCGAGGAATCAGGAGCAAAGACCAGGAGCGCCCTGCGGAATCAGGAGCACAGACCAGAAGCGCCCCGCGAATGAGGTGCACAGACCAGGAGCGCCCCACGGAATAAAGTGCAAAGACCAGGAGCGCCCCGCGGAATGAAGTGCAAAGACCAGGAGCGCCCCGCGGAACCAGGAGCACAGACCAGGAGCGCCCCGCGGAATCGGGTGCATATACCGGGAGCCTTCCCCCGCAAGGGCAGGCATACATACCAGGAGCGCCCCGCGAGACTGGACGCACTGACTGGGAGTGCCCCTCAAGACCATCCATTTTGGAAAAGCTCTGACCCAATTCTCTATACACCATGTTCACCTTCTTGGAGACGCTCCGGTCTTTACTTTTGCCCATTATTCCAGTTCCCAGCACATGAAGTTGAGGCACCTTGTGTCCACTGTGGCCTGATGAATCCGCTGCTGACAGGCGCCAATGTCACCATTGTGTTTTCTTTTCCCTGGATGGAGGTATAAAGTGCAGTGAACACAACTCCAGAGTGCACTGATCGTGTCATGGTCACTTATCGATCAGATCCGTAATGAAGATGATATACCGTATATATTTTTATTAGCATATTCCTGTGCCATTTCTCCCCACAAATAAAGGGTTAATAAATATATTGCATCTGTCACAAGGGTTGTATGTGGCGGCTCATTATCCGGAGCATCATTATTTCGGAGGCCTGCAGAGGTGTTACTATGGGAGCGTCTGCTTACTATTCACTACTATCACCATGACAACCACCTCCGGGCCATTATCAACCTAGCAGCCAATCCGCTTCCCCCCTTAGTATCTATGAACCCCCTTCTGGCCAATCACAGCGCAGAGATTTTCTTTGGCTGAAATCACGTGCAAACCCCGACTTCTGCACATATAAGACCCCTGAATTTTGCCTCTATGGCTGCAGATACTGAAGAGAGGCCCGGTCCTGTAACAATAAGGCTAGCAGCGATGAGACGCTCCGTGCCAGGGACTATAAGTCATTCTCCGGGTATTTTTTGGAACAATTTTTGGATGATTTACTCTGGGAACTCACTGAGCGGCCGGGAATCGTCCCAAAATAGCAAAACGCTGAATGTTCTTATGTCATAGTCTGAGAGGGAGGGAAACACAGTCTGTGACTGTACAGAAGCCCCTTGTCTATAGATGGGGGAGGGGGCCGGGAACGTATTGTGGACTCCCCACCTGCGTCATTCACTCTCTCAAACCAGATGTTGGGAGTAGTAGTATCGCACACTTATAATGTGCCGTGTCCCCATTCAGTCCATATTTTTATGCTGTCCCACTTCTCATTTTACCATTGATAGGGTTTTAGGAAGCTCAGATATGAGGAGCTGTTTGTAGACTCCTCACACTGGGGCCATCATCATGGCACCACAACAATAAGTTCTGTGCATCCAGACCCAGATTGAAACTTACCTCATTGATTACCCCTTTAAGAAAAAATGGGCACATATGCCGAGAGAAACTGAGTTGAGTGGGAGACAGCTTTGCAGATTGTGACTTCTGACCCTCTCTATTAGTATAAGGACCGGCCCTGGTATAAGTAGGAGTTGCACTGATAATTTGCACAGTGACATCATCATAGTGACATCACACATGGCAGTGGAGTGCCCACCAGATAAAGTTCAGGAGCTGTCCAGTGCTCTGTGTATGATATCTGCCTGTGGCACGTGGCACAGGGGAACAGGAGCTCTATTGAGTGGCGGCCTGGTGCGGAGTACACAGCCATCCTGTGTGGAGAGTGACCGTCTGCCCAGCAGACACTTAACACTGCAGCTGTGTACTGCCATGTACTGCTCCACCAGCTGCAGCAAGGACTAGCTGGCAGAGCAGGCTGGCATTCACCTCTCTGTCCATAGGTAAGGGCTGCACGCCCGCTACCTTTATAATGTGTCAGAGATCGTCATGCTCAGGAAGTAGAAATATTTCATCTGCACCTGAATCTGCTGCCTGATGTTCTGTGACTTCCAAGAACTTCACAGCGTCACTCCTGTTCATAGGTTGTGTCTGGTACTGCAGGCGGCTGGAGCGAATATTGGAAGAAAGCGTAAATGTTAATGTACAAGATTGGAAACTAGTGAATGAATACGGCAGAAATGGACCATAGACAGCATGGCGCGGATTCTGGTTATGAACGAGAATCTTTGTTGTAAACATTTGGCAACATGAGAAATTATATGATGTGTATATGTATACTCACTTATACTAAGGAGGAAGGATGTATGATGTGTATGCTCGGTTATACTAGAGAGGACGGCTATATGATATGTATACTCACTTATACTAAGGAGGACGGCTATATGATGTGTATACTCACTTATACTAAGTGGACTGCTGTTGAGTGACACTGTATACTAGAGACGGCTATATGATGTGTATCTTACTATACTAACGGTTGATTAACTTACTTAGGAGGACGGCTATATGATGTGTATTTATAGAACTTATCACTTATACTAAGTGAGGACGGCGTATAGGATGACACACTCCGGTTATACTTAGGAGGACAGCTATATGATGTGTACACTCACTTATACTAAGGAGGACGGCTATACGATGTGTATACTCACTTATACTAAGGTGGACGGCTGTATGATGTGTACTGTACAAACAAAGTTTGGACACACCTTCTGATTCCAAGAGTTTTCTTTATTTTCATGACTATGTAAATGGTAGATTTACACTGAAAACATGAAAACTATGAATTAACACATGTGGAATTAAATACTTAACAAAAAAGTGTAAAACAACTAAAAATATGTCTTCTATTCTAGGTTCTTTAAAATAGCCACCTTTTGCTATGATTACTGCTTTGCACACTCTTGGCATTCTCTTGATGAGCTTCAAGAGGTAGTCACCGGAAATGGTCTCCCAACAGTCTTGAAGGAGTTCCCAGAGATGCTTAGCACTTGTTGTCCCCTTTGCCTTCACTCTGCGGTCCAGCTCACCCCAAACCACCTCGATTGGGTTCAGGTCTGGTGACTGTGGAGGCCAGGTCATCTGGCGTAGCACCCCATCACTCTCCTGCTTGGTCAAATAGCCCTTACTCAGCCTGGAGGTGTGTTTGGGGTCATTGTCCTGTTGAAAAATAAATAATGGTCCAACTAAACGCAAACCGGATGGAATAGCATGCTGCTGCAAGATGCTGTGGTAGCCATGCTGGTTCAGTATGCCTTCAATTTTGAAAAAATCCCCAACAGTGTCACTAGCAAAGCACCCCCACACCATCACACCTCCTCCTCCATGCTTCATGGTGGGAACCAGGCATGTAGAGTCTATCCGTTCACCTTTTCTGCGTCGCACAAATACACGGTAGTTGGAACCAAAGATTTCAAATTTGGACTCCAGACCAAAGCACAGATTTCCACTGGTCTAATGTCCATTCCTTGTGTTCTTTAGCCCAAACAAGTCTCTTGTGCTTGTTGCCGGTCCTTAGCAGTGGTTTCCTGGCAGCTATTTTACCATGAAGGCCTGCTGCACAAAGTCTCCTCTTAACAGTTGTTGTAGAGATGTGTCTGCTGCTTGAACTCTGTGTGGCATTGACCTGGTCTCTAATCTGAGCTGCTTTTAACCTGAGATTTCTGAGGCTGGTGACTCAGATGAACTTATCCTCTGCAGCAGAGTTGACTCTTGATCCTCCCTTCCTGGGGCAGGCCTCATATGAGCCAAAGTTTTCCCAATTTTTCAGACTGACTGACCTTCATTTCTTAAAGTAATGACGGCCACTCGTTTTTCTTTACTTAGAATTTGTATTACGGCAACAAAAAAGCAGCTAACAGTCTATTCAGTAGGACGATCAGCTGTGTATCCACCAGACTTATGCACAACACAACTGATGGTCCCAACCCCATTTATAAGGCAAGAAATCCCACTTATTAAACCTGACAGACAGGGCACACCTGTGAAGTGAAGACAATTTCTGGTGACTACCTCTTGAAGCTCATCAAGAGAATGCCAAGAGTGTGGAAAGCAGTAATCAAAGCAAAAGGTGGCTACTTTGAAGACCCCTAGAATATAAGACATATTTTCAGTTGTTTCACACTTTGTTGTTGAGTATATAATTCCACATGTGTTAATTCATAATTTTGATGCCTTCAGTGTGAATCTACCATTTTCATAGTCATGAAAATAAAGAAAACTCTTTGAATAAGAGGGTGTGTCCAAACGTTTCGTCTGTACTGTATACTCACTTATACTAAGGAGGACAGCTATATGATGTGTACGCTCGGTTATACTAGGAGAGGATGGCTGTGTGATGTGTACCCTTGGTTATACTAGGAGAGGAAGGCTGTATGATGTGTACGCTCGGTTGTACTAGGGGAGGACGGCTGTGTGATGTGTACGCTCAGTTATACTAGGAAAGGACGGCTGTGTGATGTGTACGCTCAGTTATACTAGGAAAGGACGGCTGTGTGATGTGTTTGCTCAGTTATACTAGGAGAGGACGGCTGTGTGATCTGTACGCTCGTTATACTAGGAGAGGACGGCTGTGTGATGTGTACGCTCAGTTGTACTAGGAGAGGACAGCTGTGTGATGTGTACGCTCAGTTATACTAGGAGAGGACGGCTGTGTGATGTGTACGCTCGGTTGTACTAGGAGAGGACGGCTGTGTGATGTGTACGCTCAGTTGTACTAGGAGAGGACGGCTGTGTGATGTGTACGCTCAGTTGTACTAGGAGAGGACAGCTGTGTGATGTGTATGCTCGGTTATACTAGGAGAGGACGGCTGTGTGATGTGTAGCTCGGTTGTACTAGGAGAGGACGGCTGTGTGATGTGTACGCTCGGTTGTACTAGGAGAGGACGGCTGTGTGATGTGTACGCTCAGTTATACTAGGAGAGGACGGCTGTGTGATGTGTACGCTCAGTTATACTAGGAGAGGACGGCTGTGTGATGTGTACGCTCGTTATACTAGGAGAGGACGCATTGTGAGGTGTACGCTCAGTTATACTAGGAGAGGACGGCTGTGTGATGTGTACGCTCGGTTGTACTAGGAGAGGACGGCTGTGTGATGTGTACGCTCGGTTGTACTAGGAGAGGACGGCTGTGTGATGTGTACGCTCAGTTATACTAGGAGAGGACGGCTGTGTGATGTGTACGCTCAGTTATACTAGGAGAGGACGGCTGTGTGATGTGTACGCTCAGTTATACTAGGAGAGGACGGCTGTGTGATGTGTACGCTCGGTTATACTAGGAGGACGGCTGTGGATTACGCTGTTATAGGAGAGGAGCTGTGTGATGTGTACGCTCAGTTATACTAGGAGAGGACGGCTGTGTGATGTGTACGCTCAGTTATACTAGGAGAGGACGGCTGTGTGATGTGTACGCTCAGTTATACTAGGAGAGGACGGCTGTGTGATGTGTACGCTCAATTATACTAGGAGAGGACGGCTGTGTGATGTGTATGCTCATTATACTAGGAGAGGACGGCTGTGATGATGTGTATGCTCAGTTATACTAGGAGAGGACGGCTGTATGATGTGTACGCTCAGTTATACTAGGAGAGGACGGCTGTGTGATGTGTACGCTCGTTATACTAGGAGAGGACGGCTGTGTGATGTGTACGCTCGGTTATACTAGGAGAGGACGGCTGTGTGATGTGTACGCTCGGTTATACCAGGAGAGGACGGCTGTGTGATGTGTACACTCGGTTATACCAGGAGAGGACGGCTGTGTGATGTGTACACTCGGTTATACCAGGAGAGGACGGCTGTGTGATGTGTACACTCGTTATACTAGGAGAGGACGGCTGTGTGATGTGTACGCTCGGTTATACCAGGAGAGGAACGGCTGTGTGATGTGTACGCTCGGTTATACCAGGAGAGGACGGCTTTGTGATGTGTACGCTCAGTTATACCAGGAGAGGACGGCTGTGTGATGTGTATGCTCAGTTATAGTAGGGAAAACTGTGTACTCTTGGTTATACACTGCTAGTCTCTGACAGGTTATTGTTTCCCCCAAGAAAAGTGAGAGGTGATTATTACCCCCAACATCCTTCAGGAATTCCTTTTCCATACAGTAAGAAGGTTTTCACTGCTTATTTATTCTACACAATGATGTGAAGACCAGGAAGCTTCCCCAGGACTCCTTCTCCTGCCATTATAACAATGCTTACTTCCGAATTCCTGATATATGGACCCCCTCTGCTTCTCCTAAGAGTGATCATTCTGCGACATTGGCTCCGTATGCCACCTATATTGCTAATCGCTCATCTGCTGACCTGTCTCCTGCTCCGCTGCTCATGTGTCAGTATTCACTGCAATTTTGCTGATAAACCAGGAGTCTCAGGATGAGCATTATTTCAGGTCCAGCCTAAATAGGAGATTGCTGTAGTTACATGGCAGATCTTATACCCATCAGCCTCCCTGAATCTGTATCCACAGACAATTGGGCCTCCTGGACTATTTCAAGACCCAATTATACTGCTCTGGTGTAAAATTAATGCTATAAGGATTCTGAGCCGCGTTTATTCCCCTCATATTATTTTCCGAACTGTCACGACTAATTTTACCGACCATTTCAGAATGGCTGGAATTAGGCGTTCAGAGAGCAATTAGTCCTGACTGTGAGGTTGACAGGAGAAGGGGGGCGCTGTGTCCACTGTCTGCCAGCAGCAGGAATAATTGGAAGAGGTGAGGGAGACATCCATTGTCTGTGCAGACGCCTGAACTTCATTACTGGCTGCTGAGAGATTGCATCCGCAGGGGAACAACCGGAATGATTGATCGGGGATGGGGCTCATCCAGTGTGAGCGCAGTGTTATCACGGAGGGGGTGGAGCATGACACCAAAGAGGGGACCTGCTCCGCCCCTTCTGGCCGCAAAGGATTAGGCTATGTGACCACACAAGTGATCAGTTTGTGGTCAGGAGAATTCTGCATGAAAACCTTATCAGTCTTTCAAAAACAAAAAGCACAAAGCAGCACAAATAAGGGTACGGACATACACAGACACACACACACACACACTGATTTCTTCCTTCCGGCATGGGTACTGTATCTCCAGGACCTGCGCCCCATGTGACTCAGGCTGAGTCACATGGGGCGCAGGTCCTGTAAGTAACTTTATGCAGGTCTTGCCGATGCCTGGAAGGTAGAAATCACCAGGGCTTGCTGTGGGCATGCCAGGGAAGGTAGGTATTGGAACGTTTTTGCTCCAAAATCTGATCAGTTATAGGACACGCTACTTCTTTTCCTGATCAGGTTTATGCAACAAAACCTGACCAGGAAAAGATGGAGACGTTTGCACAGGATTTCAGATATCTCAAAAATGCAGCACAACAAACAGATCACAAACGCAGTGTGGGCACATGGCCTAAGGCTTAGTGCCCATTGTGCATTTTTGGTGGGGTTTTCTTGCTGCGTTTCTGCACCAAAAATGCTGCTCCCAGAGCTTTGTAATGAAAGTCAATGTGATTTCCCAAAAGCTGTGCTCACGTGTGTTTTTTGGTGCAGGCAAATCGCCTGTTTTTTTTTGTTTTTTTTTTTCATGATCCTGCAATTAACATGCCTGTTTTTGGGCTGCGTTTTCCCCCATAGACTTCCATTCTAACCCCCACAAAAAAGCACCACCATATACGGATTAGTATTCACACAGTCTGTTTGTCGTGCTTTTTTATGGCAATTTCCAAAACAAAATCGCACCAATACTCACCCTCCCTGGAGATCCCTGGTGATCCCCAGTACTCACCCTCCCCGGCGATCCCCAGTACTCACCCTCCCCGGAGATCCCTGGTGATCCCCAGTACTCACCCTCCCCGGCGATCCCCAGTACTCACCCTCCCCGGAGATCCCTGGTGATCCCCAGTACTCACCCTCCCCGGCAATCCCCAGTACTCACCCTCCCCGGAGATCCCTGGTGATCCCCAGTACTCACCCTCCCCGGCGATCCCCAGTACTCACCCTCCCCGGCGATCCCCGGTGATGTTTCCTCCATGCAGCGGCAGTAGCACCTGTGGGTATCAGCCTATCAGAGCCAGGGCATGCATACTATTTGACAGGCTGAGTCAAATGGTTCAAGGTCCTGGCATATAGATAAATCTCCCGCCACTGCACAGAGAAAGAATCACCGGAGGATTGCTGGGGAGGGTAAGAAAGTGTCTGTGTGTCTGTCTTGTTGTCTATCTCTGTGTGTTCCCTTATTTGTGCTGCGTTTTGTAAGTGCACAAATACAATAGGCTTGTGCTGCTTTTGGTTATAGACAGCTGAGTTTGTGTAGCTGACAAACGTAGCAGAAAAAAGCACCATGGGCACATATAGATCATCAGTTGTCAGTGAGGGCTCACTTAAAAATCATCCACTTCATGATCTGTTTGGATTGCAGAATGATAAAGTGAAAAGTTTTGCAACTTTGTTATAAACTTTAAAGATTTGTTTCTGAGCACTTTGAGAACTCTGCTGTCAGGGAAATTAAACATTGTATTTTCTCACACACAAGGACCTGCTCTGATATTTTAAAGCTGAAGTTTGTAGCAAACCATTACAGCTAAGGCTACTTTCACTTTTATCACGTTTTTTTCCTGTCCGTGGTGATCCTGTTTTTCGCAGGACCCCACAGACAGAATCGGATGTGTGCCTCCGGATGCCATTTGTGTGTCCAGGTCTGTGATTTTCACGTATCCGGACACAGAAAGAGCTGGGAGGAGCCCGAGCCTGCAAATCGCAGGCAAGCGGGGCACTTTCACTTTCGCAATGTATATACGTACATTGCAGAAGTGTAATAAAACAAAGCAAGTGTTAAAAATAAAAAAAATCCTCACCTCTCAGGCGAGTGTCCCACGTTGTGCAGCATCCAACTCTGAGGGATTAGGAACTAGATCAGCTGACTGGGCAGGGCGGGGCAACCCGATCAGCTGATTAGTCACATGAGTGCATCAGCTGAGCAGTTTAAATCGCGCGCCCGCCAAAACCGATCAGCGGGCAGCTGATTTAAACCATGCTGATGCGGTCATGTGGCCAATCAGCTGATTGGGTTGCCCCGCCCTGCCATGTCAGCTGATCTAGGTCCTTAATCCCTTGAAGTTGGATACCGCACATCGCGGGACACACACCGGAGAGGTGAGGATTTTTATTTTTAACACTTACATTGCGGAAGTGAAATAAAACAAAGCATGTATATACATTGCAGAAGTGAAATTACACGGGAACTGAGCATGCTCAGTAAATTAAAATCGGATCCGAGAAACGATTCTGTTTTTTCCCGGATCCGAGCTCCTTAGACCATAATGTTATTTCAATCGGACAGCATCGGCTCCGATACTGTCCGCTGTGCCCAAAATCTGAGCAGTCTCCGATTTTGGGGACGGGTAAACAGTGGACACAATCTGATCTCTGCACACAAGGATAGCTATTAAGCACCAATCCATGCCCATAGGGATATATGGGGGCCAAATTGGATCCGTGGCTATTTGTTTTACAATGGATAGCCACGGATCCCAAAAATCGTGATGTGAAAGCAGCCCAAGTGCCCACTGTCCATTGGTGCTGCGTTTTTTTGCTGTATTTCTGCAACACAAACGTATCACCCACAACATTAAAGTCAATGTGATTTTAAAACAAGGCTGTGCTCACATGTGCGTTATTGGATGCTGCGTTATTACTGCACAAATCGCCTACGTTTATAAGGCTATGTGCCCAATGGACATTTTTTCTGCTTCGTTTGACAGCTGCTCAAACACACCTGTGTAAAAACAAAAGCAGCACGAACGTATTGCGTTTGTGCACATTTAAAGGCAGCACAAATAAGGGGACACACAAACAGACAGACTGACACCCACAGACAAACTCACACCCACAGTCAGACAGGCACCCACTGAAAGATAGCCACCCACAGACAGACAGCCGCAGAGACAGACACCCACCCACAGACAGACACCCATACACAGACACTTTTTCACCCTCCCCACAATCCCACGGTGAGCTTTGGTGATGTCCTCCTCCTGGGCACCGGTAGGATCTGTGTGTATTGCACTTCCAGGACCTTGCACCATGTGACAGGCTGAGTCCCATGTTGCACAGGTCCTGTAACTCACTTTGCGCAGCTCCTGCTGGTGTCCAGGAGGAAAAAATCACTGGAGCTCACCATGGAATCGCCAGGGAAGGTGAGTATTGGATCATTTTTGTTTTGGAAATCGCAGGAAAAAAACATCACAAATGCACTGTGGGAATACCAATTGTGATTTTTTTTTGGGGGGGCTTTAAATGAAGTCAGTGGGGAAAGCACAGCCCTAATATGGGCATGTTAATTGACAGGGACTTTTATAAATACAGTCGATTTCTGCAGCACAACGCACTTGTGGGCGCAGCATTTTGTAACTCACAGACTTTAATGTTAATGTTGTGGTTGATGTGTTTGTGTTATAGAAACGAACCAAAAAAATGCAGCACAAACATACAGTGTGTACATATCCTAAAAGACCTTGTCAACATGCCCGTTTTTTGGCTGCATTTTCTCCTTTACAAACCCCAACAAAAAAAAGCATCATAAACAGATTGGTATTCCCACAGTGCGTTTGTGGTGCTTTTTTACAGTGATTTCCGAAACAAAGGTGCTCCAATACTCACCCTCCCTGGTGAGCCCTGGTGATTTCTTGCTCAGCCTATCACATGGTGCAAGGTCCTGGACAATACACACAGCTCCTGCCGCTGCCCGGGAGGAAGAAGTCACCACGGATCGCTGTGAGCTCGCCGGGGAGGCTGAGAAAGTGTCTGTGTGTCTGTCTGTCTTTGTGTGTCTCCTTATTTGTGCTGCATTTGTAACGTGCACAAACGCAATACGTTTGTGCTGTGTTTGTTTTTACACAGCTGTGTTTGTGTAGCTGACAAACGAAGCAGAAATGCAGCACAACAGTCCAGTGGGCACATAGCATGAAAATAATACAGAGATTTCTTTAGCAATGTGTCCACCTGTGGTCCAGGCTGTTAGCTCACAGAAGATTGTCCAGACTGGATATAATGCAACCATACATGTATCTATTAAAGGGGAAGTCAGAAAAATAAATGGAAACCCAGGGAGCACAGCTTTCAGTGTATTTGCGCCTTTCCCACAAAACACATTACCTTGGATCGCTCAGGTTTCATCTGTTCTCCTTGCAATCTAATGATAGTGGTGCAGTCGTCCTGAGAGAACAATATATTTGGGGAAGTGCAATGTGTGACGTCACTGGTTAGGTAAGTGTGTGGTTAGTGGTGTAACCTGCAGCTGGTTCTCATGTACAAGCATTCAGGACCATGATACTTTGCAGCAATTAAGTAACTGGAGGGTAGTAGCCAGTCTGAATATACAAAAATGATGCTGGTCCTCCTGTAGCACTGAGACCCTTAACCAAGAGGATGAAGGATATTGTTGCTGTTCTCTTTATTTTTTCTTTTATAGGTGATGATCCTTACTGACTTGACACAAGTTTCTCACATTCAGAGTTCTTCTGTGCGCTGACATGTTGCGCCACCTAGTGGGAAAAGTTAAAATGAGTAAGGTGCAAGTAGAACAGTTTTCTGTTTATGTAATATAGTCACAGTCACAGTCTTTTCTTAAATGTCATGAATATTTATAATATGTTTATGCACATGGTTATTAAGTATAAACACCTACAATACCTTGATGCCCCCGTTCCTCTGTGGCTGTCCCTAGGGAATCCCTGATACCATAATTCTATTTCTATATACTACACATAAAGACATCCACAGTAAACCCGATACCCAACAAGTAATTCCAAAGGAGTATAAATCAGAAATAAAGATGTAACCAGACCGTGATATTTCCAGGTCCAGGTGGGTCAGTGGTTTCCCACTGGACTCAAAACCTGTTTCTGAATGGCAGACTAGGAATAATGTACTGTAAAGAACAAGTATATGGTTTACTGACCAATGAAGTTCTTATTAGTCACAACTATCTCACCACTATGATAAAGTATCTACATGGCACATAGAAATAGAAATTCCCCTATATTACCAGTTCTCCATGTTCACAATGTTGTGTTCAACTTAACTTGCAGGGGGCTCTTTTTTTTCTTTTGTACAGGTTGTTTCAACCCTCTGTGAGTCTTTTCTTGTTGTTTTATTCTGCCTGAGGCTGTCTGACGATGAATAAAGCCCCCGTCACACATAACGAGATCGTTGTAACGGCACAGGTTTTGTGACATAACAGCGATCTCGCTAACGATCTCGCTACGTGTGACACTTAGCAGCGATCAGGCCCCTGATGTGAGATCGCTGATTGTTACAAAGTGCTCTAGGTCATTTTTTGGTTGTTGCGCTCCCGCTGGTCAGCATGCATCGCTGCGTGTGATAGCGAGAGACCAACGATCAGCGATCTCACAGGCGCACTGCCTAGATACCCACTGTTTATCATAGTTACCAGTGTCCTCCCGCTTCCAGCGATGTGGAGGTGGCTCCCTGGTCGCCTGTTTGACAGCTCCCCAGCGACCAGGTAACAATGCACCAACAATCCCTACAGGATCGTTATCGTTGTCGGGATCGGTGTTGTGTGTGATGGGAGCTTAAGGTGTAGGTTATACCCACTGATTTTTACCTGCCGTAAGAGTTGGAAATTTGAGATTTTTGTGTTAATTTTGTATTTGTTTAGGGGTTTGATATGTGTATTTTCTAATAAAGATATTACTTTAATAAAAAGGTATTGTGGGTGTTTATACTTAATTACTACTTGATGAACGAACCCCCAAAAAAGATTTGGATGTGTGTAATATGTTTACGCAAACCAAAAAAATTTACCTTAAGGGTACTTCACACACAACAATATTGCCAACGTAAATCGCTGCAACATCACAGGTTTTGTGACATAACAGCGACCTCGCCGGCGATCTCGCTATGTGTGACACGTAGCAGCGATCAGGCCCCCGCTGTGAGATCGCTGATCGTGACAAACCATTCTGGACCATTTTTTGGTCGTCGCGCTCTCGCTGGGCAGCATGCATCGCTGTGTTTGACAGGGACAACGACCATCGATCTCAATACTACTCCTGAGAGTGATAGGTTCCCAACGTACGCAGTATCGTTGCTGCATCGCTGGTGAGATCTGACTGTTTGACATCTCACCAGTGACTACGTAGCGACACACACCAGCGATCCCTACCAGGTCGTATCGTCGTTATCGCTGGAGCGTCGCTATGTGTACAGGGACCCTTAGTCCCTATGATCAAACACAGAATAAAAAAGTTCAGTAAATGTAATCTTCAGTTACAGCCCAGCCTTTCTGTATTCTACATGGTGATATCAGGAATGTTCATGTGCTGAGAACAAGAACAGTAGATGTATCTGATCACAGCTGAAGGTTTGCTATAATGTGTTGTAAATACTACAAACTAAATACCACATAAATACCAGCACTACCACATGACAGCTCTCAGGCCCTCTGTGTAATGACATGCCTAAAATGTGCAGTCCTAATACATAAAATATTTTATAGAGATAACACAACACAAGGCCTCATTCACATGGCTGGATTTTTCATCAGTGTTTGTGAGCCAAATCCAGGACTGGAAAGTCCACAGAAATTATAACTGAAAGATTAACACCTGTTCTGTGTTTTTAAGACACTCCTGGTTTTGGCATAGAAGTACTGATAAAATGCTGATGTGTGAATGAGGCCTTATCATGTGGTAGAGCCCTTAAGGTACCGTCACACGTGGCAATTTTGCAAGCAATTTCACTGGCAATTTGCTGGTTGCAGTGAAATCATGGATACATGGTTCTGTGTTGTTGCCGTGTAGAAATGGAACCATGAATCCATGATTTCACTGCAACCAGCAAATTGCCAGTGAAATTGCTTGCAAAATTGCCGCGTGTGACGGTACCTTTATTCTATCAATTCCTAATTTATAGCAATGCGAGCCATAACCACAAGGTGGCGCACGCTGCATCCTTCTACATTGAGGCTGTTGTTATGCCGCAGTCACACGCTTCAGGAAAATGTCTGCAGAATAATGAACGTGCTGCATATCATGAAGTCCACATTGTCTGCGTCACATCCTCGTGTTACATGTTAAAATGTCACCAATTGTCTCCACTGGATTACTGCAGTGATAATCAGTCTGTACTTGCCCTGGAGAAAAGTAAACAGTTGTTCATTTTTGCTAAAGATTTTATCAAAAGTTATGCCATGTGATTGGAGGTCGACTGAGACCCCCTCTGCACTGGAGTGGGTAGCTGAGATGAATAAACTGAGTCGTATAGAGGTACTGATGGCCGAGGAATATGCTCAAGGGCAGACCGGGCCGGGTGGCAGGGAGGCATTTGCCCCCCAGGCAGGTCACTTATCAGCAGTTCAGGGCCGCCAGCAGGGGCTGGCTGGCACATTTTAGCCTGGGGGGCAATGACGTTGTGACAGCCTTTCTTTAGAGTTTGTTATGGTATAGGCTATGGGTGCCATGGTTGGCTGTGATATACAGTAATGAAGCTTTGGTTGGCTCTGGTATGGGGCGCCATGGTTAGCTGTAGTGTAAGAGCAATGTGGTTGGCTGTGGTATAGGGTAGGGGGTTGCTGTGGTTGGATGTGACATATAAGCACTGTAGATGGCTTAGATATAGGGAAAAATATATTAATTAGTAGTGATGCACATTCCACTTCAGTCCTTCTTTTTCTAATGTTAGTATAACCACAGTCACTGACGATACCTTGCTTCACTGCCTCTGTGTATTGTGGATGTATGAAGAAAAAAGGATATTGTCACACTACAGACTCATATACTAACAATGGGGCCTTGTACAATGTGGGCGCAGCACGGAGATGATCAGTGTCACATAACGACCAGATAATCTGCACCGACCACATACCTCACGAGCCACAGACAGCACAAGTCTCTCCTCCTCCTCACTAGAGGATTTTGATTAAAGTTACAATCATCTGTACCAGAATATTGTGAGAATAAGAGGAAAGGAATATCCCCCGAATCCTGTGTAGTCACATTACCACTTACAGGGTTTGTTTTATATTATAAACTATATCCTTGTTCATAAGAGCAGTATTATAGTAGCTATATTCTTGTACATAGGGGGCAGTATTATAGTAGTTATATTCTTGTACATAGGGAGCAGTATTATAGTAGTTATATTCTTGTACATAGGAGCAGTATTATAGTAGTTATATTCTTGTACATAGGAGCAGTATTATAGTAGTTATATTCTTGTACATAGGGGCCAGTATTATAGTAGTTATATTCTTGTACATAGGGGGCAGTATTATAGTAGTTATATTCTTGTACATATGAGCAGTATTATAGTAGTTATATTCTTGTACATAGGGGGCAGTATTATAGTAGTTATATTCTTGTACATATGAGCAGTATTATTTATAGTAGTTATATTCTTGTACATAGGGGCAGTATTATAGTAGTTATATTCTTGTACATAGGAGCAATATTATAGTAGTTATATTCTTGTATATAGGGGGCAGTATTATAGTAGTTATATTCATGTACATAGGAGCAGTATTATCTACTTACATAATTGCCTTGGGACAAGATGTCTCCGATATTCGCCACCTGGTTGGCCAGCTCACCTGCACCTGATTGTTCTATTTGTCTTTCAGGTGGACCAAAGTGGCCATCATATTGGCACACCCAAGTGCGCATGCGGGCGTAATGTTTGGACACTCGCACTGTCGCCGCGCATGACAGGGTGACCAAACATAGTGGCGGTGTGAGTGCGCATGCACCTGTCATGTCTGTACACCCTGTCATGCTCTGTAGCGAACCTGGTGTCCAAACACGATGCCCGCAAGTCTGCTAGCCCATCCCCATTTTCCCCTCATGGGGCCAGTGTCCTTCTCCACTTCCTCCTTTATGCATTCCACAGTGGAATGCATGCCACCTGGGGACAGAGTGCAAGCAGAGGGGAAAAGGGGAAAGAGAGACAAAACACGGGGAAGGGAGGGTGTGGGGGGGCGCCTGGAGGGAAAGACAGCGCACAAGAGGGAGTAAGAAAGCACGCAGGATGGAAAGAGACAGCACACAGTAGAGAGAGTGCACGCAGGGGGAGAGCGCATGGAGGGAAACACAGCGTGCAGAAGGGGGATGGCTCAAAGAAGAGTGCACTTTGTGGGAGAGAACAGCACACAAAGAGAATATGTGGCGCCCTGCTCACGCAGGTAACCACAGATCTCCTTAATGTACAGCTGGGTTTCCACAGCAGGTACCTACTTCATACAACACCTTCCACCCCGCCACAGTAGGGGGAGCTTCACTTGCTGCACTTAGGCAAGATCCCCTATATATACTGCTGCTGGGGAGGAGCTAGTCAGAGTGTGTTCAGACGCTAGAAGAGCTGCAAGGACGTCCTGGTGGTCGGTGCTGCGTTCAGGCCCGAGCCAGTGACCCGGAGTGGCCCTTCAGCGTCCCACAAGCCTAAGTGGGAATGAAGGCAGGGAGCTCAGAGCAGAAAAGGGAGAGAGGAGCTCAAGAGAGTTCATTCCAGGAAATGCCGGATATTGGGGATCCGCACCTGTGGGGACTATAGGCCCACAGAATACCCCGTCGCACCGTGGAAGCTTCAGCTACCCTGTCTCCCAGGGGGGTCAAGAGAGGGAGCCAGGCACAGCGGGTGAGCTGCAGTGTCCAGAGAGGGTCATCCCGGAGACCGCACAGGAGAGCGAGACAGACAAAGGAAGAGAGTGGAGGCAAGTCAGGCTACAGCAGGCTGTGCTTCAGGAACTACACAAAACAGAGGAGGCTTTATACCCACTTGCTGTGGGAACCCACTGTGCAACCCTGTCACCCGTCGGTGCCCTGGACATATTTACCTGCAAGTCATCAGTAAAAAGGTAAAAGAGACTTTCCTGCGTGTTTGCATTCTTCCCTTCTACTCCCAGCTTCTTCTATGGACTATTTCACCTCTTCCTAAACAATCTCAGCTCTGCTACAACCTGCTTCCCCTTATTATGCTGCCCCAGATGTCCCAGTCCTGACTGCGGGGGACTAAACCATCTCAGCCGCATTACCACTGACCTCCGGAGGACTGTGGCGGCGCTGGTGACATCTCACCATGTACTGCAAGTGGCGTCAAGACAAACTATAAACTTGTACATAATCCATTGTAAATATCACCTTTTCAAGAGAATAGTCCCCAGGACACAGGGTCAGGCGTGGCCGCCATTCCCCGTGACACTGTTAACCCCTTCTGCCGCCTGACACCCGAGTACCCCACACCCTGGGGCGACACAGAGTGAGAGCAGAGACCGGACCAGTGCCACCGGGTCCGAGGAGTACGGCAGCACCGACCAACTACCGGCGGGATAGATTCCCTGATTGTATCTGGAAGCCACATGGGTGGGAAAGAGGCGGTGATCCCTTGCAAGATAGGGACACCCAAGCTACGCTGCAACCAGAGTGTCGGCTCTGAGGGGAACTGCTGCTACACGCCGGCTCCCCAGAGAAACCGACAGGGGACACAGATTCCAGATCAGTGCCCCTACCACACGGATTGGAGGCTAAGCAACGATATAGGACCCGGCTTACCGCCCATACACATAGGGGGAAGCTACATACAAGGGACCGAGTTGCCGTCATACAATCTACACAGAAGAGCAGAGAGGGATAACAAGCCTGAAAGGTTACTGAGAAAGAGTGAGGGGTCTCAGAGCAACAGCCTGGCTGCAGAGGGTTCAAAGTGTCCGGAGTTAACTGTACTGTGAACTGAACTGTTGTGAACTGTGTGATTTGGAATAACTTGTGAGTAAACCCTGCCTCAGTCTCCCGTGTCTGATTCCAGGTATACAGAACTTTGCATTGCCCCTTTTACCCTGTCAGGAGCAGCCCGACCCGCGGCGGGCTCATCCATCTGGCTGCAGCCCCATCATCCATCCATCCTCCTGGCAGAGCTACACTGCAGCAGTGGTCACCCTGACCACAAGCCGTGGGTGGCGTCACGACAAACTATCCTTGTAAATACCCCTTTTACTTGTGAGAACCCGGGACGCGGTCCGGACCAAGACCGCCGTGATATCCCCAGCAGTACCCCGGTCCGGTACCGAGTACCCCGTCCCAGTGGGCTCCACACTCCGTTCTGTACAGTGTGACCGCTGCTGATATATGTGGAGAACCATTGCATGGGCATACTGATCCCTGGTTAGTTATGTCAATGGCTGATATAATCCACTCCTGTATATTATATACTGTATATTATATATAGTAATGTAATGTAGCTACCATATACACCGAAGGCTCCACTGATCTGGATGTAGGGTCGACCTAGACAGGTGAAGGAATGATGGCATATTCAATATGTCCTCCCTTATACAGTACTCAAAAATGTTAGGGATATCTGGCTGTGGTGTGATATTTCAGTATGAACCTAAAATGCACTTTACATTAAGTTCATCTGAAAGCTTAGTCTACTCTAAATCTTTGAATGCACATGTCCAACTGTCCAATGTTTCAGTACTTTGCACACAACTTGCATCATCCAATGTCATCACCAGACAAGCCTTTGGTGGTGTTGTGTGGGTCAGTGTATCCAGTCAATACAGATCTGCCCTACACCTTGTGAATGGTACAGTGACTGCCCCTGCTACTGGAATAACATCATTAATCCAATCATTGTGCCTCTGCATGATCAACACAATCCTAACATCATCTTCATGGATGACAATGCACCAACTCATAGAAGTCACATTATTATTGAATGGCTGCTGGAGACTGTGGTACCTCAGATGGAGCGGCCTACACGTTCTCCAGACCTTAATATCATAGAAAACCTATGTGTAGAGGCTCATAACTCTGTACCCCAGAACCTCAATGACCTGAGGGCCGCGCTACAAGAAGAGTGGGACGCCGTCTTGCAGACAAGAAAAAGAGTGGGACGTCGCCTCGGCAGACAAGAAGAGTGGGATGCTGCCTCGGCAGACGAGATGAAGAGGGGGACACCGCCTCGGCAGACAAGATGAAAAGTGGGACGCCGCCTCAGCAGAAAAGAAGAATGGGACGCCACCTCAAAGACAAGAAGAAGCACGGGACGCAACCTTGGCAAAACAAGAAGAGCGGGATGCAGCCTCAGCAGACAAGAAGAAGAGTGGGACCCAGCCTCAGCAGACAGGAAGAAGAGCGGGACCCAGCCTCAGCAGACAGGAAGAAGAGCGGGACACAGCCTCGGCAGACAGGAAGAAGAGTGGGGCGCAGCCTCGGCAGGCAACAAAAAGAGCGGGACGCCACCTCGGCAGACAAGAAGAAGAGCGGGACGCCGCCTTGATAGACAAAATGAAAAGTAGGATGTCCGCCTCGGCATACAAGAAGAGTAGGACGCCGCCTCAGAGACAAGAAGAGTGGAAGCCACCTCAGAGACAAATGGAGTGGGACACCGCCTCAAAGACAAGAATAGTAGGACGCTGCCTCAAAGACAAGAAAAGTGGGATGCTGCCGCAAAGACTAGAAGAAGGAATGGCCTGGCTGAGCATATGAGCGATCGCATGGCTGAAGAGCTCCAGTGATCCTGTGGATAAAATTTCTCTTGCCCGAGGTTTACGGAAGCCATCAGCAGGCTTACCAGTGGAGAGGGTCCCCTGGAGCACGGACGAACGATCTGGAGGCCCCTGTTTCCAGCATGACGCGGCAGGACGGCAGGCTACCAGGCATGATGCGCAAGATGGTGGTGAGGAGGCCCAGGCAGAAGAAGAAACCCCAAGGCAGCGAGAGAAGCGAGCGAAGGTGGTGGCTCGGCTCTCACAATATGCCCGGCAGCAGCAGGAGGAACCACAAGCCTCTAGAAGCGATGAAGATTCACCGCTGCATAAGGTAATGGAGGATGAGGAGAGGGAGCTAGTGCAGGAGGGAGGGAGGAGGCTGTGTGAGAGTGCTACACATGATGCCACTACTACCACCACAGGAGATTCTCAGGCTATATGTGCACAAGAGCTTGAATGGCATGGAGGATGAAAAAACACACAAAAGAGAATGAAGCAAAAAGCAAAACATTGATGATTTCACACAAAACTCCAAAAATGGTCCTGACAAAAGAATTGGCACCCTCAGCCTAATATTTGGTTGCACAACCTTTAGCCAAAATAACTGCGATCAACCGCTTCCGATAACCATCAATGAGTTTCTTACAATGCTCTGCTGGAATTTTAGACCATTCTTCTTTGGCAAACTGCTGCAGGTCCCTGATATTTGAAGGGTGCCTTCTCCAAACTGCCATTTTTAGATCTCTCCACAGGTGTTCTATGGGATTCAGGTCTGGACTCATTGCTGGTCACCTTAGAAGTCTCCAGTGCTTCTCTCAAACCATTTTCTAGTGCTTTTTGAAGTGTGTTTGGGTCATTGTCCTGCTGGAAGACCCATGACCTCTGAGGGAGACCCAGCTTTCTCACACTGGGCCCTACATTATGCTGCAAAATTTGTTGGTAGTCTTCAGACTTCATAATGCCATGCACACGGTCAAGCAGTCCAGTGCCAGAGGCAGCAAAGCAACCCCAAAACATCAGGGAACCTCCACCATGTTTGACTGTAGGGACCGTGTTCTTTTCTTTGAATGCCTCTTTTTTTTCTCCTTTAAACTCTATGTTGATGCCTTTGCCCATAAAGCTCTACTTTTGTCTCATCTGACCAGAGAACATTCTTCCAAAACGTTTTAGGCTTTCTCAGGTAAGTTTTGGCAAACTCCAGCCTGGCTTTTTTCTGTCTCGGGGTAAGAAGTGGGGTCTTCCTGGGTATCCTACCATACAGTCCCTTTTTATTCAGACGCCGACGGATAGTACGGGTTGACACTGCTGTACCCTCGGACTGCAGGGCAGCTTGAACTTGTTTGGATGTTAGTCGAGGTTCTTTATCCACCATCCGCACAATCTTGCGTTGAAATCTCACGTCAATTTTTCTTTTCCGTCCACATCTAGGGAGGTTAGCCACAGTGCCATGGGCTTTAAACTTGATGACACTGCGCACGGTTGACACAGGAACATTCAGGTCTTTGGAAATGGAGTTTTTTGGTCTTCCTTCTTTTCTCCATGCTCAATGTGGTACACACTAGGACACAGGACAGAGGTTGAGTCAACTTTAATCCATGTCAACTGGCTGCAAGTGTGATTTAGTTATTGCCAACACCTGTAAAGGTACCTTTACACGCGGCAACTTTTCTAGGAATTTCACTGGCAACTTACTGGTTGCAGTGAAATCATGGAGACATTGTTCCATTTGTACACAGCAACAAGATAGAACAATATGTCCATGATTTCACTGCAACCAGTAATTTGCCAGTGAAATTCCTAGAAAAGTTGCCGCGTGTAAAGTTACCCTTAGGTGCCACAGGTAAGTTACAGGTGCTGTTAATTACACAAATTAGAGAAGCCTCACATGATTTTTCTAACAGTGCCAATACTTTTGTCACCCCCTTTTTTATGTTTGGTGTGGAACAATATCCAATTTGGCTTTAGGACAATTCTTTTTGTGTTTTTTCATTGAAGACAAATTAAATGAAGATAATAATACCAAAGAATTTGTGATTGCAATCATTTTCAGGAAGAAACTGAGTATTATCTCACAGAATTGCAGGGGTGTCAATACTTTTGGCCACAACTGTATATATGATCCTCCATTATAGTATAATGCTGCCTCACAGCCACTCCACATAATACAACGCCGCCTCACAGCCGCTCCAGATAATATAATGCCGCTCACAGCCGCTCCAGATAATACAACGCCGCCTCACAGCCGCTCCAGATAATACAACGCCGCCTCACAGCCGCTCCAGATAATATAATGCCGCCTCACAGCCGCTCCAGATAATATAATGCTGCCTCACAGCCGCTTCAGATAATACAACGCCACCTCACAGCTGCTCCAGACAATGCAATGCTGTCTCACAGCCGCTCCAGATAATACAACGCCGCCTCACGGCCGCTCCAGATGATACTGTGCCGCCTAACAGCCGCTCCAGATGATGCAATGCTGCCTCACAGCCGCTCCAGGTAATACAACGCCGCCTCACAGCTGCTCCAGATAATACAACGCCACCTCACAGCTGCTCCAGATAATATAATGCCGCCTCACTATAATGCCGCCTCATAGCCGCTCCAGATAATATAATTCTGCACACACAGCCTGCTCACCGCACACACAGTCACATACATTGCACACACAGTCACATGCATTGCACACACAGTCACATGCATTGCACACACAGTCACATACATTGCACACAAAACCTGCGCAGCACACTGCACACACAGTCAACACACACACTGCACCTTCTCTCCTGTGTGCTCCATGCTCCCCGAAGGTCTTCATGCCAGGCCCAGAAAGCAGTGACTAAAGCGGTGCTGTGTGAGGAGGAGAAGAGCAGGCCAGGCTGGAAGACTCTAACCAGCTCCTCTTTGGCAGTGAGGTAGGCGTGCTGCCGCATGTCTCCAATCCTACAGTCCCCAGCCTGCTCCCGTGGTCTGACTACGAGAGGAAGAAGGGGGGCAGGATGGCAGCAGCATCAGTGGTGAGTGCCTGTAGTCCTCCGGTAGCCGTGATCATCCGTCTGGGGACCGGCTGGGTAGAGCGCCACACAGCTGGTGCAGCGGTAGCAGGGGTCGGCGGGCTCCAGGCCCCTGTACCTCCGGGCTCGGTCTCTCTTGCGACCCCTGCGACCGCGGATGGTACGCCACTGCTTCTTTCTAATTCCCTTTTTTCTCTTCTTTTTTCTGCATCTGTTCTATGCTGGTTAGTATGGCACGCTCTGAGTGTGCCTGACACTTGGGTGTCATTGGTGTGTGTGCAATTTGCTACGTGTTATAGCCATTGGTTTTGGTTTAGTTGGGACTGGGTGTGGGGTGGGGGGGAATAAGATCGAGGGGTTATGTATTGACCGTTTCAGGGGGTAAACCATTACTGCATTTGAATATTTTGTTTGGAACACCTTTATGGCCAACATGGCAGTTGAACACTACAACTCAATATTCACAGTTTGAAAATGGTTATGCAAGTTAATGTAGTCTCCTGGAACATTAGAGGAATGGGTGATCCTAAGAAATGGATTGCAGTGCTTAAGTATTTAAAAGAATACAAGGACTCCATAGTTTGCATTCAAGAGACACACTGTAACAAAGACACTGCAGCTACTTTGAGTAGGCTATGGAAAGGGCCTGTATACCACTCTACGTATAGTACATATTCTAGAGGGGTTAGTATCCTCGTACACCCGCCTCTACCTTTTGAGTTGGAAAGAGTGGTCAGTGACACTGAGGGTCGGTATGTCTGTCTGGTATGTAGAGTGGTTGGGTTGAGGTTGTGTCTGATTGTGGTTTACATTCCCCCTCCATTTTCAGTAACAATGCTACATCAACTGATACCTTTGATTGTGGAATATACTAACATACCCCTGCTTTTTCTTGGCGTTTTTCAATATCCATGCTGGCCTGGATAAATACCCGGGGACTCGGATAGTGGGGCTGTACATGAGACCTCTCTAGAAAATGTATTGCAGGAGATTCAGTTGGTGGATGTGTGGCGTGCTAGATTTCCTAGGGTTCAACAGTATTCCTGCTTCTCTGCATCTCATTAATCCCTCCCCAAAATAGACTTCGCTTTGGGGAACAGTAAGTTGGTTTCTTTAGTAGCCAGCGTGGAATACTGTACTAGACTGCTCTCGGACCACTCACCATTGTTGGTGGTCCTGGATGTGGGGCATGCTAGTTTATGTCATGGGGGGATGTGGAGATTTAATCCATTCTGGTTAGCGGTGTTCGGGGAGGGTGTGAATCTCTCCCATAAACTGGATTTATTCTTCTGTGATAATGCTGGTTCAGCCTCTATATCTATGGTCTGGGATGCGATGACCCCCTTCTTGATTTCACTGGTTAAAACGAAGATTAGGGCCTGTCTTCAGACCTTGCAGAGAGATGTGGATGTGCTGGAGCAAACTTATGTCGTAACACCAACAATAAAATAAACTGGACAAATGCACAGTCAAGCCTAAACGACTTTGTCCTACAATAGGCAAAGCATAAACGATTCTAACAAGAATATTATGTTGAGGGTGAGGGGGCAGGTCATCTGTTGGCCATGGTTGCTAGGGCACAAGCTGGTGCACCTGTGGTTTCTGCCATAAGAGATGCCATTGGGGAGATGATTACTGATGCTGGTTCTATTATGGAGGTATTTTTCCATTTCTATCAGCAGTTATACTCTTCTAGGTTGACTAAATCTCATGCTGAGCTCATATATATGATGTGCGGATGCCCAAACTAACAGATGACCAGAGGGAGCAGCTGGACGCTCCCATAACTGTGGAGGAATTGGCGGCAGCTTTGAGAGACTTTCAAAACAAAAAGACCCTGGCACTTATGGGATCCCAATTGAAATTTATAAAGAGAATGAGGATGTGTGGTTGCCCAGACAGAAAGAGGTATTTGAAGGGGTGTTAAGGGAGGGCACACTTCCTAGATCAATGAGGGAGGCAGTTGTAGACTCTTCACAGCCTGAATCCTATAGACCCATCTCATTGCTCTCTACTGATGTCAAGATTTTACCTAAAGTGCTGGCGGCAAGACTTCTGTCATTACTCACCTGGTGGTTTATGCTGAACAAGTCAATGGCTATTAATCTACTGTTGATTATTTTTTAATCTACAAGTGGAGTCACAAAATAAGGGGAATAGGGCCGTGCTCTCACTTGACGCTGAGAAGGCTTTCGATAGCATCAAGTGGGAGTACCTGTGGGTGGTATTGAAGAAAATGGGGTTTGGTGGTGTATTTTTGGCATGGGTGAGGCTACCATACACCAACCCTATAGCGAGAATTTGTATTAATGGGGGTCTCTCTTGCAGTTGGGGAGGGGTACTAAACAAAGCTGTCCACTGTCTCCCCTTCTATTTGCCTTGGCTATTAAGCCATTGGCCGTTAAGTTGAGAACTAGTGCTGAGATTCAGGGAGTTATACATAAACCATTGGAGGCACGTGTGGCATTATATGCTGATGATCTGCTTTTGTTTTTGGGTGACACAGAACAGTCCTTGTCGGTGGCTTTGGATTTGATAGGGGAATTTGTGGACTATTCAGGTCTCCGTACTAATTGGGACAAATCTGTGATTATGCCGGTAGATGATTCTACTACTAGGGTGGGCGACACCTGTCTAAAGGTGGTAATAGAATTTAAATATCTCAAAACAGTGTCTCCGGTGGGCACTGAGTATATTTCATTGAATTTATTGGATCTGCAGGTTAAATTCCAGAAAAAGGTCAATATCTGGAGTAAACTTCTGCTGTCGGTGGTCGGTCGCACTAACTTAGTCACAATGATTTTAATGCCTCAGGTATTATACATACCCCATAATTCTCCTGGCTGGGTACCTATGAAAATTTTCTAAAATTTCAGGCATTATTTAGAGAGTTGATCTGGAAGAAGGGAGTATCTTGGATATGTCTTCAGAGGCCTAAAGATCGGGGGTTTGGCAGCTCCCAACCCATGGGTGTATTTTCTGGCGTCCCAGATCCAACAGCTCAAGCTACTCCAGGGAAAACTTGGAAAAATGAATACGTGAATTTACTGATGATCTTCCGATTGTTTCTTTCTTAGAGGCCGGGCTCTTGGAACGGGATGGCTGGAAACACTTACCAACTGCTATGCTTATGAGGAAGGTATGGCAGAAGACTAATGTAGTATTGAACATAGTGGGTCATACCCACTTTACTTGTGGAATAATCCCGGTCTTCCAGAAGTCTATAAATTAAGAGGGTTTTGCTCTGTGGAGGGGAATGGGAATTTTCTATGCTGCGCAAATCCTAATGGGTTATACATTTAAATCTTTTCAGCAGTTGTCAGAAGAGTTCTCTGTCCCAAGGAACACATTTTATTTCTATTTACAATTGACACATGCATGGTCGATGCAGCCGCGACATCTGTAGAGTAAAATCCAACATCATCTATTGTTTAACACGCTTCTGTGTCATAGTGGGGGGAAAGGATTAATTTCTAGAATATACGGCACACTGATGCAACAATTTCGATGGGATAGGCCTTTGATGGTTAAGGAAAGATGGGAGCAGTACAAAGGAGCTATAGATACTGATTCATGGGATGACATTGTGGAAAGTGTTCCTCTTCTGTCCACTTTTGAGGCCCAAAGGCTATCTCAATTATATCTACTGCATAGTCTATATAGGACTCCTAAATTTCTCCACCGTATTGGGGTGAGGGGCATAATCTATGTCTGAAATGTGGAGAGGAAAGAGCTGATTTGATGCATATGTTTTGGACTTGCAGATATGTTGCGAGGTTCTCGAATGAATGTATGCGGTATATCAATAATGTATTTGATTGTGATTTACCACTTCAACCTCTGGTGTGCGTGTTGGAATGTGTGGGACTGGGAAGGTATGATACTAATGAGGAGCTGGCGTTAAAACACACCCTATATCCGGTTAGGAGAATAATAGCTGCACACTGGCTTGATCCCCTGCCACTTATTAGACTGCGGGAATTTTTGGATGGATAGGATGCATGTCCTGATTACATTGGAAGAGGGGGTGTACAAGAAACGAAAAGCCCCTCATAAATTTGACAAAGTGTGGAATGAATGGAATTTATTTCATGGATACCATATTACAGCTATTTTAAATGCTGTGCATAACTAGTGCCTATTACTGCTCTGACCTTATGTCTATAATGTTGATTTTAATCCAGGATGATTCTAATCAATAATGCTGAGTTGTCTTAAAATAATATTATGATATTATATTCCATGCTCTAGTTGTAACTTCAGGGAACAGTCCGCAATTAGTGTTTACCAACTGTACTTTGTGGGTATGTGATGGGGATAGGGAGGGAGGATACTGCGTGGGACTTGTTGTATGTTTTGTTATTTGTACTTGTTAAAAACCTTTTGATAAAAAACATCTGATTTTAAAAATAAAGAGACTAGAAGAAGAGTGGGACGTCGCCTCAGAGACTAGAAGAAGACTGGGATGCTGCTTCACAGACTAGAAGAAGTGAGACGTCACCTCAGAGACAAGAAGAAGAGTGTGACACCGCCTCGGCAGACAAGAAGAAGAGTGGGACGCCGCCTCAGAGACTAGAAGGAGAGCGGGACGCCATCTCATAGACTAGAAGGAGAGCGGGATGCCGCCTCACAGACTAGGAGAGCAGGACGCCACCTCGCAGACTAGAAGGAGAGTGGGGCGCCGTCTCTCAGACTAGGAGAGCGGGACACCGTCTCTCAGACTAGGAGGGCGGGACGCTGTCTCTCAGACTAGGAGAATGAGACGCTGCCTCTGGGACAAGGAGAGCGGGACGCAGCCTCAGAGACAAGTAGAGTGGGACACCACCTCTTCAAACAAGAAGAAGAGTGGAACGCCGCCTAAGCAGAAATGCAGAAGAGCGGGACGCCGCCTCAGATAAGCAGAGCTGGATGCTGCTTCAGAGACAAGAAGGCCTCAGAGATAAGGAGAGCGGGACACCACCTCAGAGACAAGGAGAGGGATGCCGCATCAGAGACAAGAAGAAGAGATGGACGCTGCCTCAGCACACAAGAAGAGTGGGACGCAGCCTCGGCAGACAAGAAGAAGCACGGGACGCAGCCTTGGTAGACAAGAAGAAGCGCTGGACGCAGCCTTGGTAGACAAGAAGAAGCGCTGGACGCAGCCTCGGCAGACATGATTTCCACTTCTGAACGGCAGGAGACGTCGTTTTCAAGCTGTAATTGATGCTCAAGGCACATGACAAGTCATTGAGACATTGACATTTTTGTTGGGGTATGCCCACCATTGGTGTTGGCTTTGGTTACAGTACATGGAGATGAGGAAATCGCCAATGCATGAATCTAGTTAAATACCTGACTTTCATAATAAAAAGGGAAATGGAGCGCACATAGAGTAATTTCCTTTTGTACAAATATCCTCAGTGCCCCCTTTAGTGGAAGGACTCACCTGATTTGGTTGTGCAAGTCACAAGTCTGTTAACCCTTTGGTGACTTTCATAATAAAATATCACTGTAGTGTGAACTTTTTATGTTTAATTAAATTTCATCTGAAAGCCAAAGATCCTTAACCTCTTGTGAGTAGTGTATATAACTTCATGTGTTTTTATACTTTTTTTGCACTTTTTGGAACATATTTATACAAGTCATTAAAAAACGATGTGCTCTGTATAGGACAGCTGATTCCCCTACCAGCCACATTGTCCTCAGTACTCCAGGACCAGACACAGTGTCTACCATGCCCTATTACCAGGGACATTGTCTACAGTGCCCAATTGCCAGTCACATTATTTTCAGTGCACCCAAGACCAGCCAGTGTCCACAGTGCTCCAGTATCAGACACAGTGTCTATAGTGCCCCATTACCAGTCACAGTGTTTATAGAGCCCCATTACCAGCCAGTGTCTACAGTGCCCTATTATCAGGCACATTGTCCACAGTGCTCCAGGACCAGCGACATTGCTCCATTACCAGACACATTTGCGACAGTACCCCAGAACTATCCACAGTGTCTATAGTCCCCTATTACCAGTCACATTTTCCACAATGTCTATAGTCTCCCATTACAAGCCACATTTTTTACAATGCTCAAGTACCAGCCACAGCATCTATAGTCTATGCGGGACCAAGTGTCTTTCGATCCGCACCGCTGCTCCAAAAAGTACCAGAAACACTGGAATGTTTTGAACCAAGAAATATTCAGTTTTATTTACCGACGCGTTTCGGAGATAACACCCAGCTACTTCCTCAGGTCATTCCCTGAGGAAGGCGCTGGGTGTTAGCTCCAAAACGCGTCGGTAAATAAAACTGAAGATTTCTTGGTTCAAAACATTCCAGTGTTTCTGGTACTTTTTGGAGCAGCGGCGCGGATCGAAAGACACTTGGTCCCGGATAGAGTTTCACCCCCACGATTGTGGAAGTGCGGTCCTTGCTGCGGCTGCTGTGTTTGAGCGATTAAGCTGGTTGTGGGCTACACAACCGAACCAGGTGAGCAGTTCTCATACTGTATGGGATTTGATTTCTATTTAGGATAAGAGCCTATGCGCATGCTCATTTTTTAGATACAGCATCTATAGTGTCCTATTACCAGCCACATTGGCCACAGTGCCTCGAGACCAGCCATAATGCCCCAATGCATTTGAAACTTGCTCCTTTGCATTTCTGGTGATTTCCAAGCCTCATCGATTTATGTTGGTGATGTGAACCTGGACAGAACTGTTGCCATCTAAATGTGGATATAGTCTTCATATTTAACAGAGCTGTAGATACGGAACTGTCAGTGCAAGGGGCATGATGGGAGCCATACACTGCCATATCTAGCCCAGGCTAAATACAAAGCTTGTGCAGTGAACTGAACATTTTCCCAAGGTGATGGGAGACCAAACTGTGACTCAATTCTTGCCAAATGTTTATATCAGACACCAATTATTCCTGTTCTCAGGACCAGTGGGTCGCCTTGCAGTCGCTGCACCAATGATCAGTCTCCTGTGCGGAGTGCTAAAACTCAGTTCATGAAAACCCTATTAGAAATGACCCTTCTAACTCCATAAAAATCTTAGTGCACTGTGGAGATCAGCTGTGTTGTGTACATAGGGGAAGTCAGGTCACACCGAGGATAGTCACCATGAAATAAAAAGGAGGAAGAAAATAATATTGCATTAGGTGGAGATTTGGGTGGAGCAAGATTTTATCAACAGAGGGTATCGTACCTTTTGATAACTATGGATCCTGCGGTAACAGCAAAGTAAGGTGTCGGACCACATTCCTGCTGTGAGGACGGGCAGAAGTTGGTGAAGCTCCCAGATTTCGCAGTTGCCTCTATCATTGACGTCTTTGCCGAATCAGCTGAGGAATGCAGAGTGACGACTCTGCCTGCAAGGGGGACAGAATGGCGAGCATTCAGCCCTAATATTAAGAAATCGTCCGTGAACCTGTTTAAAAACTAGCTGTTCCTGTAAAGGTTGATTGACAACTAGAAGGTCCACCAGTATACGTTTGAAGATGTTATCAGCAACTTTTTAAAACACTATAACAGTGAAGGTTACATGTACGCCAGATAGAATTTACCATCAGTACATACGACCGAACTCAGATCACCACTTCTCATTTCCTCACCACGAATAATAGGAACATCAGTAAGACCGAGGACTCAATGAGCAGCATGAAGGCACAATTTACCCATCTCCTCCAGGAGCATTACTGCTCTTCCCTTCCGAGGACATTACAGCATCACAGTCATCCCGTCTCCTAAAGAGATAGTCGAGGAGGTCTGGAGACTGCAGCAGGGAAAGGCCATAAGGGTGTCATTGAAAATTTATATTATTCGTTGGGCAACTGTCTGAACCAATAAACTTTATTTACAAGGTCTGAGAACACACAGTGCTAGTGTCATTAAATTTCCTAACTTCCTGATACTCAGGAAAAGAAAGATCAGGCAGACTGAGTTCAACATGCCCAATCCCTTTGTTTCCAGGGGAGATAAACTGGCGATGGAGCTATCTGGCAGTAACCTATCCCTTCTTAGCCACTACGTTGTGTGGCTTTTCATGGTGCCCCTTGCCATGTAATGATTGTACCTTAATTTTTTTAAACAGGAGTCAAGGATTGCTGGGAGCTGTAGTTTTACAAAAGCTGGAATACCGCAGGTTGTTGACTCCAGTTCTAGAAGCAGAGAGGACAGGAGATGAGTATGCACTGATTACTTCATGTTGTGGAGAGCGGATATGATCCATCCTCCTGATACAAATGTAACAATAATGTGCGCGGTACACGACACAACGCTGCGGCTATGCTGTGTGTCAGCAATGTGAGCGGATTAACATTCCTGCCAAACACTGCGCTGAAGGCGTCTATACACAAGTTCAACAATATAGTGATACATAGAAATGTCTGTCAAATCCACTCTTTTTCCAAATCCACTGGATTTACTGAAGAGGTATTCACACAGGGGACAGTCCCCACCCTAAGGGCAAGTTCTCGACAGGTGAAATCCACTGCTTAGATTGACCATGTGAATCCAAAATCCACACAGCAGGGAAATCACAGATGCCCGGCAATTTTCTTTGAAGCAGATAAGGTAAATTTTCAAGTTGAGAACATGTAGCTTCTTTTCTGCAGTAAAAGAGCACATGTGTCGGACCATGCTACGGTATTCTTTCAGCTTTCTGCACCTGATGGAGCGCCCAGGCCTTGGGCCTGGAGACCATGGGCGTACCCAGGATTAAAACTAGGGGGGGGCAAGCTATGGTGGTTCATGATCGTTCAGAGGTGACATGGACAGATGACAGGCTGAGAGGTGACAGGGACAGATGACAGGCAGAGAGGTGACAGGGACAGGTGACAGGGAGAGAGGTGACGGAGAGATGACAGGGAAAGAGGTGACAGGGACAGGTGAAAGGGAGAGAGGTGACAGAGAGAGATGACAGAGACAGAATACAAACAGGCAGACCGGCGGGCACTGACACTGGAGGACCAGCGGGGACTGGAGCATTGGCAGGCACTGGCGGCACAGACTACTCCCCTCAGCTTCCTCGGAATGGATAAAGCTGTTGGGAGTTGGTCACAGCCAGGTGAGACCGCCTCCTACACTCTGATAGGAGCGATGAGTCACAAAGACCATCACTCCAATCAGGGCTGAAGGGGAGGGTGACCTATCTCCAGCCAATGATCGTGATTGACTATTGAAGCCAATCACGGCGATCAAGGTCATCTTCTGTTTCCCTGCTCAAAACTACATCACCAGACCCACCAGAATAAATAAGTACATCCATATAACCATCATCAGTACAAAAACACAGCATCACAACCCTCATCAGTACATAAATACATCACCAGACCCACCAGAGGTACAAAAATGCATCTATATAACCCCTATCAGTACAGAAACACTATGGTAAAACCCTCATCAGTGCAGAAATCACAACCCTCATTGGTAACAAAATTCGTCATCAGAACCACCAGAGGTGCAGAAATATATAACCAGAACCCCCATCAGTACAGGAATACATCCATACAACCCCCATCACTATAGAAACACAGCATCACAATACTCAGCATAACTAACATCAGTGCATGGTAGAACAATTGTAATGTCAGGTTAGACCTATATACATTTGTACTGCATGAGCTTACAACTCCTAATACATCCTTAACAATGGTAAGGAAATACTGGGAGTTGTTGTTACCAGTCACCATCAGACCATACAGGAACTACAACACTGATGAGAATGTCATTATCACAAATAATCATTTACATCCGGGTACCTTATAGATGACCTTGTCTCTGATCGGGGTCGTCTTTTTCTTTTCTACATCTTGTCCAGACACCATGATGACTTTTCACATCCACAGCTCATCTCTGGGGATGTCCATCTTCTCCGATCCTCTGCAGCCCATCCTTAAAAATATCAGAATGATCAAAATTCTCATAAGTAAAAATATCTGCCCTACACTGAGCCCTGGAATAATTGCTCCTCCTCATTGTTCCCTGCACAAAATAAGATTTACATGCTGTCCACTTTCTGGAACATGCCCTCCACACTGCCCTCTCATCACACTGCCCTTTCCTTTCCATACTGGGCTCCCTGATCACACTGTCCCCATATACTACCCACTGTTTATCCTGTTCTCCCTCATAACACTCCCCCTCCTCGATATACTGTCCCCTCCTGGCTGTGGCCTCACAATGTTCCCACATGCTGCCCCCTCACTATTCAGCCCCACACTACTCACTCTATTCTGTGCCCCCTTACATTTTTCTCATCCCCTACTGTTTCCTCACTACCTCACTCCCCCCCCTCACTCCACATACTGGGTTCGCACCGATCTCCTCCTCACTCAACATACTGTGCTGCAGCCATCCCCCCTCACTCATACTGTGTTCACACTCTTACCCCCTCACTACATAAACTGTACCGCAGCCATCCCACTCCACATACTGTGCCGCAGCCATCCCCGCTCACGCCACATACTGTCCACACCAATCTCCTCCTCACTCCACATACTATGTTGGCAGCCATCCCCCTCAGTCCTCATATTGTGTCCACACTCTTCCCCCTCCACGCCACATACCGTACCACGGCCATCCCCCTCTCCTCATACGGTGCTGCAGCCAACCACCCTCACTCCACATACTATGCTGTAGCCATCCCCTCACTCCTGATATCGTACCACAGCCATTCCCCTCTCACTTCTCATACCTTACCGCAGCCATCCCCCTCTCACTCCACATACTGTACTGTAGCCATCCCCTCACTTCTCATACTGCGTCCACACTGATTGCCCACCACTCTTTTATACTGGAACCTCACATTTATCCCCTTGGTTTACATATATTCCCCCCAACCTTTCCCTGCAGTTTTGCCCAAATATTCTCCCTCCACCCTCTTCCCCCCACCCCCCAGTTTGGCTCACATATTCTCCACAAACCTCTCCCCCCATTTTGGCTCACATATACTGCCCCCCACCCTGGCTCACATATTCTCCCTCCATTATCTCCGCCCAGATTGGCTCACACTCTCCCCCCCCCCCCCCAGTTTGCTCCTCAAACTTCCCCTACACTGTCATTTGATACTCACACACCCCCAGTTTCCTGCACACAGCCCCCCCCCAGTTTCCTGCACACAGCCCCCCTCCAGTTTCCTGCACACAGCCCCCCTCCAGTTTCCTGCACACAGCCCCCTCCAGTTTCCTGCACACAGCCCCCTCCAGTTTCCTGCACACAGCCCCCCCTCCAGATTCCTGCACACAGCCCTCCTCCAGCTTCCTGCTCACAGCCCCCCCCCCCCAGTTTCCTGCACACAGCCCCCCTCCAGTTTGCTGCACACAGCCCCCCAGTTTCCTGCACACAGCCCCCCTCCAGTTTCCTGCACACAGCCCCCCCCAGTTTCCTGCACACCCTCCCCCCCAGTTTCCTGCACACCCTCCCCCCCAGTTTCCTGCACACATTCCCCCCTTTGGCTTCCTGCTCCACCTTCCCCCCCCCCCCCCCCCCCCAGTTTTCTGCTCACATCTTCCCCTCCCTAGTTTTCTGCACACTCCCCCCAGTTTCCTGTTCACACTACTACCCCTCTCCCTCCATGCTGTGCCTCTTCCCCTAATTATGTGAACCTTCCAGCCAGGTCTTCACATCCAGCCTTTTGCCGCGCTGCCTCTGCCGAGTGACGTCAGTAGCGTGATCAGGTGATGTGATCACGTGACTGACATCCCCCTGACCCGGAATTGCTGGGAATCAGGGCGGCTGAGAGCCCAGCTTCCATAGTACAGGCATCTGAGTCTGACGCCTGTACTATGGACTGCCGGAGCCAGCGCTGCTCACACTCTGCTCCCGCTGTCAGCTCAGCTGACTACAGGAGAAGATCCGGCTCACACCGTGGGTGGCCGGAATATGTGACGGCGGCCGGCTGGCAGGGAGACACCTTGGCGCGGGCGCTGGAGTATAAGGTCCGATGTTTCTTGGGGGGGGCACCTGCCCCCCCCTGCCCCACGCTGGGTACGCCCATGCTGGAGACTGAACGAAAGCCTGCTGGTGGACCTGACGTGCCTGGCTGATGTACCCAACACGATTAGGAGTTTCCTACAGGTTCATTCTTCAGATTCTAATTCTATGCCGACCCTATGGGAGACTATGAAGTGTGTTGTAAGGGGAACATTAATTAAACACGGTGCACGCCTGAAGAGAGAGGGGCGAGCGGATTAATTCTTTGCTGTCTACCATAGGCGTATTAGAAAGATCTCATAAGGCTTCACTCTCTCGGGAAACCTTAGTTGAACTAATTCGAACCAGTGAGGCATTAAGGAAGGTGGTAGATCAGCAATTCCTCAGAAAGAAAACGGGGTACCTCCGCTTCATGCACGAATAAGGGGACAAATGTGGGAGACCATTGGCCAGGGTGTAGCACTCTAGAGGTGACCCGGAACATATCCCCCAAATTAAACGACCCTCTAGAAATGCTCTCGCAGAATCCTACCGATATCTCAGAGATCTTTAGGGTAGAGACCCCACTGAGGTGGCCAATTTTAGGCCATCTCATTGATTAATGTTGACATCAAATTGCTCTCGAAAGCCCTTGCCAATAGATTAGCGCCCATTCTTTTGGGAATTATTCATAATGATCAAGTGGGGTTTATTAAGGGCAAAGAGGGTAAGGATTAACACAAATAAGGTATTATTGCTTATGGCGAGAGCAAGGTCTGCTGGCATTGGTTTATGCCTCTTATCAGTAGACGCGGAAAAAAGGCCTCTGATCAGGTCTATTGGGGCTTTATGAAGGCTTCCCTCGGACAGATTGGGCTGGGGTCCCGATTTATTGAGTGAGTTTTTTCCCTCTACGGTAGCCCTTTGGCAAGGGTGCTAACGAATGGGGTACTGACTTCATCTTTGTCCATTCATAATGGCACGCACCAGGGGTGTCTCTCATCTCCCCTGTTGTACGTAATCAACATGGAACACCTGGCAGTCGCCATATGGAATAATCCAAACACTAATGGTATTGTGACAAGTAGGGGTCACTGTAAGGCGGTGCTTTTTGCTGACGATTTGCTTCTGTTGGTTACTCAACCCAGAATATCTTTTCCCCCGGTCCCTGATGGATATATGCCTAGTTTTTATACAATTCTTAAGCCCCAGTTGCTCTCTCAGATGCTCTCTACCTTTAATGTTGTCCATGGTGGAATGGATTTCGTGCCGCAATCTCTAGAGGAGCATATTAGCGTCATACCCAAAACCGGGAAGGATCCATCTTCAGTTTTGAACTATAGACCGATTTTGTTACTGAATGTGGATATAAACCTTTTTTCTAAAATACTGGCCAACCGGTTGGCGTCTTTCCTTCCCTCTGTGATAGGTGCGGATCAGGTGGGCTTTGTCAGAGGCCGTGAAGCGAGGGATAACACAATCAGAACTTGCTCTTGGTAGCTAAAGCTAAAGTAAACTCAATCCCGCTTGGTCTGATATCTGTAGATGCAGAGAAGGGAAGCGCTGATACAGCTTTGGGTAGGCCCAAGATTCCTGCACGGAATTCTCTCCCTGTACTCCCATCCCACAGCTAGAGTAAGGATCGGCAGTGTCATATCCTCTCTGTTCACAATTAAAAATGGTACTAGACAGAGATGCCCCCTATCCCCGCTCCTTTACATCATTGTGATGGAACATTTGCCTGTCGACATTAGGTATAACAAGGACATTCATGGGATTTAGATAGGATAGGTCCACCATAAAACCGCCTTATTTGTGGACCTTCTGCTATATGTCTTACAACCCCAGATGTCTGTGCCATCCATCCTTCGTGAATTTGACAGGTTCGGGTACCTGAGTAATTGTAAGGTAAACTGCTCTAAGTCTGAGGCTCTGACCATCTCCTTGTCTCAGCAGGATGTCTGTTGCTTAACTACAAATTTCCCCTTCAGGTGCAGATCAGATGTCATATACCTTAGGTTGGCTTCACACCACGTTTTTTTGGATCCTGTTCTGTCCGTTTTGAAAAGGACAGAACAGGATCCTGTTTTGCCTCCCATGTAGCCCTATGGTGCTGGACTGGCTATAAATGGCCATCTGATTCTGCCAGTTCAGTCCCGGATTCGTTTCTGTCCTGTTTTTTCCCGGCCCCCAAATCGGAGACTGCTCTGGTGAAAAACCAGACCAAACTGGACAGAAACGAATCCGAGGCGATTTGGCACATTTAACATGGGAGTCTATGGGCGCTGGATCCAGGAAAAAAACAGGATTGTTTCCCGGATCCGGTTTTAGTGTACTCAGCATGCTCAGTACACTACAACTGCAATGTTCCTGTAATTTCACTTTAGCAGTATATCTGCATACACTGCTAAAGTGAAATTAAAGAAAGCAATGTGTTAAAAATAAAAAAATGCTCACCTCTCCGTCGGGTGTTCTGCGATGCAAGGCGTCCACTTCCAATGGCTGCAGGACCTTAATTAGCTGACTGGGCAGGGTGGTAACCAATCAGCTGATGTGTCACATGACAGCATCAGCGGAGCGGTTTAAATCGCACGCACGCCCATCGGTTTTGGCGGGCAATTTAAACTGCTCAGTTGTTGCTGTCATGTGACACATCAGCTGATTGGGTTGCCACCCTGCCCAGTCAGCTGATTAAGGTCCTGCAGCCATTGGATGTGGACGCCTCGCATCGCGGGACACTCAGCAGAGAGGTGAGCATAGTTTTTTTTTAACCATTGCTTTCTTTAATCTCTCTTTCACAATGTATGTAGATACACTGCAAAAGCGAAAGAAACAGCCCCGACACCATTTGCCTGGCTCGGCTCCTGCTAGATCTTTCTGTGTCCGGATCCCTCACAATCCCAGATCCGGACACAGAAAGGCATCCAGAGTTAGCGATCTGGTCCTATCCGTTGCTGTCTGTGTAGTCCTTGGTCCTACAAAAAACAGGATTCATTCCCACGGACAGGAACAAACCATGGTGTGAACCCAGCCTTACTGTGAGTTTGGGGTAAGGAAATTCCATTATCATATATCTGCTCTTCAAATTATATCCCACCCTCTCCGTCACCAGGGTAAAAGACTGGTCCAATGGATTGAACTCAGGCTACATCAGACTGAGCGTTTTTTTTTTCTCTTCTGTTCTGCTGCGTTTTTAGCTGCAAATCAGGAGCTGTCCAAAAAAATTAACGCAAAAAAAAGGATCCGTTTTTGGATGCGTTTCTTGATCTGTTTTTGACTACTGCGGTTTTTTTTTCCATTTTGAAGGGCTGCTATAGGAAAAACACAGGACAAAAACGCTGCAGAAATTGACATGTCATTCTCCAAAACGGAGCTCCTCTAAAGTGAAAAAACTGATCACTTTAAAAGAGCACAGTCTGAATGGCAAAAATGAAAACCCATAGACTTGGCTGGGGTGTCCTTTTGAGTGATCCGTTTTCAGCAGTGCACTGAAAAAAGGGGGATAAAAAAACGCACAGTCTGAATGTAGTTTTAACCTAATACCATAACCTATTCTGTTTCAGATATACTAAATGATGCAGATTACGGTAATTGCAAACGTTTGCTTAGTACTGTTCTTGATTATAACATTGCTCAACTTTTCATTTATTTTCAATTGCGTTGTACTATTTGTTATCGTGTGCTATTGATTCTCTTTATTTACGTTTCAGTAAACTTGGATTATGCATGAATGCTCTAATGGTGCGATCACAGACTCATTTATGTGTGATTTTGGAGGGGATTCTGGTCCAGAATCCACATAACAAACCTCTTCTATTACTATTTGCAATGGGAGATGTAAAAATAAAATAAAAAAAAAAAGCTTGGAGAGGAAAAAAAAAACCTGTAGATTTTGAAGCTGAGGTGTTTTACAATCAACGTCAGAAATTGGAAATAACTTACATAAGTCAAATGGCACCATGTGCACTACAGGCCTTTTTTCACAAGATTTTTAAGCTGAATCTAATCCAAAATCCACATTGGGCTAGGGTCACACTTGGTATGCGTTTTTTAAGGTGCTTTTTGGCACCCTGCGTTTTTGCTGATAGGCGTGGGGCACCCTTAAAAATGAAAATGCAAAAAACGCATGGTACATTTAGTGCCTTGCAAAAACGCATGCGTTTCCCATAGGGCCCCATGTTAAAAAACGCATGCGTTTTTGAAAAAGCACCAAGAAATGCTGCATGCAGTATTTTTTGGTGCTGAGCCAAAAACGCATCCCAAAAACGCATGGTACATTTAGAATGTTGAGTGCATGCGTTTTTGCTATTGGGGGCATGCGTTTTTTGCATGGGGACCTATGGATGCATTTTTGCATGCGTTTTGACAAAACGCAAGTCACAAAAATGCATGTAAAATCTGCAAGTGTGACCCTAGCCTTAAAAAGTCATGTATCCTTACCAGGTGAATAAGTTTAGTATTTCAGTTGTCAGAGGTGGGTTCAGAGTGGTCGGCCATATTGGAGTTTTTGGTACGTACCTGACATTTTTGCAATGAGTAACTGGCTGTATGATTTTATGAGTAGTTTCACTATATCGTCCGTGTGTACTTACAAGCATTGATGAGGCATTACCAGGGCAAAATATGATTAGCGATGCCCTATACGTGTGCGATCCATGCCCGCAGTAAAGAACATCCGCCCCTCCCCACCCTGCCACCCGTCAGCTGATTTGCATCGTCAGTAAGCTCCTATGGTTCTCTATACTGAGCTATGTGAAACCTGCGTCACACCCTCCTGCAGAAACTCACCTCCTCCCCTCCCCCTCCAGAGAAAAGTCAGCAGCAGGTGGAACAGTTTCAATGCGGATCTGCTCTTCCCGGGAACGTTCTGCTTTTTATGGTCGCACTGGATGGGAGAGCGAAGACCCTGCTACCCCCAAAAAACCACCCTGGTAATGGAATGACTGCAGCACAGGTGAGAGTTGACCCACCCCTCTACCCCTATCCTAGGCAGTGACAGGTGTAATTAACTCTTAGTAAAGTTTTAGATTGTAAGTCAAACTTAGCGTAAAGTGACCAAACTAAGCAGAGGTTAGGAGCAGGTGGGCAGCGTGGTCATCGTCGTCACATGACAATTATATTCCGTGTTTGCGCACCTAATATTATCTGCTCTTTGCCCTCGTACCGCACAGCGCTCTCGTTATCTCGTTGCACTGTGATCTTTCAGGTTTCCTTTGCAGAAGGAAATATAATCTATAAAGACTGGGGTTGTAATGGCGGACATCCTACCTGGCCCCCTTCCCACATCAGACTGGTAACATTATCCGCCTTCCCTGAATGAATACAGCTTTTATATTCTCCATTATGATATATTGGTGGAATAGTCTAGCACAGTGTCTGTAACTACAACTCTCCTCATACCCTGACAGAAGAACCGCTGAGAGTTGTAGTTGTAAGACCACTGATCCATATCCGTCCTATCTATGATGTTAAATGCAAATCAGGATGAATTTGTTTTTGAGCAATGTCAGCTGTGACCTCAGTGTAACACCTGCTTTGGGCTGGTGGAGACTGGGGTACAGGTGAGGGCAGATGTAGGTGAAGAACCTCTGCACCGTGACGTCAGCGCTGTCCAGCTGTAGCGGTGACGTAATTCCTGTAACCATATGACCCGCTCGTGCTCGCGATCGGGGAATGTGCACGTAATGTTTTTGTCAGGAAAAATCTGCTGGAAAAAGTGGCATGAAAAAAAATAACCCTGAGAACCTTTTACCTGTAGGCATCGCCGGGTAGTCAGCAGTTTGTGAGGCTCCAGTCTGGCGGCCATGGACTAGTTACTAATGTGGCCGCAGTCCTGAGAATGTGTTCATTTCTAATAACTAATGTATTGGGAATTGTCAAGGGACCCTGTAATCTGCTTATTGTTGGGGACACGTCCACAGTGAAGAACCTCTCTATAGGGGTAAGTGCTCACGGTCAGCACACGCAGCGTCCCTCCTTTTGCCTATCCTATCCACTGTACTTGTATGCAGCAAAAGCATGCTACAACCAAAACACTGGTAATCCGAATTGTGGGAACCCAGCCTAAGGACGATCGTGCTCCATATACCCCCTACATTGGGAGCAGCAGGCCTCACCAGTGCCCCTCTGACACCTCACACCTTCCATGTCCTACTGAAGGGGAAAGGGAGGACAGACCCGTCCAGTGCATTATTTATCCGGTGTCAGATCTAATTACTGTGTAATGAGCTGCACCTTCATTTGCGGTTGTGTAATTGTCACCAGCGATGGATGGTTCCTAGCCGTGTATTAAAAGGTGGAATATCCTCATGTCAGCAAATACCAGGGCTGGGCTTATCTGGAATGAAGGTCCCTGGAGACATCTTGGCCTCCTCCAGGTCATATTGGCTGATAGCAGGGATAAATGCTGTATATTCACGAGTCCTATCATCTGCAGAGGGTCCAATAAAATAATTTGCCCTCTTTATTAACAATGGCAGGCGCGCACACAGGTGGCGTCTCTAATCCTTTGCTTCTCCCGCAGTGTCATAACCTCGAGTTTTTCCTGACTGAATCCATTACATAACCCTGAGCCATCTCATTATGCTGTAATAGCTGCTAATGACGCCGAGGGTGTACGAGGTTTCCTCACTAGTCATATACTGCTGACGGCACAGTGGGCAGTCAGTGGTGCATACAGGATGGCCACCATGCCAGGTGATGTCACACCCATTGAGGTCATGATTCGAGTACTGGAAGATGGCAGGCATTGTGTAGCTGCCTGTCCCTACCATAGACGGGCACGAATAAGGGAGAGTCTTCTTCAGGGCATGGATGAGGCAGCACCATTATGGTATAGGAAGTTCTGATGCACCATAGTGTCTCGGTTGGCACTATAATTGGTATGTAAACTCCATATGGTGGTTGGCGCTCTTATTTGGGACTCTGGCAATTTTATGATGTTGGAGGATATATAATCTTCCAATCAAAATTATTAGGCTTATAGACCAGGGGTCTCAAACCTCAATTACCAATGTCAAACTCAAGGGGTTACACACACCAATCATTGTCCAATATTGAACGATCTCTGTGCAGTAAATCATGATACATTCATGTTACACAGCCACAATGAACTATATGTCCAGATTTCACTCAACAGAATCGTAGAATTGGACACAATGATTGGTGTTGTAAACCCATAAGAATTCTGAACTGCTGGTGCGGCCTCAGGGCCCGGAGTTTGAGACCCCTGCTATAGACTATATCCCATGTGTCCTGCAGACTCCGCTACCCATTATTACGTGTCGCCTGCAGAAAACGCACAGGTAACAGCTAACTCTGCTTGGTTGCTGATCGCCAATGTGGTCATTGAGAGGAGAGGTCCCGCACATGTCACCCTCAGGAGTTAAAGTGGGGTTAATGCGGGGAATAACCGGCCATCCTAAATACAACCAGTTTGGGTGTCCTAATGGCAGTAGATGAGATTCTAATCACGAAAGCTACCATCCTGCTCGACCTGTTCCTCCTGATCTTATTGTCGCACTGCCCCCCCATCCTGCACAGCCTGTCCCTCCTGATCTTATTGTGGTGCTGCCCCCCATCCTGCACAGCCTGTGCCTCCTGATCTTATTGTGGTGCAGCCCCCCATCCTGCACAGCCTGTGCCTCCTGATCTTATTGGTGCGCCCCCCCATCCTGCACAGCCTGTCCTCCTGATCATTATTGAGGTGCTGCCCCCCCATCCTGCACAGCCTGTCCCTCCTGATCTTATTGTGGTCGCTGCCCCCCATCCTGCACAGCCTGTCCCTCCTGATCTTATTGTGGTGCTGCCCCCCATCCTGACAGCCTGTCCCTCCTGATCTTATTGTGGTGCTGCCCCCCATCCTGCACAGCCTGTCCTCCTGATCTTATTGTGGTGCTGCCCCCCATCCTGCACAGCCTGTCCCTCCTGATCTTATTGTGTGTGCTGCCCCCCATCCTGCACAGCCTGTCCCTCCTGATCTTATTGTGCGCTGCCCCCATCCTGCACAGCCTGTCCCTCCTGATCTTATTGTGGTGCTGCCCCCCATCTGCACACTCCCTCCTGATCTTATTGTGGCGCTGCCCCCCATCCTGACAGCCTGTCCCTTCTGATCTTATTGTGGCGCTGCCCCCCATCCTGCACAGCCTGTCCCTTCCTGATCTTATTGTGGCGCTGCCCCCCATCCTGACAGCCTGTGCCTCCTGATCTTCTTGTGGTGCTGCCCCCATCCTGCAAGCCTGCCTCCTGATCTTATTGTTGTGCTGCCCCTCATCCTGCACAGCCTGTCCTCCTGATTCATTGTGGTGCTACCCTCCTCATCTTGCAAATACATAAGGTAACCTGCATACATTCTTCTGGAATCCCACAAAAAGGAGGGTTGGATGACATTATTCTTGTGACTCCTCTAATAACCAGAGCCATCCCAGCCCCTGCATGTGAGATATCTCAGCCGATACTTCATGTGATTGTCTCCTCTGATAGTCTCAGGTCCTATGGGGGGTGGGTCTGACTATTTGGTGAAACAAGGGCCTGACTGTTTATTTTTCATTGGAGATCAGCGGTACAAGAGCTTCCTAGCAGCCCCTGTAAATGTGAAGAGAAAATATTTTTATCCATTTCTTTGTGACATGTTTGACATAAATGGAAGTTAGATTGGCATCACGGATACATATACACATGAAAGTTTAGGGCACTTTACACACACACTTCTAGACCAACTTTGGGACAGTTATCTCTGGTTGCAGTGAATCATGAAATGTCCATTTTGGCTGTACAAATACAATTGGTCATGATTCACTGCAACAAGATCTGTTTCAGAAGTTGACACAAATTGATTGTGTAAGGCTTAGGGTACCTTTACACCGCGCTACATTCTAGGGTGGCTACAGGTAACTTACTGGTTGCAGTGAAATCATGGAGAGATTTTCCATTTGTACACAGCACAAGATAGAACCTTGTCTCCATGATTTCACTGCAACCTGTAAAATTACTGTAGCCAACTAGAAATGTAGCGCGTGTAAAGGCCCTTAGATGCACAGCTCAGCAGACAACATCTCACATATTGAGATTAGATACACCAGCTCAGCAGACAGTATCCCGTATGGTAGGCTTAGATACGCATGATCAAAGTAAAAATAGAGAGGTGAAGGGAGTCCCTGAAGCACTGGGCACAGGCTGTCATGCACCGCGCATTGTGTTCAGGGTTATTGGCTCAGGTAGAGCCGAGGGCGCAGGGGCATATGTCATACAGATCAGGGCGGGCGAGCAGACGTCTCCCTCTACGTCAGAACACACAACAGGGAGATCATCTGTTCACCTCCTGATCAATAATGTTCCACCTTTGCATCTCATAATCCTGTAGTAATCTGGTGAAGCCATCGCCACCAGGGCTATGGAGATAAGGAGCCAATAATAACTCGATGACCTGATTTACTTCCCTTGCCCACGCCTTGGTGACTCAAGGAGATACAGAATATTCTAATGTTATCTTAGGTTTGGAAGTTTCGCAGGAGTGGCTGAGGATTAGGAATATATTATGTTTCAGATCCTGTCCATCTATGAATATGAGACAGGTGCACTGTATGAGGGGTGCAGGGGGCAACACTTAGGTTAGATCAGCTACTAACAAACATGCCAACTTCTAGTATAAATCTGTAGGTGTATCATAGGATCCTGTAGTAGATGAGCTCTACGACAGGTGCTCAGTGTCCTCCTGGATATGATCACATCTGCCGCTGTTCCCATGATGGATTCAGCCAGACGAATAGTCACGAGCGCCGGTGACAGACACAGGGACTCGCTTCTATTTATTGGCCCTTTCATAGTCCAATAATGCACAATTGCACCCTGTTTGGAGCTGGCCCCTTATCTTTTGGGCCCCTGTATGGCTGCACCAATGTTATGTCCATCCCCGATGAGAACTATTCTATCCTGACAAAATTATGGACACCGCAGCAGTACTCGATAGACTACACAGGCATCTTTCAATTGATGGATCCAGAGCTGCTAAGTTTCTGTTCATGATGGAAACCACAAAATCATGTGATTGGAGCCACCAGTGCAGCTGGTGATGAGGGGAGCAAGCATGCTGGTTTTTGAGGTATTGTTGAGTGGTCAGTGCAGGGTGACTGGTGATATACTGTAATAATATAAGGAAATTTGTATCCAGCAACAAGAGGAGTGCTGAGGTTTGAATCCAAACAAGTGGTTTTATTGCAGGAAAAACACCATGCCAGACATAACCACCACACATAATTACCCAGCGACGCTTTTTGGCATAGTCTAATGCTATACCGAAATGCATCAGTCTCGGGGTTGGTGGGTATCTACCTGTGGTGGTTATGTCTGGCATGGTGTTTTTCCTGCAATAAAACCACTTGTTTGGGATTCAAGCTTCAGAACTCCTCTTGTTGCCGGAAACAAATTTCCTTCTAAGTGGACCAACAGCCGAGCTGGGCAGATCCATGCAGACTACTTATCTGTGAACGCAGCAGTGCAGTGAGCTGACTTTTTCTTGTCTTTATGGGTAATCTGTGCCAAAAAGAAGCTGGAGGACATGGAAACTACTCTTGTCTTTACCTGGGGGGAGATACGCAATTCACCCACCCCATATACTTTTTTTTTTTTTTTTTTTTTTTAATAAAATGTATCAAAATCCATCACTTCCATAATGAGCCTTGCTACAAACTAGTTATTAGTTTTCCAATGTGTATTTAAAAAGATGGGACAAGTGTTTGACTCGGGATACATCTATGAAGCACAGTGTAATCCTCCACATTAGAGAACAATGTGCATTGTTAGAGTTAATTAGTCTGTGATTTCAGCTATTGTTTGTTGATTTATGTGCTTTATCCACTATGCATAGGGTTTCTCTTGTGCTGCACCTGTTCTCTGGAATGCTTCTTCCAAGGTGCACTATAATATTAAAGGGTTTCCACCTTTAAATATGTTATATTATTGACCTAAACATGCAAATTTAGATGTTTCTGGGTGTGACAGGGGTTGAGTAGTTCTCGCTACTGTTATAGACTAATTATGAAATGGTAATTTTTTTGCAATTGGTAACAAAGCTGGAATGTCTGGTTCATAGTCGTCTTTTTATAAATTCTGGTTTGACACCACTCCTCTGCCATCCCGTGTGTAGTATTTCAGTAGGAAAGTTTTTAGTTTCTGCAGTGAGTGCAAACATTGCATATGGCTGAAGATCTAATAATCCCTTTTTTTTTTTTTTTTTTTTTTTTTTTTACCTATTCAGATCTTGATTTCCGTGAAGAACCACTGGCCGCTCAATTGAAACCAGAGAACTTCCAAAACCAAGATGGACTAAAGGAGACGGCATCCAGAATCCTTATGCCAACGTGGCCATCCCTCGAGCGCAGCTGAAGAGCAGCTTCATGCGGAACACACTCGGCGAGGATCTTGATGGTGTAGTGATCACCAACCCCTCCGTGGTGCCAACGTACCCCTCCTACATTACGCAGGATGGCTACAGCAACAACAACCCTTACCCTAACTCGGACAATAAAATCCGTACGCAGGAGTCGTGGAGAAGACCTTACAACCCATACGGCAGCACTAAACCTCAAAATGGAGGACACTCCGAGGCCATGTACACCATTGACCTGGAAAAACACTACAAAGAGGTGAATGTGGAGGAGACACCATGCTGCTGTTATCCTTGCTGTAAGTGCTGTCCGTGCTGTAGGAAGTCCTGCTGTGTCATCTCCTAATACTCCGCCACCCCCTTCCTGAGCCACAAAACCAAAAAAAGATTGAATGGACTCCAAGGGAGAAAGGTTCCATCTTGGTGCATTGCACAGTAATGATGGACCTTCGCTTGTCTACTAAATCCAAGGAGATCATCTTCTTCCAGGTCTCTGGTTCTGGTACCAGTTTGAACCAATGTTTTGTGCAATGACAAGGAGACGGTCCACCGTTACGGTTGTGGATTGTTGCCAAATTAAGTAGTTAGTGATATCTAGAAAGCATAACAATTGATTCCAATGGAGAATTGTTTTTTTTTTTACTGTAATGATATAGTATCCATAATGCCAACTTCTGTCCAACGTTCAAGAAAGATTGACTTTGGATATCTATTCCTAGTTTTTGTTTTTAAAGTTGTTTTGTACCAATTAAAGGAGATGTTCACTTTTATCTATTGCCGCCCATATGGGCAAGATATACCATCAAGATCCATCCGGACCAAGTCTACTATATGCAGGACGCAGAGCGTCTTCTAACGTCAACTCAGTCGCTACAGATATCAAGTGAAGACCAAGCAAAAAAAAAAAAGCAAAATCC